>OZ022264.1:182781199-182788699 GCA_963978885.1 Nemotelus pantherinus | reverse complement strand
CAATTTGGAGATATGACGCAGCTTTCTGACACATTTCATTTTGTGGTTATGTGACGTGTTGTGTTTTGGCGAGTGTAGAATTTAATTTGGCAGTGGACACAAAACTTTGACTTTGAGTGCTTCATTGTCTCTTGGAAAATCGGAAGGTAAGTTTTTTATATTCCTTATGGACTAGACTTTTAGAGGTGCTATAACATTTTGATCGCTTTTATTGTTATAAGAGAATAACAAGTCATTGTTTGTAAAATGTCATGGTGGTCCGAAACCGACCGCTTTGAGGTGGTCCGATACCGACCCCCCGTATTTTTACGCATAAAAATTTTTTTACTGTGTTTTTTGTGGTCAAACTTTGGTTCAATGTATTGAAATAGTAAAACCCCCCCCCCCCCCCTATTTTTTTTCCCTAGAAATGGGACGATCCTTCAAGCGGAAAACGGAAAAACGAGATCCGGCAATTCTGCGGCGCGCAGTTGCCGCAATGGCATTAGGAACTTCGCTACGTGCAGTTGCGCGTGAATTTGGAATTCCTCGGTCCACATTACTACTGCATCGAAAAAAAAACGTGATTACTCCCGAAGAAGGCACCGCAAGACCGACGGAAGTAAATGTCGAAGATTTGAAGATAGCGGAGAAAGGCTTTAAAACGGTAATTTTTTTTTAAATAAGTAGGTATAATAATTAAACTGGAGTAGAATTGTAATTAAAGCATAACGAAATTAGAATTTGACTGGAAAATTGTACTTTAAGACGACACGGAAGCTACTGTATATATTAGAATGGAAACTGAATGAGAGGAAAAAAGACGAAAAGAGAATGCCTTCCGAGTCGTCTTAAAGGCCCGTGCTCAAGATTTACCGTTGGCGGAGGGGATTTAAATTTCAAAAATATATTAAATGTAATTTCTGAAATAAAAGTCGTCAAACTTTTTAATTTTAAAAAAAAGGTCATCCAACTTTCCAATTCCGTTTATAAGGGAAAAAAAGTCGTCAAATAAAATTGAACGATGAGATTGAGAATTATTAGCGTTATGAGTGGGAAAAATTTTTTTCAATACCTACATGATTATCAGTCCGAAATTCAATAAAAAAATGTCAAATTGTGTTGCAATGGGGAGGGAAGGAGGTTAAACCCCCAACCCCCCGCCCTTGCGGACGGGCCAGGTACTTTTCATTACAATATATTGTGATCGTTGTTCAGTCTAAAAAATTATATTTCTTGGTCAAAATTTTATTTATATTTCACATTATTTGTTATAGGAATGACAAAAATATTATTATTTGCTATAAAAGTAGGTATATCACATAAATAAAAATGAGACAACTAATTTCTGGCTGTACTATCGGTTATGCAATCTTTAAAAACTTTTTTTTTTTAATCTCGTGTATGCTTTACTCTAATATTTTCATATTTTTTGGTTTTATAGATACTCAGCGAACAGCAAGAAAAGTGTCTGGAGCAGCATCTTCTTTATTTGTCTGCTATTTATTTTGGACTGAATTCAGTAGACGCACGATCATTGGCCTACCAGTACGCACTAACTTTGAAAGTTTCCTTTCCATCTTCGTGGGCTCGGGACGAAATGGCCGGATTAGAATGGTTTCGGGGTTTTATGTCTCGACACCCTCAATTATCTCTGAGGAAGCCTGAAGCCTGAAGCGACCACCTTGGCCAGAGCCAGCGCCTTTAACTCAACGAACGTTGCTGCTTTTTTCAAAAATTACTTAGAAGTAATGGACGTCGTCAAAGTTGGACCAAACGATATTTGGAACGTCGACGAAACCGGAGTGTCCACAGTGCACAAAGCAGTCCGCGTAATCTCACGTCGTGGTCAAAAACGAGTTGGTCATATTACTTCAGGTGAGCGTGGAAACTTGGTGACACTCGTCCAAGCCGTGTCTGCGACTGGAATGCGCGCAACCCCCTTTTTCGTCTTTCCACGTGCCCGGTTCCGACCGCATTTTTTAAATGGTGGGCCTGTAGGTGCAAAAGGAGGAGCGAATCCCAGCGGGTGGATAACCGCAGAATTGTTCGTCGAATTTTTGAAAATGTTTCAGTCCTTCACTCGCTGCACCGTTGATCATCCGGTTGTCCTTCTCTTGGATAATCACGAATCGCATTGTTCTTTGGCAGCATTGCAATTTTGTCGCGACAATGGAATTCATGTTATTTCGTTTCCGACTCACTGTTCCCATCGCCTTCAGCCGCTTGACGTAGGAGTGTTTAAGCCTTTTAAAACTGCCATCAACAAGCAATTCGAGACATTTATGCGCATGCATCCAGGGCGCAATGTTCAAGTTTTCGATATCCCGGAGATGGTGTCGCGTGCGTTGGAGATTGGTGTCAACGAGTGCAATATAAAATCTGGATTTCGATCGACAGGAATTTGGCCAATCAATCCAGAAATTTTTCAAGAAGTGGATTTCCTGCCAAGCACGACAACGGATAGAGCAGATCCAAATGACACCCCAAATGCACTGGATGTTGAGAAAGAAATAGAAAACGATGGGGAAAATCAACAAGAAATCTCGTTGGAGACATTAACACCGCGCGAATCAACGTCTTCTTTGAACTCTACTTTACAGTCTCTCGCACCCGTCCCCAAAGCTCCGCCGCGAAGTCAAAAAAGGAAAGGTCGTCCACCCGGTCGGACTTCAATTTTGACTTCTGACCTTGAAATCAACCGAGCCATCAAAAAAGAAAATGCAAAAGAAGAAAAAATTAGAAAGGAAGAAGAAAAAAAGGAACGAAAAAAGAAAAATCAAAAAAAGGAGCAGAAAGGAAAAGAAGAAAAGAAAAAACAGCGAGGGATAAAATTGCAAAAAAAACAAGAAGAAAAAAACAGTGACTTTCAATCGCGAAAAACATCTCGTGTACTGAGAACTCAGAATTACAATGAAGCACATGATGTTTCAGACAGTGACTAAAAGTTTGAATTAATGTAAAAATTATATTGTATTTCATGAATAAAGTCTTTAAATATTTGTGAATAAAATCCAAAATTTTCGAAAATTCTACTATTTTTCGGTATATTGTATTCTACAAACCAAGTCTCTAAATATTTGTTATTTAATCCAAAATTTTTCCGAACTCCATTATTTTGATACTTAGTTACACAAAAAATTCCAGTTTTGCCTTTTCCCTTGATTTGCAGCAAAAAATATGGGGGGTCGGGTTCGGACCACGGGGAGGTCGGTTTGGGACCACCCATTTTGAGAACGGCAAATATGCATACTTTCACTTTGACCTCGTTACCTCAAAAATAAAGTACATAAGAACCTTGTCAAGCTGCTTAGAACTTAGAATAATGTTCCCACCAATAAATAAAAACGTGGTTTGTGAAAAAAATCAAGTTAAAGGACTTTTATTGCATCCGCCAATTAGGGGGTCGGTATGGGACCATGTTACCCTATATATATATATATATATATATATATATATATATATATATATATATATATATATATATATATATATATATATATATATATATATATATATATATATATATATATATATATATATAGGGCCCTATTCTGAGAGTCATCTCACGTGAGATCTCACGTCACTTGGAAAGTCACGTCACTTACGAATCGGTATTCTGAGAGTCATGTGACATGACTCTAGGTGAGGTGACTATGAATTTGTGTTTGAATGGCAACGCTTGAGCGTTTGAAATTTATCATATCATTGAAATTTATCATCGCTCGAAATTCACCACGTCCATAGCACACTGGCATCGACCGTTTCTTGTCCGATCACCGAAGTTAAGCTGTGTTGGGCTTGGTCAGTACTTAGATGGGGGACGGCTTGCACATCGTTGGCGCGCACAAACTTTTCATACCTTTATATCATAAGTTCGGCTTACTTTGGAGGGAGTGGAATTATTAAAAAAATTAAAGTCAAATAGAAAGTAAGGAAAATCGAACGCAAACAGAAAATTTCGAGGGATAAGCAAATGATTTGGGAAATAAAAAAGAGGACGGTGTTTACAAGTGTACCAGGTATACTTAAACTTGCTATACAAGATTAAAAATATAGTGATTAGTAAGAAGTATTGGTGAATATTAGAAGTGGGTTTTATGTGTTCGCTGTGCTGTTTCAGGCTTTGTGGATGACTTTTCATCAGTCCAATAAGGCATTCGAATTGTCGCTTGTCTTTCCAATTAGAAAATAGATCAAAAATTGATATTCTTCACATTTTATCCGTCAGGAATAAGCTGTGCATCTGTTTTTCTCCATTGTTAAAATTTTTGCTCGAAAGAATGACGAGATAATGGAGACTTGTAAAAATTTAATTTCACGAGTATCTCAGTGCAACCCTTTTTTTTTAAACTGGTACTTTACAAGTCAATTTCCGATCGATTTTCTTATTGGAAACACATTTGCACAATTCAATTTCAAATCAAATTCAAACACCAAATGTCTCTTTTTAGGTCGAAAAACTGAGCTGCACATACTAAATTGGCGTGAAATGATTGTAGACATGTATCAATGCCATCTGCATTTTCAAAGCCACAGAAACAAAAACAATCAATCAAACATAAAACTCCCCAAAAATTGACACAAAGCTACAAAATAACAAACATACGAGCCAAAAATTTATTAGAAAACGGCTAACGGCTATGGCGAACACGTAGTTGAGTTTAACCGCATTATCCTCAAAATAAGATTTGTTTACTTTTTTTTATGGTTCACGATGCAAACTTCGTGAAAATCCTTCTTCTTTTTATTCAAAATATCAATTTACATATATCATTTCTGACCACAGTCACTTGATATTATCAAGTGACTGAAAATCTTAATTTACGTGACGCTCGTCACTTCACATGACTCTCAGAATAGCCAACAGATCGAAAACGTCACTTGAGGTGAAATAACAACACCTCACGTGACTCTCAGAATACGAAATCATAAGCGTCACCTCATTCGTCGTGTGAGGTGACTCTCAGAATAGGGCCCATATATATATATATATATATATATATATATATATATATATATATATATATATATATATATATATATATATATATATATATATATATATATATATATATATATATATATATATATATATATATATATATATATATATATATATATATATATATGTATATATATATATATATATATATATATATATATATATATATATATATATATATATATATATATATATATATATATATATATATATATATATATATATATATATATACATATATATATATATATATATGGGCCCTATTCTGAGAGTCACCTCACATGACGAATGAGGTGACGCTTATGATTTCGTATTCTGAGAGTCACGTGAGGTGTTGTTATTTCACCTCAAGTGACGTTTTCGATCTGTTGGCTATTCTGAGAGTCATGTGAAGTGACGAGCGTCACGTAAATTAAGATTTTCAGTCACTTGATAATATCAAGTGACTGTGGTCAGAAATGATATATGTAAATTGATATTTTGAATAAAAAGAAGAAGGATTTTCACGAAGTTTGCATCGTGAACCATAAAAAAAAGTAAACAAATCTTATTTTGAGGATAATGCGGTTAAACTCAACTACGTGTTCGCCATAGCCGTTAGCCGTTTTCTAATAAATTTTTGGCTCGTATGTTTGTTATTTTGTAGCTTTGTGTCAATTTTTGGGGAGTTTTATGTTTGATTGGTTGTTTTTGTTTCTGTGGCTTTGAAAATGCAGATGGCATTGATACATGTCTACAATCATTTCACGCCAATTTAGTATGTGCAGCTCAGTTTTTCGAGCTAAAAAGAGACATTTGGTGTTTGAATTTGATTTGAAATTGAATTGTGCAAATGTGTTTCCAATAAGAAAATCGATCGGAAATTGACCTGTAAAGTACCAGTTTAAAAAAAAAGGGTTGCACTGAGATACTCGTGAAGTTAAATTTTTACAAGTCTCCATTATCTCGTCATTCTTTCGAGCAAAAATTTTAACAATGGAGAAAAACAGATGCACAGCTTATTCCTGACGGATAAAATGTGAAGAATATCAATTTTTGATCTATTTTCTAATTGGAAAGACAAGCGACAATTCGAATGCCTTATTGGACTGATGAAAAGTCATCCACAAAGCCTGAAACAGCACAGCGAACACATAAAACCCACTTCTAATATTCACCAATACTTCTTACTAATCACTATATTTTTAATCTTGTATAGCAAGTTTAAGTATACCTGGTACACTTGTAAACACCGTCCTCTTTTTTATTTCCCAAATCATTTGCTTATCCCTCGAAATTTTCTGTTTGCGTTCGATTTTCCTTACTTTCTATTTGACTTTTATTTTTTTAATAATTCCACTCCCTCCAAAGTAAGCCGAACTTATGATATAAAGGTATGAGTATGAAAAGTTTGTGCGCGCCAACGATGTGCAAGCCGTCCCCCATCTAAGTACTGACCAAGCCCAACACAGCTTAACTTCGGTGATCGGACAAGAAACGGTCGATGCCAGTGTGCTATGGACGTGGTGAATTTCGAGCGATGATAAATTTCAATGATATGATAAATTTCAAACGCTCAAGCGTTGCCATTCAAACACAAATTCATAGTCACCTCACCTAGAGTCATGCCACGTGACTCTCAGAATACCGATTCGTAAGTGACGTGACTTTCCAAGTGACGTGAGATCTCACGTGAGATGACTCTCAGAATAGGGCCCTATATATATATATATATATATATATATATATATATATATATATATATATATATATATATATATATATATATATATATATATATATATATATATATATATATATATATAAATATATATATATATATATATATATATATATATATATATATATATATATATATAAATATATATATATATATATATATATATATATATATATATATATATATATATATATAGCCCACTTGGAAAATCCGTAATAACTCTTCCATTGTTTTTCCGAGAATATTGGCATAAAAATCGTAAACACATTGTAGACCGCAAGGAACATCTACCTGGTATTGGGTTTTAATTCTCGAAAACTGTGGCAATAAAAAATGAGTAACGAAAAAAACGCATTTGCCGAAAAGAATAAAATAAAAACAAAATTTGCTTATTTGAATAATGGGTGTTTCCCATTTTCACTTTTATTGCTTCAAAAATTCTCTTTTGAAACTTTTGTATAGAGATTGCAGGTATATTATTTGAATTTTTTTCCACTCCTCTTGTGTGGCGGCTATTAACTCTTCCAGGTGGTCAAATTGTCTTGCTCCTTCATAAACTTTTCGACTTAAGTATCCCCATACGTTTTCAATAATATTCAAGTCGGGTGACATTGCAGGCCAGTTTAAAAACGTTTAAATTTACCGACTCGAACCAATTTTTCACTATACGCGTGGTGTGAATTGAGGCATTATCCTGCTGAAGAATGACAACCTGGATTTCCAAAACCTCGCGACATCTTATTGCTTCATTTTTCATTAATTCTAGGTAATTTGCAGCCTTCTGACGACCGGACAA
>OZ022264.1:182601199-182778699 GCA_963978885.1 Nemotelus pantherinus | reverse complement strand
AATGAAATTCCCATATAAATAGGTATTGGGGGTGTAATGTTGGGCCGCCTCCTCGCGGTGCACCCCGGGTAACGCCAAATGGCTCAATAACTAGTACGGCTCGGCTTTTCTAATGGTTTTTGCGATTTGATTGACGATTGGAATTTGTGGCTATGGCAACAACGACTTTTGTGGCATGACCTGGCTTAGATAAATGGTTTAAGGCACGACCAACGATTGGGAAATATACATCCCGGCTGGCGGTTATGGCATTCTGGACCTAGTCGCTTTATGCGTGGTACCGCCGGAGTGAAATCTGAGCGCGAACGGCTCCAGGCTAATGTCATGTCGTCTCCGTCCCGTTAAAACCTGGCAAGTCTCAGAGTACGTTCGAAGCCCGCACCGTTGAGTTGGTGGTGCAGGTTCGGTCGACATTGTTCCCGATTAGCGCTGACCTGGCTCTGAGATCCAGCCCCATGAAGCCTGGTGAAGGCCTCTCTGCTTTGCATAGATTACCACGAGGTCATTAAGGCGACTGCACATCCGGGCGGAGATAGCGGCTTGGAGTTGGGACCCATAAGCACTGATGAAGCCAACAACAACAAAATTGACAGACAAGACACAAGACAAGGCAGACGGACAACCAAACGTGGAGACGACAGCGGCGACGCAGGGCGAAGAAGGCGCCGCCATAGACCATTTTGCGTTTGCGAGGAGGCCGAGGGTCCAGAGGACGCCTCCCCTGCCGAACACTCAAACGCGAAGCGAGGGAACGATCAGCTCCGTATGCGCAACAGATGCGCAACATATGCGCAAGGTGCTGAAAATGCTGATCACAGCAGCAGTGCTCTGGAGACTCCGAGGAGTCACACGCGTGAAAGTGCAGAGACGGGAGTGGTGGAGGAAACGGCACCACAACAACTCCCACCAGAACGTACGTCTCCCAAGAGGGAGTACATTAAGCGCGAGCGAGTGGCTGAGGAGGATATGTTGAGGAAGTGCCAGCATATCCTTCGAAAAAGGTTTCAGGCCGCCAACGTGCAGAAAAACATATCGAAGCACGTTAAGGATGGTATGCTCGAGCTAGAGGAGGCATTTGAAGTCACCTTCGCCTGCAGAACGAACTGGCAGAAGGCAGAACTGGAGTATCAGCGATTGTTGGCAGACCAGACTGCTGAGGCAGCCACCCCTGTAGGGGTCCCGGGACTGGATCGGCCACGGCAGAATAAGCGCGTGGCCGAGTCTAGTCCTGAAGACACACCAGAAATCCGGGTCAGGAAGGAGGTGCCAGCATCAGATTTAAGGAGGTGGGTGCACCACCGGCGGTACCCGCTGGCCCAGAAAAGGTGCAGAAAAAGGGGGTACAAAATGGCGAAAACAAAGAAATGGTGGAAAAGAAAAAGGAGAAGGGAAAGAATAGGCGGCGACAGCGGGGAAATAAAATTGATGCTGTAATCGTCAAACCAGCCCCGGGGAAAACCTACACGGAGGTCCTGGGGGCCATCCGTCAAAATGTTTCCCCAGATGAAACTGGTACACAAGTACGACGCATAAGGAAAACCGCAGAAGGGGGGGTTCTTCTGGAAATTGCGCGGACGAACGATCGAACGAAACTGCAGGACTCGATCCGGGCTACCGTAGATGGCCAAGGTGAAGTGAAGCTTGTGACCCCTAGAGTCAAAATCGAGCTTCTCGACCTCGATTGCCTCACAGTCAGCGAGGAGGTGACATCGGCCATCAATCGCGAGGCTGGAGAGGAAGGAGCCAGCGAGGTGAAAACCACTCTATTCCCCCCTAACACAAGGGAACAGAGGAGAGCAGTGGTGGAGCTGGATGAGGCACCAGCGTCCAAAATCCTCAAGTCTGGTCGAGTCCGGGTGGGAATGATTAGCGCCCGAGCTTGACAATAACAAGGGTCCTGGACCTGACCTCCTCCCTCCTATTTTTCTGATCATGTGTGTAAAACAACTGATCCCGCTCCTTCATACTATATTCAATAATTCTCTGGTAACCTGGCCAATCTATCAGCATACCGCCCACTGTGCATGCTGGACACTGCGGGGAAGCTTCTCGAGGGGTTGCTCAAGCCAAGGCTGCTGTCAGCAGTGAGATCTGCTGGTGATCTCTCTGCCAGGCAGCACGGCTTCCAAAAAGGGCATTCAACAATCGATGCCATCTCAGAGGTTGTTGGGGCTGTAGCAAGAGCGGAAGAGGCATGCCATCAAGCCAGACCGGTCGTCCTGCTGGTAACGCTGGACGTACAAAATGCCTTTAACTCGGCGAGGTGGACAGACATCCTTCGGGCCCTTGAGCATACGTTCCGTATCCCTGACTACTTGCTAGCCATGATGCGGGACTACCTCAGGGATCGCTGGTTGCTCTACGACACCGACGAAGGAGTCAAAAGGAGGCCTGTCTCTTCAGGTGCGGCACAGGGGTCGATCTTAGGACCTGACCTTTGGAACATCATGTACGATGATCTGCTGCGCCTGGAAATGCCTGAGGATGTGTTTCTAGTAGGTTACGCTGATGACGTCGCAGCGGTAATCACTTCCAGATCTGCCGAATTCGCTCAATTCAGTCTTAACCAAGTCATGAGGAGGGTGGATCGGTGGATGACCAAACATGGCCTCCAGCTGGCAATCTCTAAAACAGAGATTGTTATGCTGACGAAACGGAGGATACCAACTGTCATACCCATGACAGTTAGCTCCGTCGAGGTCCAGACCTGCAAGTCGGTCAGGTATCTGGCAGTGACCCTGGACACCAAGCTGACGTATTGGGATCATATCCGCAGGGCATGTGACAGGGCTCTTGTAGTCATCATTTCGCTGAGTAGGCTAATGGCCAACGTCGGTGGACCCAGTGAGACGCGACGGAGGCTGCTGATGGTAACGACCGATTCCATCTTGCTATATGGAGCCGAAATCTGGGGAGATGCGCTCCGAACTGAAAAGTTCCGGAAACGCATTGCCAGTGTCCAGCGCAGGGGTGCCCTGCGTATCGCCTGTAGCTACCGCACAGTCTCAGAAGAGGCTGTGATGGTGGTATCGGGAGTAATTCCGATCGACCTACTAGCGCGAGAACGCAAAGAAGGGTACCTCTCTCGCTCAGAGCTGGGTAGAGCTGAAGCTCTGACACACGCGCGTATCCTTAATCTCCAACTTTGGTAGCAACGTTGGAGTTTAAGTGCTAAAGGACGCTGGACGGCTAAGCTAATTGGTCTCTTAACCGGAGCCACGGAGAGGTAAACTTTTACCTTTGTTAATTCTTGACAGGGCACGGTTACTTCAGGAAATACCTGAACAGAATGGGTAAGGTGGTCACACCGTACTGCCGGTACTGTGTGACTGAGCTCGATGATGCTCAGCACACATTCTTTATGTGCAGTCGCTTCGTAAGTTTGAGGCGCACCATTGAGTCCACGATTGGCCTGGCAACGCCCGAGACGATCGTGGAAGCAATGCTGCGAAACGAGGAGAACTGGAGCGCTGTCTCAACATATGTTGAGAAAGTGCTGCGCATAAAGCGGGAGGAGGGTTGCCTTACCGACCCATGAACTTGTTACGTGGTAACAAAGGGGAGTTTCAGTTCAACAACAAGAAAAAAAAAAATAAATAAAAGGAGCAACCCTTCTCCCCGAAGTGTTGCCCCTTTCTGATCCGCGATGCCACCACTCAATTTTGCAGGCCGAACACTTAAATGTACCCACCACTCGTAGGTAAAATAGGAGTCAGGGCATCCGACTTATGTCATATATTGGTCGGATGCCGATGACCTAGATTTAAGTTAATTTAAGAAACGAGACCGACGCAACGACCGAACACCTGCCGACTAGTCAGGAAGGACCCCCCAGAACGTGGACAGTCGGAAGGAAACCGCGAACGTATCACTTGGCGGCCGGAACACATAAACACGGCGACGACTCAGTAAACACCAACTCACCTGTCCGTAATCCTTGGGGAAAAGCCGTTCAAAACTTCCAACCTCCCGGGTACCCCCTGGGAATAGCTTCTGGTGGCGGCGTAGACATGATCCAGGATCGTCCACGGGCGCCCTGAAACGAAAAGACACCACCAAGAATCGGGTCCAACAATGGCACAAATCACTTACCTGACGCTGGCTTGTCCGCCGTCAATAAATTGCCGCGATGATTGCCGCTAATGACCCGTCACGCCTGGGCGATTTCTCCAGAAATCAAATTGGCCACCGGAGCTGCGGAATCACAGGGATTTAGCAAATCGCCACGACGTTTTGGTTGCTGATGTAAATAAACCGCTGACAGTGACGTTCCAAATGTCACCATGCATATATGTCATACCTGAGTCCCACACTGCCCGAAAGCTGTGGTGGAACAGTCACCATGGTGAATCTCGCAACCCACCATAGGTTGGTGCCTCGGGTGCCATGAGCGAAGAGTACATTGCACCTGAACAACGGAAGCTTAGGAAAACCGTTCAGGAGTAGTGAACGTCGAGGAGAAAGATCGCGCAAAAGTTCTTTCTAACACGAGACAGCGAGGCGTTCGCAAGTCGGGAAGGAATATTCGATAAAGCTACGTTTTTTTCTTAATACTCAGGTGGGTTTCGATAGAGTGGAAAAAGGTGCTTTCTTTGCTGCTTTCTAACACGAGACAGCGAGGCGTTCGCAAGTCGGGAAGGAATATTCGATAAAGCTACGTTTTTTTCTTAATACTCAGGTGGGTTTCGATAGAGTGGAAAAAGGTGCTTTCTTTGCTGCTTTCTAACACGAGACAGCGAGGCGTTCGCAAGTCGGGAAGGAATATTCGATAAAGCTACGTTTTTTTCTTAATACTCAGGTGGGTTTCGATAGAGTGGAAAAAGGTGCTTTCTTTGCTGCTTTCTAACACGAGACAGCGAGGCGTTCGCAAGTCGGGAAGGAATATTCGATAAAGCTACGTTTTTTTCTTAATACTCAGGTGCGAAGCCATAAGGTGTAGACGAAAGCAGGAATCTGGTACTTTAAATCAATGGTCAATATTCTTCGGTGCGAAGCGAACTTTTGAAGTAAAAAGGGGATCCACGCGGGAATAACGCCGACGGAGCTGACCGAGTGGAAAGGAGTCAACACGTTCGAACGTTCGACGGATCTGCAAGCAATACCAGGAGAAAAAGGTCAGTCAATTAATTAGCAAATGAAATTTTTGGCGAGCAAATGTTCTGGCGGGAAACGTAAATAATCATCGTACCAATAGCGATAAGATTAATATAAGAATAAATATTACCGATACTAGTTACTAGGTACACTGACATTGTGTAAAAAATTGAGTGGTGGCCGCGTAGCGTAAATTCCGTATAAAAATTCAAGTCAATAACTTGCTAAGCCGTTTAATTTGTTGTCGATAATAAAAGCAATTGGAAGATGAAGTGACTTCATGTTGTCCCGGGAGTAAGAGTGAAGTTAGGATAAAGTGAATTTCAGTCTCGGCAGGCCCCGCATCGGGGTAATGATCGTAAGTGAATCCCGAACCAATCTTTCGCGAATTCAAGAATAGTAGAGATACGCCGGGACGGATTTAATTTCAAATTCGAGCTCGCATAGTGTTTTACGTGCGTTAGTGATTCATATTTCATTTGTGGCGATTCGAGTTCGCACTCCGAATTGCGGGTGCAAGAATAGTAGTTAGCATTACTAGTGTTACAAGCTTGCATAGTGATTTACAGGCGGCCTAGGTTCATATTTTATTGGTGGCGATTCGAGCTTGCGCGGGTTGAGGCGCCCAACCGAGCTGAAACGAGATTCTGGGGGAGCCAAACCTCACTCAACGGCTCCAGGTCCATTTTAGGGGTGAGTGAGTGGCGCCCACGCCCATTTCCATTGGGCTAGACCGGGACCTACACGGACCCACCCAGATCTTGTCCTCCCGAAGGCAGGGGAGGTAACAATTGGCGCCCAACGTGGGGCCTAAAAGGCGCGAAAGGGGTGCAAATCGTGGTGTTAAAGGTTGCCCAAAGTTATTGGGTATAGTAGTAAGTGAAAGTGTGGGAAATAAGTTAGTGAACTACGGGAGACAGTTGGAACCTTTGGACACGTAATCGTTGAGGATAGTTCAGCCCAGCAAAGTTCCAGAGACGATCAAGGGAAGACCGCTGACTGAGGTTGACGACTGTGGAAAGGGGGCATCCTGACAAGCAACGGAGGCCGCGGTGAATCCTCGATTCGTGCAACAAGAATCGGGAACGGATACTTGGAATCGAAAATTGAATTTTGAATTGTATATTATAAACGAAAATAAAAATAGATACCATTGCTTAGTAAACACACAGACTTCTTCATTCTCCTTTGTAAATAGTGAAATAATAATAGTATAATAGTTGAATTTGGCAAATATTTGGGAATAGAACTGCAGCAGAAACGGAATGTCGACCACAGCCAAAATCTTAATTGATCGGCTCAGCAAGGATGAGCTGGTTTACGAGCTGGAAATCAGGGGACAGCCGACTGGAACCGTGGAAACAATGCGGAAAACGCTGCGCGTGGCGCTGCGAGCTGAAGCCTCGATGGATACATCTTTGATTTCGGTGCGAGACTACCCGTATACACTGCAGGAGGATTTAGAAGCAGTTCAGGAGAAACTGACCGAAATCCAGGCCTTGATCGAAGCATTTCGGGGAACTCCACAGTCATCTGACTTTCTCAAAACTAAGACCAAGATCGAGTTTGGGATGCGTCGCCTCAAGAATGCTCAACATGAGAAGGGAGTAATGGGCGAGGAGGCACACAAGTTGCGAGTGCGTCTAATAATGGCGATGGGGGAGTTGCTGGTAAAAGCAGAGGGTGAGGGAGAACCGGGCGAGACGGAACCAGATCAGGAGGACGACAGCAACAGCGAGCGGGAGGCGCTAGGCGCGGATGATGCGATAATACAAGGACCGGCTCGGGCTAGCGAACCAATTCAGTTAGTAGAGAATCTTGGAGAACCCGTATTTTCCACGCCCAGGTCAACTCCGATAGTAGCAAAGGGGCAAGAGGTAGCAAAATGGGGCCTTCGCTACAGTGGGGACTCAGGATCCTTGAGTGCGTTCTTGGAGCGGGTTGAGGAGCTCCGGGAAGCTCGTGGGGTATCTACCAGGCAACTATTCCAGTCGGCGGTGGAAATATTTGAAGGCAAGGCTCTGATCTGGTTCAGAGCGAATCGCTCTCGTGTGAGCTCGTGGCAAGAGCTGGTCACCGAGATGAGAGCCGAGTTTCTACCGCCGGACTACGACGACCGCCTGATGACCGAGATCGTGAGGCGCACTCAAGGACCCGAGGAGTCCATGGAAGTGTATGTGTCGGTCATGGAGGGGTTATTCAGGCGCCGAGCCCAACCCTGCTCCGAAGAAGAAAAATTGAAAATCCTTCGACGTAATTTAGCGCCTTTCTATCAGACTCAACTGGCTTTAACGACGGTCAGGACTATCGCAGATCTGGTCAGAGTGGGACGGTCGTTGGAGGCTACACGCGTTACCGTGGAGGCCTACGTGCCACCCCCTACCCGGAAAAGCCAACGGCTCTTGGAACCTGACTTGGCGTATGTTGGGAATACCGAAGGGTCGGGACTAGCAACTTTACAGGAAAACAACCTTAGGTGTTGGAATTGCCGAGGCATAGGACACACCTCGCGAGAGTGTTCTGAGCCTCAGAAGTGCTTCGGTTGTGGTCGTTTGGGAATGAGGAAGGCCACCTGTCCTAATTGTCGAAGGATACCGAATCGAGAGAGGGATCCCAGGAATAAATTTGAAGTAGCTCGCAGAGAAGGGGGTATACAGGGTGGGGCCAGAGGAGGAGAATCGCGACCGACTCAGCCATCAACGTCAGGAAACGACCACCGTGCTCAGTAGGCGGCAGCCTGAGCACAATAGCAGTACAGGGGAGAGCCGCAGCAAACGCACAGATACATTATCTGCTGACTAAGAGGCAAGGAGACAACAGGCCATACCTGGAGGTAGATATATTGGGACGCAAGTTTCTGGGACTGGTAGACTCTGGTGCCTCTAACACAGTAGTGGGTGGAGAAGGATGGCAGGCTTTGC
The DNA here is from genome assembly GCA_963978885.1 of Nemotelus pantherinus. NCBI lineage: Eukaryota > Metazoa > Arthropoda > Insecta > Diptera > Stratiomyidae > Nemotelus > Nemotelus pantherinus. The sequence continues at coordinate 182,770,684 of OZ022264.1, read as the reverse complement.
AAGAACTGGGAGCGGAACTCTTGCGTTCCGACCAACGAACCATCAGAATGGCCAACAATCAAGGGTGCACAATTGCAGGAACGGTGGCTATCCCGGTGAGGCTGAAGGGGAAGGTAGATTGGTTGCGAGCCTTTGTGGTTCCAGAGCTGCCTCACGCTCTAATTCTAGGGGTGGATTTCGTCAGGCAGTTTGGGTTAGTCCTAGCGCTGAGCGAGGAGAGTTGGGATTTCGTAAGTGCGTTGGAAGGTGGTGGTACGGACCAATTAAAACCCAGGAGCCAACTAACCCGGGCGGAGAAAATCGAGCTCAGCCAACTCGTCAATGAGGAGTTCGAACGGATGGGGGAAGGTATTGGGTGTACGCATCAAGTGGAGCATGTCATCCGAACCTCAGCGGTACCAATTAAGCAGCGCTATTACCCCGTTTCCCCTGCGGTACAGACTCATATAGATACGGAGCTGAATGAGATGCTGGCGCAGGGCATAGTTGAGCCATCTTCAAGTCCCTGGGCTTCACCCATCATTTTGGTTAAGAAGAAAGACGGTACCTATCGATTTTGCGTCGATTATCGCAAGTTAAACGCCGTCACAGAGCATGATGCTTACCCGCTGCCCTACGTAACCGCCACGCTGGATAAATTGCGAGATGCGAAATACTTGTCGTCGCTCGACGTGAAATCGGCCTACTGGCAAGTGCCCATGGGCGAACAATCAAAAAAATTCACAGCCTTTACTGTTCCGCATCGAGGATTATTCCAATTTCTTCGAATGCCATTCGGACTTCAAAATGCACCTGCTACCTGGCAACGGCTGATAGATCAAGTCTTAGGACCCGATCTGGAACCATACGTGTTTACATACCTGGACGACATTATCGTGGTAACCCAAGACTTCACCAAACACTTAGAGATATTGAGGGAAGTATTCAAACGCTTGAGGCAAGCGGGGTTGAAAGTCTCTAAGGACAAATGTGAATTCTGCCGGCCACAATTAAAATATCTCGGCTATGTTGTCGATGAAAAAGGATTAAATGTGGATCCGGACAAAGTCAAAAGCATGATAGAGATACCGCCTCCAACCAACGTAAAGGGGGTCAGACAGTTCCTGGGAATGGTCTCGTGGTACCGAAGATTCATCCCGGACTTCGCCACGATGACGGCACCATTAACAAACCTCCTTAAAAAGAACAAAAAGTTTGAATGGACCCAGGACTGTGAGACTGCCTTCGCACAGGCGAAGCTAAAGCTATCCACTGCACCAATTCTGACTTGCCCAGATTATACGCTACCGTTCTCAATCCAAACCGACGCATCAGATTTGGGACTGGGAGCAGTACTGACTCAGAAGCATGAAGATGGGGAGAAAGTAATCTGCTATCTGAGTCGGTTCTTGACGAAGGCGGAGCGCAAATACTCTACCACAGAGAAGGAGTGTCTGGCAGTACTGTGGGCCGTCGAGAAGTTACGTCCGTATGTAGAGGGAGCACGCTTCTCCGTAATCACTGATCACTACTCACTTGTATGGCTGAGTAACTTGAAGGATCCGACGGGACGGCTGGCCAGGTGGGCGGTACGCCTCCAGCAATATCCTTTTGAAATTGTTCACCGCAAAGGAAAGGAGCATTTGGTACCCGATGCGCTGTCACGACTAATGTCTGGGGGTGAGGTAGCAGCTATCGAGACGGTAGAAGATCTGTGGTACAAGACCATGAAAGAGAAGGTCGTCCAAGCGCCCGAACGCTATGCGGATTGGCGGGTGATGGACGACGTACTTTGGAAACATATGCCTGGCCGATATCCTGAGTTAGAGGGAGCAGAAGCGTGGAAGCGAGTAGTACCGAAGGCCGGTAGAATGGAGGTGATGTTTCGGTGCCACGATGATCCAAAGGCTGGACATATGGGTGCGAGTCGCACGTTAGGTAGACTGGCGGAAAGACATTATTGGCCAAAGATGTCAGCTGATGTGATACGATATGTAAAAAGGTGTAAGGTATGCCAGGCCAATAAGGTGGAGAGGAGAGCCCCGGCTGGGTACATGATCACCAGGAGTGGAGAACCACAACAACCATGGGAGATGGTTTGCGTGGACCTAGTGGGCCCCTTACCACGATCGACACAAGGGCATGCCTATATACTCACCGTACTAGACTATGTGAGTAAATTTTCTCTACTATTTCCATTGCGACAGGCAACCGCATCTGCCGTGAGTAAAATCTTAGAGGAGCAAGTCTTTCTGCTTTTTGGGGCACCAAAATGGCTGGTTTGTGACAACGGCGTTCAGTTTCGGGGAACCAAGCTGAGACACCTGGCGGAATCCTATGGAACCAGGATAAAATTCACCGCTTTGTATCACCCACAAGCTAACCCAGCAGAACGCAAGAATCAGGATATAAAACGGATGCTACGGTCGTATGCAACCGAAAACCACCGCGAGTGGGATAAAGATCTGTCTAAGATTGCATGCGCGCTGCGCACCTACAAACACGAAGTAACACGCATCAAACCATACTTGTTCAATTTTGGTAGAGAGATGGTGACGCATCATGAGGGATGGGAACAGCCCGGAGGGGGGCAGAATGTTCTAGGGCCCAAGGCCAGAGCTGAAGAACTCGACAAGATACGCTCGAAGGTAATGGAATGCATGAAACACGCAGCTAAGCAGAGCGCACAAAGATATAATCTGCGGAGGCGGGATGTCTCGTTCGAGGAGGGAGAGGCCGTGTGGCGGAAAAATTACACCCTCTCGGACGCGGCGAAGTATTACTCCGCAAAGCTGGCGCCGGAATACCGTGGTCCTTTTTGGATCCGCAAGAGAGTGTCGGGTTGGACCTACCTGTTGGTAGATAACAGTGGTAAGGAGGCGGGGGTATGGCACACGAAGAATTTGAAGCCATACGTCACCTAATTAACTAAGCGGCGGGGGAGGGCCGAAAACCAACTGAGGTGGAGAAAATCACGTAGAACCCGAACATTACCTAAAAATAATAGACATGTAAGATTTCGATTACTTTCAATTACAAAAGCTGATACCTGACAAGATCCAACGACGTTGTCCGAACATAGTGGGTTCCAGGCATCCACAGGAGACCATCGGCCAGACATGAAATACTCTCGGGGGGTACTTTCCAAAACACATGCCCGTCGGCGCCCCAATTCGCTCAACAACCTGGTAGGGGGGGGGGGGCCGAATGTTCTCTGGCATACTCATTGACTTCTGTGGTGTTCGCTTTTATATTGAATTTGCATCCAGGGCGGCTAAAAGAAAAGGTGAAAATCAAATTAATATAGGGTAACTGCGTGTAACTACCTAGGAGATAGGAATTAGTTACGGCAAGGGTAGGCACAACGAAATTTTATTGGAAGTAGGAGTTAGAAGTTAAAGTTAGGGTGGTTGTAGAAACATGCATAGAATTTTGGATTAGACACCAAACCAGCAGAATTTTATTTGAATTAATAGTTAGAGTTAATGTTGATTAGTAAACATGCAGATTCCAAACAAAATAAGATCTCGGATTAGACACTAAGTCAATGAAAGTTTCATTTAAACTAGGAGTTAGGAGTTAGGATTAGAATTACTTTATCAATATACATACACGAACTAGAAGCTAGAAGTAGGTACACCACAAATGAAATGTTAAGTTGAATTGCGAGTTAGGAAATGAAGTTGTGTGTCGCGTTATGAACATACCTACAAAAAGTAGGAGAGGAACTAGGGTTAGGACTTACGATTATAATCCGGATATATATAAACGCACGCAAAACATTGCACAGGGCGATGTCGAGGCTATAGGAAACTAATTCCGCGCCGCGTCAGGCAGACCATCACGATCGACTACGAGGTAGAACGTATGGCATTCTCGATTTAAAGCTATGTCGTACCCGCGAGATTATATACTCGTTGTTATATTTATCGGGACAGTCGCGAAAACAATATCGGTGACGGATTTCCGGGGAAATCCTTTTCGGGTAAGGGGGGAGTTGTTACATGATAACAAAGGGGAGTTTCAGTTCAACAACAAGAAAAAAAAAAAAAATAAAAGGAGCAACCCTTCTCCCCGAAGTGTTGCCCCTTTCTGATCCGCGATGCCACCACTCAATTTTGCAGGCCGAACACTTAAATGTACCCACCACTCGTAGGTAAAATAGGAGTCAGGGCATCCGACTTATGTCATATATTGGTCGGATGCCGATGACCTAGATTTAAGTTAATTTAAGAAACGAGACCGACGCAACGACCGAACACCTGCCGACTAGTCAGGAAGGACCCCCCAGAACGTGGACAGTCGGAAGGAAACCGCGAACGTATCACTTGGCGGCCGGAACACATAAACACGGCGACGACTCAGTAAACACCAACTCACCTGTCCGTAATCCTTGGGGAAAAGCCGTTCAAAACTTCCAACCTCCCGGGTACCCCCTGGGAATAGCTTCTGGTGGCGGCGTAGACATGATCCAGGATCGTCCACGGGCGCCCTGAAACGAAAAGACACCACCAAGAATCGGGTCCAACAATGGCACAAATCACTTACCTGACGCTGGCTTGTCCGCCGTCAATAAATTGCCGCGATGATTGCCGCTAATGACCCGTCACGCCTGGGCGATTTCTCCAGAAATCAAATTGGCCACCGGAGCTGCGGAATCACAGGGATTTAGCAAATCGCCACGACGTTTTGGTTGCTGATGTAAATAAACCGCTGACAGTGACGTTCCAAATGTCACCATGCATATATGTCATACCTGAGTCCCACACTGCCCGAAAGCTGTGGTGGAACAGTCACCATGGTGAATCTCGCAACCCACCATAGGTTGGTGCCTCGGGTGCCATGAGCGAAGAGTACATTGCACCTGAACAACGGAAGCTTAGGAAAACCGTTCAGGAGTAGTGAACGTCGAGGAGAAAGATCGCGCAAAAGTTCTTTCTAACACGAGACAGCGAGGCGTTCGCAAGTCGGGAAGGAATATTCGATAAAGCTACGTTTTTTTCTTAATACTCAGGTGGGTTTCGATAGAGTGGGAAAAAGGTGCTTTCTTTGCTGCTTTCTAACACGAGACAGCGAGGCGTTCGCAAGTCGGGAAGGAATATTCGATAAAGCTACGTTTTTTTCTTAATACTCAGGTGGGTTTCGATAGAGTGGAAAAAGGTGCTTTCTTTGCTGCTTTCTAACACGAGACAGCGAGGCGTTCGCAAGTCGGGAAGGAATATTCGATAAAGCTACGTTTTTTTCTTAATACTCAGGTGGGTTTCGATAGAGTGGAAAAAGGTGCTTTCTTTGCTGCTTTCTAACACGAGACAGCGAGGCGTTCGCAAGTCGGGAAGGAATATTCGATAAAGCTACGTTTTTTTCTTAATACTCAGGTGCGAAGCCATAAGGTGTAGACGAAAGCAGGAATCTGGTACTTTAAATCAATGGTCAATATTCTTCGGTGCGAAGCGAACTTTTGAAGTAAAAAGGGGATCCACGCGGGAATAACGCCGACGGAGCTGACCGAGTGGAAAGGAGTCAACACGTTCGAACGTTCGACGGATCTGCAAGCAATACCAGGAGAAAAAGGTCAGTCAATTAATTAGCAAATGAAATTTTTGGCGAGCAAATGTTCTGGCGGGAAACGTAAATAATCATCGTACCAATAGCGATAAGATTAATATAAGAATAAATATTACCGATACTAGTTACTAGGTACACTGACATTGTGTAAAAAATTGAGTGGTGGCCGCGTAGCGTAAATTCCGTATAAAAATTCAAGTCAATAACTTGCTAAGCCGTTTAATTTGTTGTCGATAATAAAAGCAATTGGAAGATGAAGTGACTTCATGTTGTCCCGGGAGTAAGAGTGAAGTTAGGATAAAGTGAATTTCAGTCTCGGCAGGCCCCGCATCGGGGTAATGATCGTAAGTGAATCCCGAACCAATCTTTCGCGAATTCAAGAATAGTAGAGATACGCCGGGACGGATTTAATTTCAAATTCGAGCTCGCATAGTGTTTTACGTGCGTTAGTGATTCATATTTCATTTGTGGCGATTCGAGTTCGCACTCCGAATTGCGGGTGCAAGAATAGTAGTTAGCATTACTAGTGTTACAAGCTTGCATAGTGATTTACAGGCGGCCTAGGTTCATATTTTATTGGTGGCGATTCGAGCTTGCGCGGGTTGAGGCGCCCAACCGAGCTGAAACGAGATTCTGGGGGAGCCAAACCTCACTCAACGGCTCCAGGTCCATTTTAGGGGTGAGTGAGTGGCGCCCACGCCCATTTCCATTGGGCTAGACCGGGACCTACACGGACCCACCCAGATCTTGTCCTCCCGAAGGCAGGGGAGGTAACAATTGGCGCCCAACGTGGGGCCTAAAAGGCGCGAAAGGGGTGCAAATCGTGGTGTTAAAGGTTGCCCAAAGTTATTGGGTATAGGAGTAAGTGAAAGTGTGGGAAATAAGTTAGTGAACTACGGGAGACAGTTGGAACCTTTGGACACGTAATCGTTGAGGATAGTTCAGCCCAGCAAAGTTCCAGAGACGATCAAGGGAAGACCGCTGACTGAGGTTGACGACTGTGGAAAGGGGGCATCCTGACAAGCGACGGAGGCCGCGGTGAATCCTCGATTCGTGCAACAAGAATCGGGAACGGATACTTGGAATCGAAAATTGAATTTTGAATTGTATATTATAAACGAAAATAAAAATAGATACCATTGCTTAGTAAACACACAGACTTCTTCATTCTCCTTTGTAAATAGTGAAATAATAATAGTATAATAGTTGAATTTGGCAAATATTTGGGAATAGAACTGCAGCAGAAACGGAATGTCGACCACAGCCAAAATCTTAATTGATCGGCTCAGCAAGGATGAGCTGGTTTACGAGCTGGAAATCAGGGGACAGCCGACTGGAACCGTGGAAACAATGCGGAAAACGCTGCGCGTGGCGCTGCGAGCTGAAGCCTCGATGGATACATCTTTGATTTCGGTGCGAGACTACCCGTATACACTGCAGGAGGATTTAGAAGCAGTTCAGGAGAAACTGACCGAAATCCAGGCCTTGATCGAAGCATTTCGGGGAACTCCACAGTCATCTGACTTTCTCAAAACTAAGACCAAGATCGAGTTTGGGATGCGTCGCCTCAAGAATGCTCAACATGAGAAGGGAGTAATGGGCGAGGAGGCACACAAGTTGCGAGTGCGTCTAATAATGGCGATGGGGGAGTTGCTGGTAAAAGCAGAGGATGAGGGAGAACCGGGCGAGACGGAACCAGATCAGGAGGACGACAGCAACAGCGAGCGGGAGGCGCTAGGCGCGGATGATGCGATAATACAAGGACCGGCTCGGGCTAGCGAACCAATTCAGTTAGTAGAGAATCTTGGAGAACCCGTATTTTCCACGCCCAGGTCAACTCCGATAGTAGCAAAGGGGCAAGAGGTAGCAAAATGGGGCCTTCGCTACAGTGGGGACTCGGGATCCTTGAGTGCGTTCTTGGAGCGGGTTGAGGAGCTCCGGGAAGCTCGTGGGGTATCTACCAGGCAACTATTCCAGTCGGCGGTGGAAATATTTGAAGGCAAGGCTCTGATCTGGTTCAGAGCGAATCGCTCTCGTGTGAGCTCGTGGCAAGAGCTGGTCACCGAGATGAGAGCCGAGTTTCTACCGCCGGACTACGACGACCGCCTGATGACCGAGATCGTGAGGCGCACTCAAGGACCCGAGGAGTCCATGGAAGTGTATGTGTCGGTCATGGAGGGGTTATTCAGGCGCCGAGCCCAACCCTGCTCCGAAGAAGAAAAATTGAAAATCCTTCGACGTAATTTAGCGCCTTTCTATCAGACTCAACTGGCTTTAACGACGGTCAGGACTATCGCAGATCTGGTCAGAGTGGGACGGTCGTTGGAGGCTACACGCGTTACCGTGGAGGCCTACGTGCCACCCCCTACCCGGAAAAGCCAACGGCTCTTGGAACCTGACTTGGCGTATGTTGGGAATACCGAAGGGTCGGGACTAGCAACTTTACAGGAAAACAACCTTAGGTGTTGGAATTGCCGAGGCATAGGACACACCTCGCGAGAGTGTTCTGAGCCTCAGAAGTGCTTCGGTTGTGGTCGTTTGGGAATGAGGAAGGCCACCTGTCCTAATTGTCGAAGGATACCGAATCGAGAGAGGGATCCCAGGAATAAATTTGAAGTAGCTCGCAGAGAAGGGGGTATACAGGGTGGGGCCAGAGGAGGAGAATCGCGACCGACTCAGCCATCAACGTCAGGAAACGACCACCGTGCTCAGTAGGCGGCAGCCTGAGCACAATAGCAGTACAGGGGAGAGCCGCAGCAAACGCACAGATACATTATCTGCTGACTAAGAGGCAAGGAGACAACAGGCCATACCTGGAGGTAGATATATTGGGACGCAAGTTTCTGGGACTGGTAGACTCTGGTGCCTCTAACACAGTAGTGGGTGGAGAAGGATGGCAGGCTTTGCAAGAACTGGGAGCGGAACTCTTGCGTTCCGACCAACGAACCATCAGAATGGCCAACAATCAAGGGTGCACAATTGCAGGAACGGTGGCTATCCCGGTGAGGCTGAAGGGGAAGGTAGATTGGTTGCGAGCCTTTGTGGTTCCAGAGCTGCCTCACGCTCTAATTCTAGGGGTGGATTTCGTCAGGCAGTTTGGGTTAGTCCTAGCGCTGAGCGAGGAGAGTTGGGATTTCGTAAGTGCGTTGGAAGGTGGTGGTACGGACCAATTAAAACCCAGGAGCCAACTAACCCGGGCGGAGAAAATCGAGCTCAGCCAACTCGTCAATGAGGAGTTCGAACGGATGGGGGAAGGTATTGGGTGTACGCATCAAGTGGAGCATGTCATCCGAACCTCAGCGGTACCAATTAAGCAGCGCTATTACCCCGTTTCCCCTGCGGTACAGACTCATATAGATACGGAGCTGAATGAGATGCTGGCGCAGGGCATAGTTGAGCCATCTTCAAGTCCCTGGGCTTCACCCATCATTTTGGTTAAGAAGAAAGACGGTACCTATCGATTTTGCGTCGATTATCGCAAGTTAAACGCCGTCACAGAGCATGATGCTTACCCGCTGCCCTACGTAACCGCCACGCTGGATAAATTGCGAGATGCGAAATACTTGTCGTCGCTCGACGTGAAATCGGCCTACTGGCAAGTGCCCATGGGCGAACAATCAAAAAAATTCACAGCCTTTACTGTTCCGCATCGAGGATTATTCCAATTTCTTCGAATGCCATTCGGACTTCAAAATGCACCTGCTACCTGGCAACGGCTGATAGATCAAGTCTTAGGACCCGATCTGGAACCATACGTGTTTACATACCTGGACGACATTATCGTGGTAACCCAAGACTTCACCAAACACTTAGAGATATTGAGGGAAGTATTCAAACGCTTGAGGCAAGCGGGGTTGAAAGTCTCTAAGGACAAATGTGAATTCTGCCGGCCACAATTAAAATATCTCGGCTATGTTGTCGATGAAAAAGGATTAAATGTGGATCCGGACAAAGTCAAAAGCATGATAGAGATACCGCCTCCAACCAACGTAAAGGGGGTCAGACAGTTCCTGGGAATGGTCTCGTGGTACCGAAGATTCATCCCGGACTTCGCCACGATGACGGCACCATTAACAAACCTCCTTAAAAAGAACAAAAAGTTTGAATGGACCCAGGACTGTGAGACTGCCTTCGCACAGGCGAAGCTAAAGCTATCCACTGCACCAATTCTGACTTGCCCAGATTATACGCTACCGTTCTCAATCCAAACCGACGCATCAGATTTGGGACTGGGAGCAGTACTGACTCAGAAGCATGAAGATGGGGAGAAAGTAATCTGCTATCTGAGTCGGTTCTTGACGAAGGCGGAGCGCAAATACTCTACCACAGAGAAGGAGTGTCTGGCAGTACTGTGGGCCGTCGAGAAGTTACGTCCGTATGTAGAGGGAGCACGCTTCTCCGTAATCACTGATCACTACTCACTTGTATGGCTGAGTAACTTGAAGGATCCGACGGGACGGCTGGCCAGGTGGGCGGTACGCCTCCAGCAATATCCTTTTGAAATTGTTCACCGCAAAGGAAAGGAGCATTTGGTACCCGATGCGCTGTCACGACTAATGTCTGGGGGTGAGGTAGCAGCTATCGAGACGGTAGAAGATCTGTGGTACAAGACCATGAAAGAGAAGGTCGTCCAAGCGCCCGAACGCTATGCGGATTGGCGGGTGATGGACGACGTACTTTGGAAACATATGCCTGGCCGATATCCTGAGTTAGAGGGAGCAGAAGCGTGGAAGCGAGTAGTACCGAAGGCCGGTAGAATGGAGGTGATGTTTCGGTGCCACGATGATCCAAAGGCTGGACATATGGGTGCGAGTCGCACGTTAGGTAGACTGGCGGAAAGACATTATTGGCCAAAGATGTCAGCTGATGTGATACGATATGTAAAAAGGTGTAAGGTATGCCAGGCCAATAAGGTGGAGAGGAGAGCCCCGGCTGGGTACATGATCACCAGGAGTGGAGAACCACAACAACCATGGGAGATGGTTTGCGTGGACCTAGTGGGCCCCTTACCACGATCGACACAAGGGCATGCCTATATACTCACCGTACTAGACTATGTGAGTAAATTTTCTCTACTATTTCCATTGCGACAGGCAACCGCATCTGCCGTGAGTAAAATCTTAGAGGAGCAAGTCTTTCTGCTTTTTGGGGCACCAAAATGGCTGGTTTGTGACAACGGCGTTCAGTTTCGGGGAACCAAGCTGAGACACCTGGCGGAATCCTATGGAACCAGGATAAAATTCACCGCTTTGTATCACCCACAAGCTAACCCAGCAGAACGCAAGAATCAGGATATAAAACGGATGCTACGGTCGTATGCAACCGAAAACCACCGCGAGTGGGATAAAGATCTGTCTAAGATTGCATGCGCGCTGCGCACCTACAAACACGAAGTAACACGCATCAAACCATACTTGTTCAATTTTGGTAGAGAGATGGTGACGCATCATGAGGGATGGGAACAGCCCGGAGGGGGGCAGAATGTTCTAGGGCCCAAGGCCAGAGCTGAAGAACTCGACAAGATACGCTCGAAGGTAATGGAATGCATGAAACACGCAGCTAAGCAGAGCGCACAAAGATATAATCTGCGGAGGCGGGATGTCTCGTTCGAGGAGGGAGAGGCCGTGTGGCGGAAAAATTACACCCTCTCGGACGCGGCGAAGTATTACTCCGCAAAGCTGGCGCCGGAATACCGTGGTCCTTTTTGGATCCGCAAGAGAGTGTCGGGTTGGACCTACCTGTTGGTAGATAACAGTGGTAAGGAGGCGGGGGTATGGCACACGAAGAATTTGAAGCCATACGTCACCTAATTAACTAAGCGGCGGGGGAGGGCCGAAAACCAACTGAGGTGGAGAAAATCACGTAGAACCCGAACATTACCTAAAAATAATAGACATGTAAGATTTCGATTACTTTCAATTACAAAAGCTGATACCTGACAAGATCCAACGACGTTGTCCGAACATAGTGGGTTCCAGGCATCCACAGGAGACCATCGGCCAGACATGAAATACTCTCGGGGGGTACTTTCCAAAACACATGCCCGTCGGCGCCCCAATTCGCTCAACAACCTGGTAGGGGGGGGGGCCGAATGTTCTCTGGCATACTCATTGACTTCTGTGGTGTTCGCTTTTATATTGAATTTGCATCCAGGGCGGCTAAAAGAAAAGGTGAAAATCAAATTAATATAGGGTAACTGCGTGTAACTACCTAGGAGATAGGAATTAGTTACGGCAAGGGTAGGCACAACGAAATTTTATTGGAAGTAGGAGTTAGAAGTTAAAGTTAGGGTGGTTGTAGAAACATGCATAGAATTTTGGATTAGACACCAAACCAGCAGAATTTTATTTGAATTAATAGTTAGAGTTAATGTTGATTAGTAAACATGCAGATTCCAAACAAAATAAGATCTCGGATTAGACACTAAGTCAATGAAAGTTTCATTTAAACTAGGAGTTAGGAGTTAGGATTAGAATTACTTTATCAATATACATACACGAACTAGAAGCTAGAAGTAGGTACACCACAAATGAAATGTTAAGTTGAATTGCGAGTTAGGAAATGAAGTTGTGTGTCGCGTTATGAACATACCTACAAAAAGTAGGAGAGGAACTAGGGTTAGGACTTACGATTATAATCCGGATATATATAAACGCACGCAAAACATTGCACAGGGCGATGTCGAGGCTATAGGAAACTAATTCCGCGCCGCGTCAGGCAGACCATCACGATCGACTACGAGGTAGAACGTATGGCATTCTCGATTTAAAGCTATGTCGTACCCGCGAGATTATATACTCGTTGTTATATTTATCGGGACAGTCGCGAAAACAATATCGGTGACGGATTTCCGGGGAAATCCTTTTCGGGTAAGGGGGGAGTTGTTACATGATAACAAAGGGGAGTTTCAGTTCAACAACAAGAAAAAAAAAAAAATAAAAGGAGCAACCCTTCTCCCCGAAGTGTTGCCCCTTTCTGATCCGCGATGCCACCACTCAATTTTGCAGGCCGAACACTTAAATGTACCCACCACTCGTAGGTAAAATAGGAGTCAGGGCATCCGACTTATGTCATATATTGGTCGGATGCCGATGACCTAGATTTAAGTTAATTTAAGAAACGAGACCGACGCAACGACCGAACACCTGCCGACTAGTCAGGAAGGACCCCCCAGAACGTGGACAGTCGGAAGGAAACCGCGAACGTATCACTTGGCGGCCGGAACACATAAACACGGCGACGACTCAGTAAACACCAACTCACCTGTCCGTAATCCTTGGGGAAAAGCCGTTCAAAACTTCCAACCTCCCGGGTACCCCCTGGGAATAGCTTCTGGTGGCGGCGTAGACATGATCCAGGATCGTCCACGGGCGCCCTGAAACGAAAAGACACCACCTAGAATCGGGTCCAACAATGGCACAAATCACTTACCTGACGCTGGCTTGTCCGCCGTCAATAAATTGCCGCGATGATTGCCGCTAATGACCCGTCACGCCTGGGCGATTTCTCCAGAAATCAAATTGGCCACCGGAGCTGCGGAATCACAGGGATTTAGCAAATCGCCACGACGTTTTGGTTGCTGATGTAAATAAACCGCTGACAGTGACGTTCCAAATGTCACCATGCATATATGTCATACCTGAGTCCCACACTGCCCGAAAGCTGTGGTGGAACAGTCACCATGGTGAATCTCGCAACCCACCATAGGTTGGTGCCTCGGGTGCCATGAGCGAAGAGTACATTGCACCTGAACAACGGAAGCTTAGGAAAACCGTTCAGGAGTAGTGAACGTCGAGGAGAAAGATCGCGCAAAAGTTCTTTCTAACACGAGACAGCGAGGCGTTCGCAAGTCGGGAAGGAATATTCGATAAAGCTACGTTTTTTTCTTAATACTCAGGTGGGTTTCGATAGAGTGGAAAAAGGTGCTTTCTTTGCTGCTTTCTAACACGAGACAGCGAGGCGTTCGCAAGTCGGGAAGGAATATTCGATAAAGCTACGTTTTTTTCTTAATACTCAGGTGCGAAGCCATAAGGTGTAGACGAAAGCAGGAATCTGGTACTTTAAATCAATGGTCAATATTCTTCGGTGCGAAGCGAACTTTTGAAGTAAAAAGGGGATCCACGCGGGAATAACGCCGACGGAGCTGACCGAGTGGAAAGGAGTCAACGCGTTCGAACGTTCGACGGATCTACAAGCAATACCAGGAGAAAAAGGTCAGTTAATTAATTAGCAAATGAAATTTTTGGCGAGCAAATGTTCTGGCGGGAAACGTAAATAATCATCGTACCAATAGCGATAAGATTAATATAAGAATAAATATTACCGATACTAGTTACTAGGTACACTGACATTGTGTAAAAAATTGAGTGGTGGCCGCGTAGCGTAAATTCCGTATAAAAATTCAAGTCAATAACTTGCTAAGCCGTTTAATTTGTTGTCGATAATAAAAGCAATTGGAAGATGAAGTGACTTCATGTTGTCCCGGGAGTAAGAGTGAAGTTAGGATAAAGTGAATTTCAGTCTCGGCAGGCCCCGCATCGGGGTAATGATCGTAAGTGAATCCCGAACCAATCTTTCGCGAATTCAAGAATAGTAGAGATACGTCGGGACGGATTTAATTTCAAATTCGAGCTCGCATAGTGTTTTACGTGCGTTAGTGATTCATATTTCATTTGTGGCGATTCGAGTTCGCACTCCGAATTGCGGGTGCAAGAATAGTAGTTAGCATTACTAGTGTTACAAGCTTGCATAGTGATTTACAGGCGGCCTAGGTTCATATTTTATTGGTGGCGATTCGAGCTTGCGCGGGTTGAGGCGCCCAACCGAGCTGAAACGAGATTCTGGGGGAGCCAAACCTCACTCAACGGCTCCAGGTCCATTTTAGGGGTGAGTGAGTGGCGCCCACGCCCATTTCCATTGGGCTAGACCGGGACCTACACGGACCCACCCAGATCTTGTCCTCCCGAAGGCAGGGGAGGTAACAAACTGTGGTAGTTTCTGAAGTCCGTGGTTACCGATGGGTGAGTCAGCACGGCCGGGTCGAAGCAGTGCTTAGGCGGGTTCCGACTCGGAACTTCGTAAGCTTGTAGATGGTCCTTTTTTTTAGTGAGTCAAACCTCACATACCCCGAGGTGATAGGTCACCCGCGGATCTGGTAAGCAGATTTTTTTTTGCCATCTACACTAGGGGGGGGGGGGGGGGAAGGTATTGATTCCATTGAATTTCGCGGCCAAAAATTTCACACGATAATCTGAGCAGAAATTTCAATTATCTTACACTACGACATTTTCGATCATCTTAACCTATCGCCGGATTCCATTACTTCGCTATTACATTCGCTGTACAATTTAATGCGCATGCACGGTAAATACCATATATATAGCTAATTCGATTTTCCTGATTATATTATTGATTTACTTAGGGCTAATGTCTTCTTACTTACTACTTATTACTTTCGCCGTCGCACCAAGTATTTCCACGTGTGCACTGATTTCACATCTGATTTCAGATTTACAGAAAATCCAACAGATTAGCTTCGCTGTTGCACCAAGAATTTCCACGTGCGTACTGATTTCACATTTACAGAAAATTCAACTGATTAGCTTCGCTGTCGCACCAAGAATTTCCACGTGTATACTGATTTTTTTTTCATTTACAGAAAATCCAACCGATTAGCTTCGCTGTCGCACCAAGAATCTCCACGTGCGTACCTGATTTCACATTTACAGAGAATCCAACTGACTAGCTTCGCTGTCGCACCAAGAATCTCCACGTGTGTACCTGATTTCACATTTACAGAAAATCCAACTGATTAGCTTGACTGTCGCACCAAGAATCTCCACGTGTGTACCTGATTTCACATTTACAGAGAATCCAACTGATTAGCTTCGCTGTCGCATCAAGAATCTCCACGTGTGTACCTGATTTCACATTTACAGAAAATCCAACTAATTATCTTGGCTGTCGCACCAAGAATCTCCACGTGTGTACCTGATCTCACATTTACAGAAAATCCAACTGATTAGCTTCGTTGTCGCACCAAGAATCTCCACGTGTGTACCTGATTTCACATTTACAGAGAATCCAACTGATTACCTTCGCTGTCGCACCAAGAATCTCCACGTGTGCCTGGCTTCACATTTACAGAAAATCCAACTGATTAGCTTCGCTGTCGCACCAAGAATCTCCACGTGTGTACCTGATTTCACATTTACAGAGAATCCAACTGATTACCTTCGCTGTCGCACCAAGAATCTTCATTGTTCATCGCTCCCGTGCGAGGTAACCATCTTTCGGCCAAAGTTATAGAAGTATGGAGTGATTTGCGTCACTTCGTGTTTGTACGTCCGCAGTGCTCATGCAATCTTCGCCAGATACCGCTCCCATTCGCGATGGTCCTCGGTGACGTACGAACGCAACATTCGCTTGATATCCTGATTTCGGTGTTCAGCCGGGTTGGCTTGAGGATGGTATAGTGCGGTGTATTTAATTTTCGTTCCATATTCCACCACTAGCTGCTGCATCAATTTTCCCCGGAACTGAACTCCGCTGTCGCACACTAACCATTTTGGCGCTACGAACCACAAAAATACCTGCTCCTCAAGGAGGCGACAGACAGAAGCAGCAGTCGCCGTCCGTACCGGGAACAGCATCGTAAATTTACTCACGTACTCTACCACCGTAAGGATATGAGTATATCCCCGGGTAGATCTAAGCAAGGGGCTTATCAAGTCGACACACACCATCTCCCAAGGCTGTTGTGGTTCCCCACTTCTAGAGATCATAAATCCGGCCGGAGCTTGTCGCTATACTTTATTCGCCTGGCATACTTTACATTTTCTCACGTAGCTACCCACGTCCACGGACATCTTTGGCCAATAATACTTTGTAGCCACTCGAGATTTTATGCGACTGACCCCCATATGTTCCGCCATCGGGTCGTCGTGGCATTGATGTAGAATTTCCCCTCGTTCTGCTTTTGGCACCTCCCTCTTCTATGCGTCCTCCCCATCCAGCTCAGAGTATTGACCCGGCACATGCTTCCAGAGTGAGCCTCCCACCACCCGCCAATCTGCGAAACGTCCTAGTGCCGTCGAAACCTTCTGTTTCATCTCTTCAAGCCACTTTTCCCCCGTGGTCACCAGCGTTGCTACCTCTTCTTGGGGTACCATCCAAGATAGTGCATCTGGCACGATATGTTCCTTCCCCTGCCCATGGATTATTTCGAAGGGGTATTGTTGAAGCCGGATCGCCCACCTAGCCCACCGCCCCGACGGGTCCTTCAGATTGTTTAGCCACACAAGAGAGTAATGATCGGTAACCACTGTGAACTTGGCCCCCTCCACATATGGCCTCAGCTTTTCCACAGCCCACAAAGCCGCGAGACACTCCTTCTCTGTGGTGGTATACTTCTTTTCGGCCCTCGACAGTGATCGGCTAAGGTAGCAGATTACCTTCTCTCCTTCAGCGTGCTGTTGAGACAGAACGGCCCCCAAACCCAGATCTGAAGCATCGGTCTGTGTCGAAAAGGGTAGACTGTAGTCCGGGCAGTGGAAAATTTCACCTTCGCCTGGGTGAAAGCACCTTGACAGTCCTGGGTCCACTCGAACTTTTGATGCTTCTTAAGAAGATTCGTGAGTGGCGCTGTCAGCGTGGCAAAGTCGGGTATGAATCTCCTATACCAAGAGACCATTCTCAGGAACTGCCGTACTCCCTTCTAGTGATGGGCGTTTCTGTTGTTTTCAAAAAACGAAAACGAACTGTTTTTTTTCCAAAACAACTGTTTTTTAAAACTGTTTGAAAAAAACAGTTTGAATTAATGAGAGAAACAAATTTTATGCTGTACGACAATTAGAGTTGAGTCGTACTAGGATTTTCACGTACTAGGTATAACTAGTACGAGTACGAAAAAATAATTGTTCCAAATACCTATTTGAAGTATGTACATGTTTACAAACAATGCATACGATTTGCAGTAAAGTAATGAAATTGACTAATATACCCTCCTCCACCCTCCAGACACAACGTTCCCAAGCTAGAATGGTGATGGTGCAAGATTAACTTAAAAGAATACCGAGTCATTAGTCTGTGCAGCTTGTCCGTAACTTTCCAATGGTCGGTCATTTATTTGGCAAGTCTTTCTCCAATCTCGGGGCCATCTAAAGAAAAACGATCGAATTCAATCCATTTAATTTGTTTTTCATTTTATTATATGCAAAAAACACCTCCTGTCGTTCAAATGACAAAAGTAAAAAAATTACTGAGATAGGACCAACTAATCCTCTTGTCATCTATATGACTTTTCATCGAGCGATCTCTGATACCAAACTTTTCCTGGCTAATCTAAAACAGTCGGATTTCCACTTTGCCTCACTGAAGCATGAAATTTTTACTAAGCAATAAAAAAAAATGTTTCGTTTATTAAACATGCACCCACTAGGGGGCTAACCTCTTCCGTAAGGCTGGGAATGAGTCCAGGGGCATCTTACCTCGCATGGTCTCGTAAATTTTACAACCCCGTTAGGTATGGAGACACCCTGGTGGCGAACTGCAGTCACGAGGAGGGCCTTAGCACACCCGGAGATGCCAACTGGTGATCCAAAAAGGATCTCAATCTTTTCCTCCTTGGCACTTTTAGTGCTACTTTTAGTTTTTCCACCGGATTTCATTTTGCCGTATCTTCGAAACTAGGCCGCTTTTTCCGAGACTTGTATGGAAATTTCGCCCGAAACAACTCAGAAAGGTGCCCGAATTCATGCTAGATCTAGATTCATGCTAGAAATTGACGTTTTTGCCCAATTTCCCCTATCAAAAATTGTTTGCCCTTAAAATATCACTAATTTACTCCCCGACCATTTTCAATCATCGAAAGCGCGGTAAAAGCAGTTTTTGCCAAACTATGGCCAAAAAACCCCTTACTCCCCTACAAAACCGAAATTTTTATATCACAGTAATAGGTCTTGGCCCGTTATGTCCCAAACCACTCTAACCCAAAATTGGCCGATTTTGTCCGATTTCAGCTCCTTTTGCCCTAAAAACTTTTTGAATATTTGAATAAAATACTTGCAAGTACGAAAATACTCGCAAGTACGAAAATACTGTTTTCCGCAGCTAAACAGTTTTCCACTGCCAAACAGTTCGTTTTAACAAACGAAAAACGGTTCGTTTTAAAAAAATTAAAAACGAATCGTTTTGAAAAAACAGTTGGTTTTTAAAAAACGAGAAACGACTCGTTTGAAAAAAACAGTTCGTTTAAAAAAAAACGAAAAACGATTCGTTTGAAAAAAAAACAGTTCGTTTTTAAAAAACGAAAAACGACTCGTTTGAAAAAAACAGTTCGTTTGAAAAAAACAGTTCGTTATTAAAAAACGAAAAACGACTCGTTTGAAAAAAACAGTTCGTTTGAAAAAAACGAAAAACGATTCGTTTGAAAAAACAGTTCGTTTTTAAAAAACGAGAAACGACTCGTTTGAAAAATACAGTTCGTTTGAAAAAAAACAGTTCGTTTGAAAAAAACGAAAAACGATTCGTTTGAAAAAACAGTTCGTTTTTAAAAAACGAAAAACGATTCGTTTGAAAAAAACAGTTCGTTTTTAAAAAACGAATCGTTTGAAAAAAACAGTTCGTTTTAAAAAAACGATTCGTTTGAGAAAAACGAAAAACGATTAGTTTTAGAAAAACGATTGGTTTTATAAAAACTATTCGTTTTAGAAAAACTGTTGGTTTGAGAAGAATGGTCCGTTTTAGAAAAACGATTGGCTTTAGAAGAGGTATTCGTTGTAGAATAGTTAGAATAATTGGTTTTCGAAAAACTATTCGTTGTAGAAATACGGTTGGTTTTAGATATGCTGTTCGTTCTAGAAAAAAAAGTTCGTTTTAAAAAAACTGTTTGTCGCTATTTGGAAAAACTGTTCGTTCGTTTTTTGCAGCCAAACGTTTTTTTCAAACTGTTTGGCGTTTTTTAGCCCATCATTACTCCCTTCACGTTTTTAGGCGAGGGAATCTCCATCAGACTCCTTACCTTGTCCGGATCCACGTTCAAACCCCTCTCGTCTACGACGTAGCCCCGGTATTTCAATTGGGGACGACAAAACTCGCACTTATTCCGGGACACTTTCAGACCCGCCTGCCTCAACCGTCGGAAGACTTCCCTCAAGACCAAATAATGCCTCGCGAAATCCTGCGTCACCACGATGATATCATCAAGATAGGTGAACACACAAGGTTCGAGATCCGGTCCAAGCACTTGGTAAATCAGCCGCTGCCATGTCGCTGGGGCATTTTGTAAACCAAATGGCATCCTCCAAAACTGAAGGAGACCTCGATGGGCCACTGGCACCTGCCAATAAGCTGACTTAATGTCGAGCGACGATAAATATTTTGCGTCGCGTAATTTATTTAACGTGGCTGAAACGTACGGGATTGGGTATGCATCGTGTTCAGTGACCCTATTCAGTTTTCGGTAGTCGACGCAAAACCGGTAGGTGCCGTCCTTTTTCTTCACCAAGAGAATGGGTGAGGCCCATGGACTCGCAGAAGGCTCCACTATCCCTTGCTCTAACATCTCGTTGAGCTCCGCGTCCACATGCTTTTGTAGGGCCGGCGAGATAGGATAGTAACGTTGCTTAGTAGAAGGTGAGTTGGACTTGATGACATGCTCTACCCTGTTAGTGCAGCCAACACGATTCCCTATTAATTGGGACTCTTCCTGGAGCAATTGACTCAGGGCACCCTCCTCCAATCCTGTGAGGCGACTCTGCGGCTTCAACTGTTCGCCAGAGTCTCCTTGCAATGCGCTGATAAAGCTCCAACTCTCTATACTCAGTGCCATTACCAGGCCCAAATGTCTGACGAAGTCCACCCCCAATATGAGCATCTGCGGTAGCGACGGAACAACCAGCATTCGAAGCCACTCCTACTTCTCCCTTAGCTGGATTGGAACCATTACCGCCCCGCAATTGCACATCCCTGACTATTGGCCATTCGGATCACCTTTTGGTTGGAGTCTAGAAGCTCTACACCCAGCTCGTCCAGCACCCTCCAACCTTCTTCCCCTACCACTGTATTAGTGGCGCCCGAATCCAAGAGACCCAAGAACTTGCGACCGTATATCTCCACCTCAAAGTGTGGTCGGTTACAGTGGCGAGGGGTGAAATATCGATGGAGGGAAGCCGAATAATTATCTACCGTTTTATATATATTAATGATGTTTGTCCCAGTTATTAATTTCTATTTAATTCTCGTCACACTTACAGATAGTATAAAAATATCGTAATTCAAAAAAATGCTCATTCAACATACATGAAACCATTTGTTTTAATGTAAATCATGTTTGTAAAAAAGAAGCATTGAAAAAGGTCTTTCTGAGCTTGCAGAACGCTGAAAGGAAAAACTAGAGAGCAAATATTTTTCATCCATTAAATTTATAAATATTTTGGAAATAAAGCGGTTGAAATGAAAAAATCGCGAAAATATGTCAACCCTTAACATGAGGATATATAGACAATTCTTCATTTACTATACTTTCAAACTGTTTCGCGACTTTTACAATTTACAATTACAATATTTTTGAGTGTTAACGTATGTATTTTAGGCAGACATATAAAAAATATCAAGTTTCAGATTTCCCACGACGAATAGTTTTATTTACTTTTCTTTTATTTCCTGATTCCTGCTTTTTTCTGCTAATTGGAAAGATGAAAAATAATTTAACTCAGAATAAATATCATAAAAGAGTTTGATGTTTGAAGTCTGCAGTCCTTAGTTAAAAATTCTTAGCTCCATTTTTGTAGTGCTCAGGAAATTCGCATTTTCATTTTATTGATTTCGAAGGATGTAATAAAGCTTTGCATGATGACTTTGCAGGCTAGATAACTTTTGTTCTTTTCATAAGTGCAGAGAGTGTCAAGAAATTTTTTATATTTCGTGAATAGAGGAACTTAATACTTTTTTGCTTAGGACAATGTCCGAAGATGAAAACGAAGTTTCTAACAAAAAAAGACATTTCTTTGATATTATTTACCAAAAAAATGAAACAAATTCACTTGAAACAACATTTTCATTAAAACATATTACATTGTAAATTATGATAGTCCTTGTAATACCTAAATCAATCAACATAAACTTAAAACCTTAAATCACTCACAGTATGAATTGTTGCAGTCTCTTTTTTCTTTCAGTTAAACTTTCTTATGGCAAGCTCTGGCAAAAACTGATTTTCTAGTTCATAGGAATGAGTCTTTTATTCACTACGCGCAAATATTAGCGAACCTTCCATGAAAATGTTTATTTACAGCTCGGCAAACATGAGATTTCCCTCTTTGGCGTAGAAAAAATGGAGCTAAGATTTTTAAACTAAGGAAAAGTGCTAGATTCTGAAGATGTGACAATAATGTTAGCCCATTTGCTTCTAAAAATGCTTCAGAAACAAACTGTTGGCAGGTTACAAAGACAGAGCTCAATGCGCTCTATTACATCATGAAATAAACCCAAAAACTGCATTCTGGTGCTTATGACTTTTTTTTATCACGGCAAAGTTCATTTCTAAAAACATAAGAAAAATTTTATTTTTTAGATAGGCAATAAAATTGAATCTTCATACTCATATCTCAAATATATAATCTTCACGTCCTGTTTTTTATGTGATCAATACGACTATCGAAAGTAACGTTCACATAAAAATAGCACAACGGCAATATTGAATGAACCATTCGTAAGCCGATTCATCACGGCTTATTTTTCATCTGTTAAAGCGAGACGATGCTAGCATTTCAGCAAGGAACGAAAAGAGACAGACACAAGGCAATACACATTTGATCAAAGCCTCTAGGGGCTCGCAAAGAAGACTTTGCAAGCCGGAAAATTTCGGCTTATGAATGGGAATTTTCACGTTATCGTATTATACAGAAGAAAGAATGATCTTTACTTATTTGAAATTTCATGTACATGTTTAAGATGCCTACATGTTTTGAAAAATCTCAAGTAGGTCTAGATATTCGAAAGGGAAGCCGGAAGGAATCGGGTTGTATGGACGCTTCGCCACTGGTCGGTTATCTCCCTGTCTCTTCGCCAACAAATAGTTTAATTGCGCCTCCGTTGTGGCCCCTTCTATATTGCTCCCTGTGTCCAGGCTACCACCTACTGGACACAACGTCCGTTTCCCTGAGTCGATCGATTTCGACCTTCGGCTTCGGAGTTTCTGGCTATCGACCTTTTCCCGAATCCGGTGGGGCTCTGGCACTACGAGGATGGTTCGGTTGGCTCTGGCAATTTGGGAATGTCGCTCTTCTGACACCTTGCCACCCACAACCAAAGCATCTATGGGGCTCTCGACAGTCCCTGGACGTATGACCATTGCCCTTGCATTTCCAGCAGCGCACCAGATTTCCCTGCAGAGGCGCTAGATTCATTTCGTCCGCGCAACCAACGAAGGCCAGATCCGGCTCCAGAAAGCGTTGTTGTTTCAGATTCGGTGGGGGTAAATATGCTTCTCCTGATACCCATGTCGCCTCCAAAGAACAGCCTACCTTGATCAGATCCGCTATACTACGTATAGGAGTCAAGGCCAGTTGTGTTTGATAGAATGGGGCTATATTTTTCCGTAAGATTCAAAGTTTCTCCTCCTCGGAACACGGGACGGTATGACGCCTAAACAGCCCCTCCATTGCTGATACATATATGCCCATCGATACCTTCGGGCCCTGTATGCGTCTTCCGATTTCGCTGAGCAGGCGGTTGTCGTAATCAGGCGGTAGAAATTCGGCACGAAGTTCTGCCACCAACTCCTGCCACGAGTTGACTCGAGTCCGATTGGCACGGTACCATACTAGTGCCTTTCCTTCGAACATTTCTACCGCTGACTGAAATAGCGTCTGAGGTGACACCCCTCTGGCCTCCTGCAGCTCTTCCACCCGCTCCCGGAGTCCCCATTATAGCGGAGTCCCCACTTGGACACCTCCTGCCCTTTTACCACCATCGGCGTTGCCCTGGGTGTCGAAAATAAAAGACCAGTGTTGTGATCCAAACCCTGGTTTGGTTCACGGAAGCCTACGGTTACTCCCGCGGCCTCATCTCCAATTACGGGTGCCTCTCCTCGCTTGTTCCCTTCATCGCCATCGCCTACTGCCTCTTCTCCCTCGTTTCTCTCCTCACCCTCCGCCTTCACCAGGAGCTCTCCCATAGCCATGATCAAACAAACTCTCAGCTTCTTCTCCCATCTCCTCGGACTCGTGATGTGCATTTTGCAGCCGCGGCATCCAAAACTCAACTTTCGTCTTGATCTTAAGAAATCCCGACGATTGTGGAGTGCCCGTAAAAGTTGCAGTCAGGGTTTGGATTTCCTCCAGCTTCTCTCTGACGGCCTCCAAGTCCTCTTCCAATGTATAGGGATAGTCTCGGGTGGTAATCAGCGTCGTATCCATCGAAGTGTCAGCTCGGAGCGCCACCCGAAGCGTCTTTCTCATGGCCTCCATAGTCCCGGTTGGTTGCCCTCGGATTTCTAACTCGTAGCCAACTCCTCCTTGCTGAATCTGTCGATTAGAATCCTGATTTTCGACGCCATACTGGATTTTCCGCACTTCTAAGTTCTTAAGCTAAAAAGGGGAAACTACTTATTTGAGAGTAGAATAAAACACAAATTTTATTTCCAACTGAATCTTGATTGAATTAACAAAAAAAAAAGAAGTTTCAGCCGCTCATGTTCCGTCTCGCGATCCTTCAACCTAGCGGTCGCTCCTTGCACACTCTGCCTGGGATCTGCTATCTGACTTAAAATCCCCGGTCCTCAACTGGTCAGCTACTTGTCCTATATCGACTGCCTATCACCGTGATGCTGTGGTCTACTCCTGTTTGGATTTGACACTAATTTTTCAATCTTTACACTATCACTCATTTCAACACCAATCTTTTCAAAAGAATTACCACGCGGTAATCTCCTTTTGGGCCCCACGTTGGGCGCCAATTTGTTACCCGCCCCACCTATTAGGGGGGGTAGTGACCCCCGGCTTGGTCCGTTTGGGTCCCGGGTTCACTCAATGGAGATTGGGCGTGGGCGCCACTCACTCACCTCAAGGTAGGACAACGAGCCGCCGAGTGAGGTTACGGCTCACCGAGGTCAAACTGACATGATTTGGAGCCGCCTCTACGTTGTGCGACCCTCTTGCTCAACCGCGAGCAAACAACGGGCTTCTTGCCTTAATTGCAACCGATCTAAGTTCGTCGAAACACAAAAAGATGTTAATCTAGTTGAACTCCGCGATCGCGCAGTTCATACGCTAATGTGACTCAAAAGTTTAACTATTTCACACTACGGTCTTTTCAAATATCTTACTCCTCCAACCGCGAGCAAAACGACGAACTTCTTTCCTCAATGGCAAATTATTTAATTAAATTCCAATATAAATAGGTATTGATTCCATTGAAATTCGCGGCCCAGAATTTCACACGTTAATCTGAGCAGAAGTTTCAATTATCTTACACTACGACATTTTCGGTCATCTTAACCTATCGCCAAATTCCACCACTTCACTATTACATCCGCTGTACAATTAAATGCGCATGCACGGTAAATACCATATATATAGCTAATTATATTTTCCTGATTATCTTACTGATTTACTTAAGACTAATGTCTTCTTACTAACAACTTATTACTTTCGCCGTCGCACCAAACATTTCCACGTGTGTACTTATTTCACATTTACAGAAAATCCAACTGATTAGCTTCGCTGTCGCAATAAGAATCTCCACGTGTGTACCTGACTTCACATTTACAGAAAATCTAACTGATTAGCTTCGCTGTCGCACCAAGAAGCTCCACGTGTGTACCTGATTTCACATTTACAGGAAAATCCAACCGATAAGCTTCGCTGTCGCACCAAGAATGACCCGCTTCGCTCATCACCCTTCGCTCGTTCAGACTCCGTCCTCCGGTACTTTTCAACTACAGTTATTTCCCTTTTTCCGTCATTTCAGGCGAATTTCCCATGCACGCGCCGCGAGAGTGCGTTCAATGTTATGCCCACATCTGCCACCCGAGACACTCACCAGCTGTCAGAGCACAAACCAGGTCAAAGTGTATAGAAAGCGAAGTAGGTGCACTCTTTCCATTTACATATTCCCGTGTACTTTTAATGAGTCAATTCCTCCGGCGTGAAAGTCGCCATCGATATTGATTTAACGCGATGAGGCGGAGTGAGACTGCGCAGTACTTTGGAGCAGCGGGTGCACACGAGTTAGCCGATTGTCATGTGGACCTAGGTGCCCTTTGTCGTCTTGTTCCTTACGTACTAGCGTCATATTAACCTCAAAACTAGCTTAATCACCTAGTTATATATGCTACCTCGTCGGCACCCGGTAAGTATATTACACAAACCGGGTGTGACGATGCTCTATCGCCCTATGAGTGGTGGTTACAGATTCCCTACAGAGTGGAATGGTGGAACGTTCGCGATTGTTCAGCTTTCTCCGGGGAAGGCTGTTTTTACTAATGTTCGAAGAACATTAGTATTAAAATCGATTCGGCCAAAAATTCATATTTCTTTATATATATATATATATATATATATCATCAAAAAATTTCAGTGAGATAATCTCGGGAACGCGCCATTCGATTGAGCTGAAACTTTCAGGATACATTGGTGTATATGCAAAATAGGTCCAGGTCTCTTTAAATGTCAGTTATTGTTAACCTTTTGGCGCCGGCGGCCATTTAAGTGATATTTTTAATATACCTATTATTTCGAGCACAAATAATTTTCGCAAAAATAAAGTTAACGAAATAAATTTCTAACGTGTTTTACATATGAATCGAATAATGCTTTGGAATTTTTTAACCCTATGTGTGCGCTGGGTGCCTAAAAAGAGGACGGGAAAATTTAAAAATTTTTAAATTTCGATAACTTTTGACAGAGCTATTCAATCATTACGAAATTTTCAGGACATATTAATATTATTTAGTTGTAGATTTGTGTAGCTTTAAATTAGCGTGCTGTTAACCCTGTAGCTAGGGCAGGCAACGAAAGTGAAAACCTCCAAATCATCGTCTCTCTTGAAAAAATGCCGTTTCTTCAAAAAAAAGCCACTCATATATAAATTTTGTGCTTTGTTTACATAACCAAAAAAAAAAAAAAGATATGGTATAACGGGCACGCCTGGTAACCCTTGCGCAATTTACCTATATTTTTAGCATCAAAAACTTCTGTTCACGGAAACTCACGATCCGATGAGCAGAATGAATTGAAATTTGCAGAATGTATTGGTCTTAAATAGGACCAGGTCTGATAGAAGTGATTTTGAAATGCGGGCGATTCTGTGCCAGTGGTGCCATCTTGAAAAACCACTAAAAAAGATAACTGTTTTTAGCCCTATAAATTCTGATTGAATCGTTCGATTTTGACGAAACTCACACAATTGCTGGACCTTACTTTAAGCCACGTTTGGTAGAAATTTGGTTGAAAAATTCGGTTGGAGCTGCCAGCTATGATAATTTTGGTGTCTTCATTTTGAAAAAAAAAATTTGGAAGTGAAAACATTCAAACCATCGAATATTCAAAAAAATGTCCGTTTCTTACAATAAAATCAATCTGTATATAAATCTTATGTTATATCTACACGTTCAAAATAAAACTTTGGAAATTTCATGTCGGACAAGAACGGTAACCCTCTCCCAGTTAACCTATATTTTTAGCATCAAAAACTTCTATTCACGGAAACTCACGAACCAATAATCAGATACAGCTAAAATTTGCAGAATGCATTGGACTTAAGTAAGACCAGATTTGATAGAAGCGATTTTGAATTGTGCGCAAGTCTGTGCCAGTGGTGCCATCTTGAAAAATTACAAAGAAAAAAAACTGCTTCTTGCACTATGAAATGTGAATAAGTTACCAGATTTTCATGAAATTGGCACAGTAGCTAAACCTAACTCTAATCTCTGTTTGGTGGAAATTTGGTTGAAAAATTTGATTAGTGCTGCCAGCTATGGTAATTTTTGTGTCTTTGGTTTTGAAAATTCGCTCAGGAAAATGAAACTTTTTGCACTATAACTTCCAGTGCAGTCATGAAATCAATACGAATTTCATACAATTAATGAAACCTGTCATAAACATTATTCAGGCCAAATTTGGTTGAAAAGCCACAAAAGGGTTGCCAGCTATTGTTGGTTTTGTGTTTAATTGCAATATCTTTATTAAGCGGTTTTATCGTAGAATTTTCAAATGGTAATGATATTGTAGTGACAATAAACAGCAAATATTAAGCTTTCGATCATTTGAAAAAACTCGCTGCAGGTAACCCTAAATTTCTTTATACTCCTATAACTTCGAATGTAATTAAACAACGTGAAGCAGATTTGATATATTTTTGGCTTTGATACTGGCGAAAGGTTGCCAGCACGAGTCGGTTGTGCTACTTTTGTATCAATAAATGCTTACAGTTAGTATACATACCGGAAACATTTACAATGAAAATAAATAACCGATGTTACAATTCGCAAAGTTCTGCAAATTTTTTGGATCGCAGCCCCAAACACCAACTTCAGTTACAGTGCTGCAGGCACTGAGCATTTTCTTCATTGATGTTATATGAGATGCTGCTTTCAAAATTATGTGAAATAAGCAACTGATAACGAATATAATTAACCCGTGTTTTGCTCTCATAAACGTTGAAATTCATGCCAGTGGTAATATCTGAAACCTTCCACCATATGAGTTATAATGCATTCTTGAGACGAAAGTAACACGTGGCATTTGAAACAGTTTGGCCGTAATAAGCAGCACATGTGGTGGAATATGCACTAAAAACCTGCTCGATTCTTCTACTGTTCTTCGAACATTAGTGTTTCTAGCGGTTCAGGTGCGCTAGAGTTTTTTTTTTATTTTTTCTATGCTATAACGTGTCGGGTGGGGCAATAGTGGCCTAGGGGGCGTAACAACTACACCGTAACAACTTATATATATATATATATATATATATATATATATATATATATATATATATATATATATATATATATTATATTATATATATATTATATATATATATATATATATATATATATATATATATATATATATATATATATATATTATATATAAATATATATATATATATATATATATATATATATATATATATATATATATATATATATATATATATATATATATATATATATATATATATATATATGATTGCGACTTTGCGGTTTTTTTTCCTTCCCTGTTAATACTTGTGAACCACGAGTGACCGGGACACCCCTCTCGCCTCAGAGAATTTTGTAGGAATTCTCGGCCTTTATCCTTTATCCCTTTATCTCCATTAGAAGTACGGGACACCAAAACGCAACCTATCGACATGGAGACCTTAAAATTGTAAGTGGAAGCAGACATTGGACTGGAAATTCATGGTATTGCTTTCCTATTTATCTGCATGATAATGTTAGTCTCTTACTAAATCATTTAATCTTAAGTTGTGCACTGAACTCCTTCGAACCATCTTCACCCCTTAACTTACCCTAACACGATATACAAATCGCTAAATCCTATCGACAATGCCCACACACACACACCCGCTGAGCATAGCCTTACGGAACCCTTCATCACACGCAAACTTACTTATGCTATCAGCCCACCACCCACTAATATACACCATCTTATCATCTAGAACCATCACCAAGAAACCTTAATACTAAACCGATTCTAACTAGATCCACCCAGGTTAAACCTTCTCAATAACAGCTAGCCGAAAATCCCTAAGCTCACGTTCTCCTACGTTAGCTGTCTTCTTCCTCCGGTTCTCCTCCAAAGAACGGCTTAAGATCTTTCGCGTGCCAGTTACCTACTCCCTTTCCTTTCATATCTGACAGTTCGAAAGGCCATGCGGACGTTTTCGCTTTTGCGGTAAAAGGCCCAACGAACGCCGGAGCTAGTTTGGCAGAAAAATTTTTGCTTACATCGGACAGCACGCAATTTCTTTTCCACACCTTGTCGCCTACCTGAAAAGCCACTGTTCGCCGGCGAAGATCGTAACGACGTTTACTCGATGACGCAGCTCGCTGCATCCTTCGAACTACCTCTTCTCGGACTTCTGCCAACGCTCTTGCGTTCGATAAGACGGAAAATTCTCTTCCAGCTCCCACCGGAGGCTCCATTCCTTCCCGGAAAGTGACCATTTCCCTTCCAAAATGTATGAAATACGGCGAGAAACCCGTGACCTCGTGTTTATAAGTACGTAAGTCGCAAGCTATCCTTGCCAGATGCTGGTCCCACAAGCGGTGATTTTCGGATGTATAGCACCTGAGCATACACTTGATATCCTGGTTTCTTATTTCCGCAGGATTAGCTTCAGGGTGATATAGTGAGGTATAGCTCAACCTTGTTCCGTATACATCGACCGCTTTCTTGAACTGGTTGCCCCTGAACTGTACCCCATTGTCGCATACGATTACCCTGGGAACTTCATATACCAGAAAGACGTTTTCCTCCAAGAGGCGAAATACGGCCGATGCCGTTGCGTTTCTCATAGATAACAGCACCGAATACTTTGATACGTCATCAAGAATTGTTAGGATGAAAGAATTGCCACGTGTTGACCTGGGAAGCGGACCTACCAAATAGATGCAGATCATTTCAAACGGAACTTTTGCCTCCCCCGCTCGAGTCACCATCAACCCCACTGGTGCTTTCCTCTCCACTTTACAAGCCTGGCATACCTTGCACTTCCTAACATACTCCCTGATGTCCGCCCTCATTTGAGGCCAATAATAATCCCGAGCAACTCGGGCTATAGTTCGATCTGCCCCCATGTGCCCAGCCTTCGGATCATCATGACACCTTTTGATGATGTCTTTCCGCTCTGATTTGGGCACAACCCTCTTCCAACCGTTCGCGTTTCCCCCATTTTGCTTGCGATCAGGCAGTTGTTTCCACAGTGTGTCCCCCACGACCTTCCAGCCCTCGTACTTGTCGGGGTCCTCCCTCACTTTCCCTATCATACCCGAATACCAACGCTCCAAAACTTGGGGGGTACTTACGCTATCAACATTGACTATGGCTCGTGAAAGTGCGTCCGGCACCAAATGTTCTTTTCCTTTCCGATGGATTACCTCGAAGTCGAACTGTTGTAACCCCACTGCCCATCTAGCCAATCTGCCCGTCGGGTCCTTGAGATTATTCAGCCAGACCAGGGAATGGTGGTCAGTAATAATATAGAAGTGTGTTCCCTCTATGTAGGGCCGAAACTTCTCGACAGCCCACAGCACTGCCAAGCATTCTCGTTCCGTCACGGAATATTTTCTTTCTTGACTCAACAGTGCCCTGCTCATATAGCATATGACTTTTCACTCCCCGCGTGTGCTTAGCTCAACACTGCTCCGATATCCACGTCTGAAGCATCCGTTTGCACTTTGAACGGCAGGTCAAAATCCGGGCACGGCAAAACCGGCGCTGTCGTAAGCTTCCGCTTGCACATTTCGAAAGCCTCCTCGCACTCCTTGGACCACACAAACTTGCGACCCTTCTTTAACAGATCGCTTAATGGAGCCATCATCGTCGCGTGACCAGGGATGAAACGACGGTACCAGGATACCATCCCAAGGAGTTGGCGAACCTGTTTTACGGAAGTCGGACGAGGAAATACGTTCACCGCTAGCACCTTCTCTGGGTCTACACTGAGACCCTCTACGTCGACAAGGTAGCCCAAGTACTTGAGTTGCGCCCTAAGAAAACTGACACTTTCCTTTCGAAACCCGCAAGCCTGCAACTCCCAGACGTTCGAAAACTTCCCGGAGAATCTACATATGTCGCTCGAACGACTCTGTCACCACAATTATATCGTCAAGGTAGGTGAAGACGAACGGTTCCAAAGAAGGACCAAGAACTGTGTCTATTAGTCGCTGCCACGTCGCACCCGAATTGTGTAGCCCAAACGGCATCCTCAGAAAATGAAAAAGCCCCCGTCCCGGTACTGTGAAGGCTGTGTATTGGCCCGACTCCTCCGCCATTGGTACCTGCCAGTAGGCTGATTTCACGTCTAACGTGGATAGGTATTTCGCGTTCCGTAATTTGTCCAGAGTGGCGGAAATATATGGCAGAGGATACGCATCCTTTTCGGACACCGCATTCACCTTTCTGAAATCTACACAAAAACGGTAGGACCCATCTTTTTTACGCACCAGGAGGATAGGCGACGACCAAGGGCTAGAGGAAGGTTCCACCACTCCCAACTTCAACATTTCGTCTAACTCGGTGTTAATCTGACGTTGTACCGCCGGTGAAACAGGGTAGTATCTCTGTTTGATTGGAGTGGCACTGGTCCTAATGGTATGCTGAACAGCCGTCGCACAACCTAATCCCTCTCCCATCAAGCTAAACTGTTCCTCCAACAAATCTGACAGTACGCGCTTTTCAGCCTCAGATAAATGGGATCGGTCTCGCAATGCCCCTCCAGCAACCGCCGTTGTTGCAGCCAAAGAATGCCACTGCTGACCCTCCACTCCAAATCATTGCCAGAAATCGATCACCAAAATCACCTCTTGAGGAACTGACGGTATTACTAATGTGTCTATGTCGTGTTTTCGGCCGTTTAAGGTATACTTCAAGCGTACTACCCCAGACACCGCACAGGCTACGCCGTTGGCTAATCGCACCTCTTCAATCTGCTCATGACCCAGTACTTAGCCTTTATCCGCCAAACGGGACCATCCTTTCCCTCCTAGTATCGTACGGCTCGCCCCTGAGTCCAGCAGCCCCTCCATAGTTACGTCCTCAATATCCACTTGTATGTGCGGACGACTATCACTACTACTCTCCATAAGGGCGTAGTCCACGACTGGCCGTTGTGTCCTCGGTTGCGGC
Source organism: Nemotelus pantherinus (assembly GCA_963978885.1). Taxonomy (NCBI): domain Eukaryota; kingdom Metazoa; phylum Arthropoda; class Insecta; order Diptera; family Stratiomyidae; genus Nemotelus; species Nemotelus pantherinus. The sequence continues at coordinate 182,738,288 of OZ022264.1, read as the reverse complement.
CTGATCCCCGTGCTTGCCTGGCCGCTTATGAAGCACGCTTCTCGTTTCCCGAAGCCTGTTGGTTTGATCGGAATCGAGACTCCCCACCAGTAGCCCTCGCCCGGCATGTTAGACATGCCGACCTCATTACCCCCTGGCGACCGCAACCAAAACACCGCCGTGGCTCCGGGCACTCTCTCGACATATGCCCGTCTTGCTTACAGTTCCAACATTGGATCCGGCCTGCATTTGACATCACGGCGACTCGCTCAGTGCCTTCTGTTCCCACGTACGCCAAATCTGGTTCCAAGCATCGTCTGTTTCGCGTGATGGGCGGTACAAATGCTGCCACTGAAGCCCTGGTGGCATCCAAAGTGCGTCCCATCTTCATGAGCTCAGAAATAGATGATACTTGCGTCAGACACAGCTGTTGCTGATAGAAAGGCGCTATGTTCCTTCTTAATGTTCGCATCTTCTCCTCCTCCAAGCAACCCTTCCTCAATCTACTAAAAAGGCGTTCCATTATAGCAACGTACACCCCCATTGACTCATTCTCCCCCTGAGTTCGCTTCCGGATCTCCCAGAGGCGATCCTCGTAATCCGAGGGCAAAAACTCTGCCTTTAATTCCTCTACCAACTCGTCCCAGCATCCGACAATGTTTCGGTTGGCCCTAAACCAGATCAAGGCCCGAGAATCAAAAATGTCGACCGCAGCCGTAAAAAACTGTGGCTTACTTAGTCCTCTTGCTTGACGTAGAACCTCGACGCGTTCCACGAAGGCATTCACTGACCCGGACGAATCCCCGCTGAATTTGAGCCCCCACTTGGCAACCTCTGCCAGACTAGCGCCCCTAACCGACTGGGATAAGGACGCCCCTTTATCTTCATTTGATTGAACTTCTTCGTCGTCGCTGACACCATCGACTCTTTCCACCAACGATCCCATCGCCAGAATCAACCTATTCCGAAGACTTTTTGCAGCTTCCTTTTGCTCACTGGTCATCGCCTGTAAATTTGCCAAACAACGGAATCCAAATTCAACCTTCACCTTAGCCTTGATGAAGTCCGACGACGTCCTATCTCCTGAAACTCTGGCCACCAGTACTTCTATCTCAACTGCCTTTGCGGATAGCTCGGCATAGTCCGTGTCGTAGTCGAACGGGTACTCTGTTTCGACATACGAAGTGTCTAGTGCTAACTCTGCTTTCAACGTTGCCCGCAGAGACTTGCGCATATTGTCCATCGTATCGGCGGCAAAACCTCGGATGGCAAGTTCTTAAATGAGCTCATCCTTGCTCAGGCGGTCCACTAAGATCTTCATCTTCTTATCGCCGAACCTTATATCACCACTGGAACAAAGACCCACACTATTCTTCGGTAACAACAAATGACCCTTCGCAATATTTCCCGAACGTAGAAACAAACTCGGTTGGAAATAGTTCAGCCCTGTCGAGAAACAGCACCCCAATATCCCGACAATCGATATGGATCTACAGCACCTATTATCTACCCCTGACAAAGAAAAACCTCTTACTCGCTAGTCGACACTATTTAACACCCCGCCTAACTCAACAAGGGTGGACCAACCGGCCAGTACTCGACCACAATATAATATAAACTTTATCCTAAATATATATTCGATAAACAGAACCAAAATCCTCCTGAAAATTCATGCCCCTTAACCTAAAAAACCAGACACACTTCCATACACTCAAAATTCAATATTATTCACTTGCACTTCAATCACTCAACTGAATCTAGAATTCAAATCGTTTAAATGATACATAAAAATAAATAATGTTCATGCAAATCATAAATTCAATTATGTTCCAATATATATAGTCCAAACTAATCAACTCAACATTTAATCCAACCAACGATTTAATTGTTTGCTCAAGATGTGCGCAGTTAGCCGATATTCGAGTATAATCTTTTCAAATACGCCTTAAGGATCTTTTTAGATGCAAAATTGTGCGCCTAACAGCCTTCCCACAATTTGGAACTTGGCTCGTCAAATTTTCACGAGTACAGTTTTTCACCGTTAGTACCGTTGGCCCCACGTTGGGCACCAATTTGTTACACTAATTGTTCCACGACCGTCTTCTAACCCTATATGCCCGACCGGGACGTTAGAGCAGTAGTTTCGGGCGCCTCTGCTCACGGAGAAAGGGGTGGGTTTGAGCGCCACTCGCGCGAGATCGCGCGCTGTGATGACCGCGCGAAATTGCAGGATCGATCCGGGCCGCCGTAGATGGCCAGGGGGACGTGAAGCTAGTGACTCCTAGAGTCAAGATCGAGCTTCTCGACCTCGATTGCCTCACAGTAAGCGAAGAGGTGACATCCTCCATCAAACGCGAGGCTGGAGAGGAAGGAGCCGGCGAGGTGAAAACCACACTCTTCCCTCCTAATACAAGGGAGCAGAGGAGAGCCGTGGTAGAGCTGGATGAGGCACCAGCATCCAAAATCCTCAAGTCTGGTCAGTCCGGGTAGGAATGATAAATACCCGAGTGCGAAGGTGGGCTGAGGTGACACGCTGCTACCGGTGCCTAGGCTACGACCACACAAGGCGTAGCTGCAAGGGTCCGGACCGGAGCACCAGCTGCTGGAAGTGTGGACAGGTTGGGCATCGGGCAGCAGACTGCTCTGCGCAGGCTCAGTGCATATTATGCACTGAGAAACATGGCGTGAATGACGCCAAGCATCTGATGGGATCGAGTACGTGTCGAGTTTTCAGAGACGCACTCGATGCCAAGAAAAAGCAGGGTAGGACATGAGAGTCCTTCAAGGCAACCTGCAGGGCTGCGGAGCTGCGGACGACCTCCTCACGCAACTAGTCCGCGAACATAAGGCTCAGATCATATTGATCAGCGAGCCTTATAGGGGGAGGAACTCGTCCGCTTGGCTAGCAGATGCTACGGGGTACGCGGCGATCTGGATTGCTGACGGGCAGAGGGCTCGCATCGGCGACCGCGGCTCAGGCAACGGTCACGTGTGGGTGACATACGGAGAGATCACCTTTGTGAGCTGCTACCTGTCTCCGAATGACTCAATGCAGGAATTCGGAGTCAAACTTAGCTCACTAGAAGACTCTCTCCGCGGCATCGCTGGCAATGTCATCGTAGAGGGTGACTTTAATGCAAGGGCATTGGAGTGGGGTATGCCTACCGAAAACACTCGCGGACGGCGCATAGTCGAGATGGCATCGAGGTTGGGTTTGTTGGGGCTGAATACGGGTTCGACGCCAACATTCCGAAGGCCCGGTTTTGGCGAATCCATTCCCGATGTCACCATGGCATCGGAGAGACTTGCGGCACTCGTCAGCGATTGGAGGGTGATGGAAGATTACACTGCAAGTGATCATAACTACATCACCTTCCAAATTGCTGAGAGCAGGCAAAGAAGCCAAGGCTCTTCCTGTAAGTTGCTAGGCTGGAATGCCACTAAACTTAACAGGGACGAGATGGTCGCATCGCTCGTTTCGAGTTTGGAAGGGGAGCCTCTAACATCTGGGTCCCCAGTGACTCGTGCAGCAGCAGAGGCCGCTGCTGACAGAACCATGGGGTGGATTCGCAGGGCGTGTGAGGCTTCAATGCCCAAACGGAAACTCTTTCGTAGGAGGCAACATGCGTACTGGTGGAACGATGAAATCGCCGAACTGCGACGCATCGCTTTGGCGTGCAGGCGCAGGGCACAGCGTGCCAGAAATAGGCCGGGAGTGGCAGAGCATACCGCCCGCTGTGCATGCTGGACACTGCTGGGAAGCTTCTCGAAGGGTTACTAAAGCCGCGATTGCTGTCAGCTGTGAGATCAGCCGGTGATCTTTCTTGCAGGCAGCACGGATTCCGGAAGGGTCATTCAACAATCGATGCCATCTCAGAGGTTGTTGGGGTTGTTGCAAGAGCGGAAGAGGCATTTTACCGGGCCAGACCGGTCGTCTTACTGGTAATGCTTGCCGTGCAAAACGCTTTCAACTCGGCGAGGTGGGTGGACATCCTTCGGGCCCTTGAAGGGAGGTTCCGTATTCCTGGCTACTTGCTGGCCATGATGCGGGACTACCTCAGGGACCGATGGTTGCTCTATGACACTGAGGACGGAGTCAGAAGGAGGCCTGTCACCTCAGGTGCGGCCTGACCTCTGGAACATCATGAACGATGATCTGCTGCGCCTGGAAATGCCTGCGGATGTGTTCCTGGTAGGTTACGCTGATGACGTCGCAGCTGTAATCACTTCTAGATCTGCCGATTTCGCTCAACTTAGACTTAACCAAGTTATGAGAAGGGTGGATCGGTAGATGACTGAGCACGGCCTCCAGCTGGCAGTCTCAAAGACAGAGATTGTCATGCTGACGAAGCGGAGGATATCAACTTTCATACCCATGACGAAGCGGAGGATATCAACTTTCATACCCATGACGGTTGGCTCCGTCGGGGTGCAGACCAGCAAGTCGGTCAGGTATCTGGGAGTGACACTGGACACCAAGCTGACGTATTGGGATCATATCCGCAGGGCATGTGACAGGGCTCTGGTAGTCGTCACTTCGCTGAGTAGGCAAATGGCCAACGTTGGCGGACCCAGTGAGACGAGACGGAGACTGCTGATGGTGACAACCAATGAACAGAACTGAGGGTTTGACGCACGCGCGTACACTGACCCTCCAACTTTGGAAACAACGCTGGAGTGAAAGTGATAAAGGACGCTGGACGGCTAAGCTAATTGGTCTTATTGAGCCTTGGCTTAGCCGGAGCCACGGAGAGGTAAACTTTTACCTTTGTCAATTTTTGACAGGGCACGGTTACTTCAGGAAATACCTGAACAGAATGGGTAAGGTGGTCACACCGTACTGCCGGTACTGTGTGACTGAGCTCGATGATGCTCAGCAGACATTCTTTATGTGCAGTCGCTTCGTAAGTTTGAGGCGCACCATTGAGTCCACGATTGGCTTGGTAGCGCCTGAGACGATCGTGGATGCAATGCTGCGAAACGAGGAGAACTGGCGCGCAGTCTCAACGTACGTTGAGAAAGTGCTACGTATAAAGCGGGAGGAGGGTTGCCTTACCGACCCATAAGCTGTGGTAGTTCTTGAAGTCCGTGGTTACCAATGGGTGAGTCAGCACGACCGGGTCTAAGCAGTGCTTAGGCGGGTCCCGACTCGGAACTTCGTGGGCTTGTATATGCTTGCTATCCTTTTTTTTAGTGAGTAAACCTCACATACCCCGTGGTGATAGGTTACCCGGGGATCTGGTATGCAGATTTTTCTTTGCCATCTACACTAGGGGAAAAAAAACTTATATGCATGTAAATTTTATGAATAAAAGATCGCACTAACACGTTATATTATGAATATTGTTTATTTATTGACTACCTTCTCATTTCAATGTCACGGATACACACATACTAAGCTATCTTGCCGGAATTATAGCGAACTATTGAATGTTCAATATAACAACTTTTGTAGTGAACAGTTCGTTATAACCGATAATATCGCTTAAAGAGAACATTGGCTACATCGTACAAAAGCTGCCGGTCCCTTGGAGTTCGGTGTAAACGATTTCGACTGTATACAAATATATATATATATATATGTATATATATATATATATATATATATATATATATATATATATATATATATATATATATATATATATATATGTATATATATATATATACACATATATAAATATATATATATATATATATATATATATATATATATATATATATACATTTATATATATACCAGGTGTTTGGTACTCGGTGGACACTATTGTAAGGACGCATTCCTTGATATATTTTGAGCTAAAAAAAATTCTACAGGGTGGTCCCGTTTTCAAAATCTACGGAGTTACAGGGTGGTCAATAAAACTGTTTCGAACCTGTACCCTGACTCACTTTAATCATTCTATCTTGAAAATTAATAATCATAACGCATAGTTTTATGGCTTGTTTTTTATGGAATCGAATTACCTTTAATTTGATGTAACATCCTAAATTTTAACTGTACCTGATTTTGAGATATTTACTTTACTTTCTCGTTTCAATATGCTCGGCTTCGATAAGCTGTAGAAATGATATACGTTGTCTTTGCTGATTTAAGGACAAGAAGGGAACCGTGATCAAATTCTATTACCTTTACTAAGTAAAATTATATCCATGGATATAAGTCGGATATGTTAAAATTTGTCACAACTAGCATAAATAAAAATGTAATGATTTCCACCTGCAAGTGGTCACGCCAGTCAAGTATGCACTGTGTGCTGGTGTCTGATGAGCAGCAGTGCATACTTTCGAAACCACTTTGTCAAAATGAAATTTTCAATGTAGATTAAAATTTTTAATGTTAATAAAAAGATGTTCAATTTTAATCATCCCGCAAAAACAATTCCAATATGATTCTGCTTTCGGAGGCTGATTCCGCAAAAACGCTCGAGTTTCCCGTTTCAATATGCTCGGCTTCGATAAGCTGTAGAAATGATATACATTGTCTATGCTGAGTTATAGACAAGAAGGGAACCGTGATCAAATTCAATTACCTTTACTTAGTAAAATTATATCCATGGATATAAGTCGGAGATGTTAAAATTTGTCACAACTAGCATAAATAAAAATGTAATGATTTCCACCTGCAAGTGGTCACGCCAGTCAAGTATGCACTGTGTGCTGGTGTCTGATGAGAAGCAGTGCATACTTTCGAAACCACTTTGTCAAAATGAAATTTTCAATGTAGATTAAAATTTTTAATGTTAATAAAAAGTTGTTCAATTTTAATCATCCCGCAAAAACAATTCCAATTTGATTCTGCTTTCGGAGGCTGATTCCACAAAAACGATCGAGTTTCCCGTTTCAATATGCTCGGCTTCGATAAGCTGTAGAAATGATATACGTTGTCTATGCTGATTTATAGACAAGAAGGGAACCGTGATCAAATTCAATTACCTTTACTTAGTAAAATTATATCCATGGATATAAGTCGGAGATGTTAAAATTTGTCACAACTAGCATAAATAAAAATGTAATGATTTCCACCTGCAAGTGGTCACGCCAGTCAAGTATGCACTGTGTGCTGATGTCTGATGAGAAGCAGTGCATACTTTCGAAACCACTTTGTCAAAATGGAATTTTCAATGTAGATTAAAATTTTTCATGTTAATAAAAAGTTGTTCAATTTTAATCATCCCGCAAAAACAATTCCAATTTGATTCTGCTTTCGGAGGCTGATTCCGCAAAAACGATCGTGTTTCCCGTTTCAATATGCTCGGCTTCGATAAGCTGTAGAAATGATATACGTTGTCTATGCTGATTTATAGACAAGAAGGGAACCGTGATCAAATTCAATTTCCGGTTAGTATTTATTTGAGTTTTTAAATTTGAGAACTGTTTCTATGTTAAAACTCATTTTTTGAGAGAGATCAACGTGTTGGTGTGCAAAATGGGACGCGGAAAATTATTGAGTGGCGAATGAAAAACTAACATCTCGTAAAAATTAAGTGGAACGCGTTAATAAAGTGACAACAGAGCAAGGACGGCGAAGAATTTCGAGAGAAGCATCTAATTAGAAGGACTCTGTGAGTCCTTGTGTGATTCGTGCAAAAGTGTAAGTTACTGCAAGTGTTTAAACGGTTCGTCAAATTATTTAAGGATATTCGAACATGAAAAGCAGGAAACTGAAGCGCAAACCGGTGCTACAGGAGCGTCATAAGGTAGCGCGCCTGGCATTCGCAAAGAAGCATATGACTTGGACCAGAAAATGGCAAAAAGTCATATTTAGCGACAAAAAAAAGTTTAATTTAGACGGACCCGATGGCTTTTCATATTATTTTCACGATTTACGAAAGGAAGAATTGGTATTGTCTTGACGTAACGCAGCGGTTGTATCAGTCATGGTATGGGGAAGAATTTCCTTCAATGGGGTCGTGCATTCGGTTGTTTTGTCCGGTCGTCAGAAGGCTGCAAATTACCTAGAATTAATGAAAAATGAAGCAATAAGATGTCGCGAGGTTTTGGAAATCCAGGTTGTCATTCTTCAGCAGGATAATGCCTCAATTCACACCACGCGTATAGTGAAAAATTGGTTCGAGTCGGTAAATTTAAACGTTTTAAACTGGCCTGCAATGTCACCCGACTTGAATATTATTGAAAACGTATGGGGATACTTAAGTCGAAAAGTTTATGAAGGAGCAAGACAATTTGACCACCTGGAAGAGTTAATAGCCGCCATACAAGAGGAGTGGAAAAAAATTCAAATAATATACCTGCAATCTCTATACAAAAGTTTCAAAAAGAGAATTTTTGAAGCAATAAAAGTGAAAATGGGAAACACCCATTATTCAAATAAGCAAATTTTGTTTTTATTTTATTCTTTTCGGCAAATGCGTTTTTTTCGTTACTCATTTTTTATTATATATATATATATATATATATATATATATATATATATATATATATATATATATATATATATATATATATGTATATATATATGTATATATATATATATATATATATATATATATATATATATATATATATATATATATATATATATATATATATATATATATATATATATATATATATATATATATATATATATATATATATATATATATATATATATATATATATGTATATATATATATATATATATATATATATATATATATATATATATATATATATATATATATATATATATATATATACATATATAAATATGTAGATATATATATATATATATATATATATATATATATATATATATATATATATATACATATATAAATATGTAGATATATATATATATATATATATATATATATATATATATATATATATATATATATATATATATATATATATATATATATTGTTACCAACCAACACGCGGAACACGCACAGTCCCCCCTGCCTACCGTCGGAATAAAATGGGGGTCAACTTCGGCCGACCTAGCTCACGTGGAGAAGGGAAAAAGGTGGGTTTTTATCTACGGCACCACTCGCTTTGTTTCCTAAATGAAATTGACCAAAACCGCCGCCCCAAAGCGAGAAATCGTCGACGGCTTCTCTTATAATCCCTTCAACAGACAAATCAAAGGTCTTAACGTCCGACGCGCATTAATAACACCAACGTTACATATGACTTCACAATTATATTTCGCTTATAATTTTCACTAAATAAAGACGGCGCCGCGTTACACAACACTAGAAACTTAATCTAATTCACTACTAAGCTTAGATCTAAATTTTCTGTCTAAAATGCAAATTCATTTAACCTGAATCGTTTCTCCGCAGCCATCCAGTCGGTTAGTCGGGGATGCCCCCACGTAGCCGTTTTGTCGTTTATCACAAACGCGACGCTGCTCTACGATCAGCTCACCAGGCCCACGTAATCGACTCGCCACCGGACCACTGCGCTACTTCCAAACTGCTTCCACAATTATTATCGCAGCGCCTCGTACTCGTCTCTCCCTGATTTGAATTTTGTTGATTCACCCTTAAAATCGCGCTTTCCGCATTCGCCTTGTACTACGTCGAATTTTCTTTCGTCGCACCAATCGATACAAGCCACCAGCTTCTATTGGATTCGTCACGCTTGAAATCGCGCTTTCCGCATTCGCCTTGTACTATGTCGAATTTTCTTTTCGTCGTACCCAATAAACCTCGCCTCTAGCTTCTCTTAGATTCCGTCACGTTGGCCCCAATTCTCATAGTCGTCTCATCAGCGATTCTCCAAAATCGACCAATGCCCAAAAAGGAAAGGAATTAATTTCCTTCGTTTACCTGGATACGTCCGTATCTCACCTAGTTCCAGATCAAGAAGACCGATTCATGCTCGTACACTTCCCACCAAGCCTCGGCTAGTGGTTTCAATCCCGCTTCTGCGGTATCTTAGCCAACCGTTGGCTGTTCATATCCTACAACGTGTATTCGGGTGCGATGGCCCAATGTACTTGCTGCACGCGCATTCGCAAGTGCATTTTCCTGCAGCTTAACTACGACGTCTTTGCCATTTTGCCGCGTGGTGGCGGCTCTGTCGTTTGTTGGCATCTCGTGCATCACTTCATTGATGTTTACAACAATCACCCATGTCATCGGACGCTGTTGATCGATTGTAAATTTAACTCGGTTATTTCTTTGCTACGGGTAGTGTTTTCGTTGAATTCTGCCTGGCAGATAGCGGAGTATTCACGCGGCGCGACTAAACTTGCTCGTGGTAGTGCAATCCTGTTTCACCCGAACGCGTCGCGACTAATCGGTCAACAGCGGCCGTGCGCCCTATTTCACCAGGCATTTTTAGTTTATCCTCGTTCGAGTGTGTGTGTCGGCGTTCCCTTCTCCGTCTGGATTCCTGGCTCCTTTGCTATGGGTCGCTCGTTCCCGGGTTCGGGTAATCGTCGAACGTTTAATTTGAGTCGACGGCGATGCTTGACCTGGTGGGGAGTACCCGTTCTCATCGACAGGGTGCCCGAGTTCCTTCTGATATCATCTATCTATTTACATCCATTCATTCTATTACTAATAAATTTACTATTTCTTTGCAATTATATAACAGCATCTATTCATTTTAAATTTAATATTCCTTTACAATTAGATTCCGACTACTCGCTGGCGTTACATCTCCCCCTTCCCCAGAGAATTACTACGTAATTCTTGTCTGACTTTCTGCCTACGGAGGCATTAATTGACGATGTGACCGCGAATTGCGCGCGCTCCTATGACTACCGGTACCCTTCGGATTCTGATTGCCGCGGCAGTTCACGACCCGTTTTTTTAGCTCTGTATTCGATTCTACGCCGAAGGTAAGTATTTCGTTAAAATTCTCGCAAACTGCGCCCCGGCTTTAGTGTTTAGTAGTCAATTTTCGTGCTCTTGCCTATTTGAATTCTAGATGGTACGCAACGATCATTGATGATAGTACACACATTCACGCCAGAATTACGCTATACATCCTTCCTTCCGAAGGAGGGGCTATTTGTAGATTTTGTGTTGTAAGTTTCGTATCGTGGTTTGTGCAGTGTTGGTAGATGTCCACCCCATACATATATGTACAACTTTATCAAACCATAACGCAAAACAACCTGTTTCTTTTTAGGATGGCTACCTCTACCACATCCGACGAAAAAAAAGCAAAACAATATCAGAAGAGGAAAAAAAACTAAAGGAAAGGAAGGAGAAAAAGAAAAAAAAGGATAAAATAAAATAAAAACAGATACAGACCCACCACCAAATGAACGGTATTGTATTTATATTCCTAATAATCCTTATCGTATTATCTCATAAAACTACCATATATATATTCCTATATCAAATTCTAGGGTGTCTACTCGTTCCACGGCCAATGGAAAAACAAGACAACAGCAAAAGTCTAAAAAAAAACTAAAAGAAAGGAAAAAAGGAGAAAAAAAAAGATGAGCAGATACGGACCCACCACCAAATGATCGGTATTGTTTTTATATTCCTAATAAACCCAATAATACTACTACATAAAATTAACCTCTTAGCTTATCCCTAAATCTAATCCTAACTGCGGTTTTAATCAAAGTTACCTGTCTAATCCATTAGTTACTTCAATACCCACCACCAGCTTATCCTAATAATTTATTCTCTCATCCCAACTCCCCTACGTTATATTTTTTTGTTTTAAATTTTGATCCGTCCCGAGCCTTCTCTCTAGGTGACAGCTGTCTCGCTGACAAATTTTAACTCGTGGTCTGCTTATTAGGTTGGTATGCAGTTGGGCTATCTAAATTATTACCCTTATCGTTCGAAGTCCAAAACCGGGAAAGATACCAAGCGTTCGTACTAGATTCTCATACTCACGAGACCCCTACTCTATTATCCTACTGCTATTAAAAGTAAACTATTCAGACATCTTATGGTAAAATGACAGCACTTGGCCACCGGTCTCCGCTGACGCTGACTTCTAGTTATATTCAAGTTCGGAACTGCCTTCAACATACCGTTTAAGGTCTTTTGCATGCCAGTTTCCTGCAGGCTTCCCCCTCTCATCAACTAACTCAAAGGTCCATGGCGAAGTCTTCTTCCTTATTTTATAAGGCCCAACGAACGCAGGAGCAAGTTTGGCGGAAAAATTCTTGCAGGCATCTGACAATACGTAGTTTCTTCTCCATACGCTATCACCTATCTGGAAATCTACCGTCCTCCGCCGATCCATCCTCTGGATCACTTCTTGTCGAACTTCATCTAGTGCTCTCGCGTTCCGTAGAGGGCTAAAATTCCGATCCCCGCTTTCGGGCGGTTCTGTTTCCTCTTGAAACGTAACCATCTCCCGGCCAAAATTTAGAAAATATGGAGAGTAACCGGTGACCTCGTGCTTATAGGTTCGCAGAGCGCATGCAACCTTTGCCAAGTATTCGTCCCACGTGCGCTGATTATCCAGTGCATAGCAGCGCAACATGCACTTCACATCTTGGTTGCGCCTTTCGGCCGGGTTGGCCTGGGGGTGGTAGAGCGCAGTGTACCTAATCTGTACCCCATAACCCTCCACCGGACACTTAAACTGCTTGCCCCGAAATTGCACGCCATTGTCGCATACCAAAACCCTTGGTACACCATACACCAGGAATATGTTTTCTTCCAATAGGCGGAAAACATTTGAAGCTGTCGCTGTTCGCATTGGTAGCAAGATTGAAAACTTGGTGACGTAGTCGAATATTGTCAAAATGTAAACGTGACCACGCTTTGACCTGGGGAGCGGTCCCACCAGATCCACACAGATCATTTCCCAGGGGTCTTTAGCTTCGCCGGCCCTGGTGGTCATCAACCCAATCGGTGCCCTCCTCTCGACTTTGCATGCCTGGCAAACTTTACATTTCTCCACGTATCGGCGGATGTCCGCTCGCATCCCTGGCCAGTAGTAGGTTTGCGCAACTCGGGATAATGTCCGGTCAGTTCCCATATGTCCTGCTGTAGGATCATCATCGCACCGGTTGAGAACGGCTCCCCTCTCAGCTCTCGGCACAACTCTTTTCCAACCGGTTCTGTTTCCTGCCTCTAACCTGGTCCCCTCTGCCTGTTTCCACAGGGTGTTATCCACAGCTCTCCAGTTTGAGTATTTCGCTGGACCTCCTCGCATGTTCTCCAACATCTTCTCGTACCACGGCTCCAGTTTCAGTGAGGCGCCTATACTCTCTACCTGGTTAATTGCCCGGGAGAGTGCATCCGGCACCAAGTGCTCCTTCCCTTTTCGGTGAACCACCTCGAAGTCAAACTGCTGGAGCCTAACCGCCCATCTAGCCAGCCTACCAGTGGGGTCCTTCAGCCTATTCAACCAAACGAGTGAGTGGTGATCAGTAATGACGATGAAATAAGTGCCTTCAATATATGGGCGCAGCTTTTTGATTGCCCATAGCACCCCTAAACATTCTTTTTCCGTCGCTGAGTATTTCCTCTCACTACTCGAGAGCGCCCTGCCGAGATAACACACGACTTTTTCCCCCGACGAGTGTGCCTAGCTCAGCACCGCCCCGATTCCCACGTCCGACGCATCTGTTTGTATTTTGAATGGGAGGTCAAAGTCAGGGCACGACAGTACCGGTGCCGTAGTGAGCCTCTGTTTACATAAGGCAAACGCGCGCGCGCACTCATCACTCCACACAAACTTGCTCTTGTTTGACCAATTTAGTAAATCACTCAGGGGAGCCACCATCGTTGCATGGTCCGGAATGAAGCGTCTGTACCAAGACACCATACCTAAGAGTTGTCTAACCTGTTTCACTGTTTCGGGACGCGGAAATTCGCTTACCGCCTTTACTTTTTCAGGGTCTACATGCAAGCCTTCTGCATCAACCAGGTAACCCAAATACCTCAACTGCGCCCTACAAAACTGGCATTTTTCCCGTGACAACAGTAGACCCGCCTCTCTCAGTCGAACAAACACTTCTCGCAGGACTTCTATATGTCGCTCAAATGTATCGGTCACGATTATCACATCGTCGAGGTATGTAAATACGAAAGGCTCCAATGCAGGGCCAAGCACCGTGTCGATCAGCCGTTGCCATGTGGCCTCCACATTGTGGAGCCCGAAGGGCATCCTGAGAAAATGGAACAATCCCCTTCCTGGCACGGTGAATGCGGTGTACTGCCTAGAGCTCTCTGCCATCGGCACTTGCCAGTAAGCCGACTTGAAGTCCAGCGTCGACAAGTATTTTGCATTCCTCAGTTTGTCTAAAGTTTGTCTGATATGTACGGTAAAGGGTACGCGTCCTTCTCAGACACCGCATTCACTTTTCGAAAATCTACGCAAAAACGATAAGACCCGTCTTTTTTCCTAACCAGCAATATCGGGGACGACCAAGGACTTGACGACGGTTCGACTACCCCCATTCGAAGCATCTCATCCAATTCGGCATTAATTTGTCTCGGCACCGCTGGTGAGACCGGGTAATACCTTGGCTTGATCGGGAGAGCCGAAGTTTTAATCACATGCTTAACTACTTTCGCACAGCCCAATCCCTCGCCCATTAACTCGAACTGCTCCTCTAACAACATAGCCAAGGTCTCTGCTTCTCCAGTTGATAAGTTTGTCCGACTTCGCAGCGCACTACCCCCCACCGCCGCCGCTGAAGCGACCGACGTCCATTGCTGACCCTGCATATCCAGGACAACACCGAAACGCTGCCGAAAATCGATCCCCAATATCGCTTCCTGAGGAATCGACGAAATGATCAATACCTCCATGTCGTGCTCACGTCCGTTCAATGCAAAATGCAACCGTGCCTCCCCGTCCACCGGACACATTGCCCCGTTGGCAAGTCGTACTTGCTCAGTTCCTCCTTGACTACATGTCACACCCTTCTCTGCCAACCGGAACCACCCCTTTCCTCCTAAGATTGTGCGGCTGGCCCCTGAATCTAGTAGTCCTTCCATGACCGTGCCCTCGATCTCCACCCGTAAGTGCGGACGACAGTCATGTTCGCTTCTAACCAGAGCATAATCTACCTTCGGCTGATGACGTTGCTGTTGCGGCCTCGGCCCTGTACTCGCTTGGCCGCCTAGCGAGCACGCCGGCCGTTTCCCGACTCCTCGATCCCTGACCGACCTCGATCCACCTGTTTACTGCCCCTCCCTCGACAAGTTGGACAGGCGGACCGCATGACCCCTGGGCGACCACACCCAAAACACCGTCTTGGCTCCGTACATGCTCTCGATAAGTGTCCCTCCCGCTTGCAATTCCAACATTGAATTTGGCTTCGCTCGGACACTGCAGCAACTCGCTCCGCACTTCCCGTCCCTACATATGCCAGGTCTGGCTCTAGACAGCGTCTAGAACGGGTGCTGGGAGGCACAAACGCCGCCACCGACGCCCTAGTTGCATCCAGAGTGCGGCTCATCCTTATCAGTTCCGCGATAGCTGCCACTGACGTTTGGCACAGCTGTTGCTGGTAGAATGGCGTGATATTTCTCCACAATAGACGCAGCTTCTCTTCCTCTGAGCAACATGTCTTCAAGCGACTGAAACGACGTTCCATAACAGCCACGTAGACCCCCATGGACTCATTTTCTCCTTGAGTCCGCTTCAGGATCTCGTCCCATATGCGATCTCCATAGTCTGATGGGAGGAATTCTGCTCTGAGTTCCTCCACCAGCTCGTCCCAGTTCCCCACTAGACCGCGGTTGTCTCGGAACCAAATCAGAGCCCGGGAATCAAACAGGTCTACCGCAGCCCTAAAAAGTTGTGTTTTGGTCAACCGCCTCGCCTGTCGCAACTCTTCTACCTGCTCTAGAAATGCATTCACGGAACCCGAGGAGTCTCCGCTGAATTTGAGGCCCCACTTCGCCACCTCCGCTAAATTTGGTAGCTTCGCCTCTCGCGGAGCGGCCGCTGCCCGTTCGATAGCTGCAAGTTCATCTTCAACCCCACTCGTTTCCTCCGTCTTGGACACAAAGGTCCCCATCGCAATGATGAACCGGTTACGGAGTTTTCTTGCACCATCGAACTGTTCGGCTGTGATCGCCCGCATATTACCCAGGCGGCGAAAAGCGAACTCAATTTTCACCCCGGACTTCACATATTCCGATGCGGCTTTGTCCCCCGTCACCCTCGACACTAAATCTTCCACCTCTGAAGCCTTCGCTGACAACTCCGCGTAATCTGTCTCGTAGTCAAAAAGATACGCTGCCTCTACGTAAGAGGTATTCAGCGCCGACTCCGCTTTCAGCGTTGCTCTCAGCGTCTTCCTCATATTTTCTACCGTGTCCGCCGGAAAACCACGGATGGCGAGCTCATAAGTGAGCTCGTCTTTCGACAGGCGGTCTACTAGAATCTTCATTATGAAATAGGAGATAACCTTTCTATTTTATCAAACCCAAAAAATGCTCTTCCGAAAAACAACACCAGAGAAATACCTAACGAACGTCACGACTTCCTCCGACTAAAACTAAATCACCACTTCAAAATTTATTTTCTTCCGATAACCAAATTTAACACAAGCAACCTAAATCCCCTCACTCACGCTTCCACACCAACAAACTAGGATTCAAATAGGTTTTCACCAACAATAAAGATATGTAGACTTATATAATATATATATATATATATATATATATATATATATATATATATATATATATATATATATATATATATATATATATATATATATATATATATATAGATATGTATATATGTAAATATTCATATTCGAATAAATTTCAAAAATTCAATAATAATATATATGTTTGAATGATCTATCCGAATACTATTATGCGAGAAAATTAAAAGTTCAGTGCGAAATATATCAATTCTAATATTATAGTTCCACTAATTACGCTCAGATTAGTATCTGCAACGATATGCCAATCGCAAAATTATTTCGGTTTGAAACTCTCGCAGAACGACCAACCGGATTAATCAATATTGCTAACGTAACGCGAGTTACGAGCCGAACACTTCTACGGGTGCCTTTAGGGCTTCTCCCCTCTTGAATTTTTTTCGCACCTACCGAGCCTCCCACAATTTGGGACTTGGCTAGATGAAACTTTTCACGCGCACCGTTCCGTACCGTTATCACCGTTAGTTCCGTACCGTTATCACCAATTTGTTACGAACCAACACGTGGAACACGCACAGTCCCCCCTGCCTGCCGTCGGGATAAAATGGGGGTCAACTTCGGCCGACCTAGCTCACGTAGAGAAGGGAAAAAGGTGGGTTTTTATCTACGGCGCCACTCGCTTTGTTTCCTGAACGAAATTGACCAAAACCGCCGCCCCAAAGCGAGAAATCGTCGACGGCTTCTCTTATAATCCCTTCAACAGACAAATCAAAGGTCTTAACGTCCGACGCGCATTAATAACACCAACGTTACATATGACTTCACAATTCTATTTCGCTTATAATTTTCACTAAATAAAGACGGCGCCGCGTTACGCAACACTAGAAACTTAATCTAATTCACTACTAAGCTTAGATCTAAATTTTCTGTCTAAAATGCAAATTCATCTAACCTGAATCGTTTCTCCGCAGCCATCCAGTCGGTTAGTCGGGGATGCCCCCACGTAGCCGTTTTGTCGTTTATCACAAACGCGACGCTGCTCTACGATCAGCTCACCAGGCCCACGTAATCGACTCGCCACCGGACCACTGCGCTACTTCCAAACTGCTTCCACAATTATTATCGCGGCGCCTCGTACTCGTCTCTCCCTTGATTTGAATTTTGTTGATTCACCCTTAAAATCGCGCTTTCCGCATTCGCCTTGTACTACGTCGAATTTTCTTTCGTCGCACCAATCGATACACGCCGCCAGCTTCTATTGGATTCGTCACGCTTGAAATCGCGCTTTCCGCATTCGCCTTGTACTATGTCGAATTTTCTTTTCGTCGCACCAAACAAACCTCGCCTCTAGCTTCTCTTAGATTCCGTCAAGTTGGCCCCAACTCTCACAGTCGTCTCATCAGCGATTCTCCAAAATCGACCAATGCCCAAAAAGGAAAGGAATTAATTTTCTTCGTTTACCTGGATACGTCCGTTTCTCACCTAGTTCCAGATCAAGAAGACCGATTCATGCTCGTTCACTTCCCACCAAGCCTCGGCTAGTGGTTTCAATCCCGCTTCTGCGGTATCTTAGCCAACCGTTGGCTGTTCATATCCTACAACGTGTATTCGGGTGCGATGGCCCAATGTACTTGCTGCACGCGCATTCGCAAGTGCATTTTCCTGCAGCTTAACTACGACGTCTTTGCCATTTTGCCGCGTGGTGGCGGTTCTGTCGTTTGTTGGAATCTCGTGCATCACTTCATTGATGTTTACAACAATCACCCATGTCATCGGACGCTGTTGATCGATTGTAAATTTAACTCGGTTATTTCTTTGCTACGGGTAGTGTTTTCGTTGAATTCTGCCTGGCAGATAGCGGAGTATTCACGCGGCGCGACTAAACTTGCTCGTGGTAGTGCAATCCTGTTTCACCCGAACGCGTCGCGACTAATCGGTCAACGACGGCCGTGCGCCCTATTTCACCAGGCATTTTTAGTTTATCCTCGTTCGAGTGTGTGTGTCGGCGTTCCCTTCTCCGTCTGGATTCCTGGCTGCTTTGCTGCGCTATGGGTCGCTCGTTCCCGGGTCCGGGTAATCGTCGAACGTTTAATTTGAGTCGACGGCGATGCTTGACCTGGTGGGGAGTACCCGTTCTCATCGGCAGGGCGCCCGAGTTCCTTCTGATATCATCAATCTATTTACATCCATTCATTCTATTACTAATAAATTTACTATTTCTTTACAATTATATAACAGCATCTATTCATTTTAAATTTAATATTCCTTTACAATTAGATTCCGACTACTCGCTGGCGTTACAATATATATATATATATATATATATATATATATATATATATATATATATATATATATATATATATATATATATATATATATATATATAAACATATATATTGTAATGATATACCATCAACATGCATGAAATAAATCAAATCAGAGCAATCAAAACAGATAAATCAAAATAGAACACCATGCAATTCACTAATATTGTCTACGTAATAGCAGACCACACGCATCATGTAGGTCGAGTACAATGCTATACACTTGCGCTCAACTGACCATATCAAGTTTCCGAGTAGCGACCGTGAATATCCATGCCATATGGTATATTCGAATGCAATGCAGAGTCATGTTGCGATCGATATAAATTATGTGTCACCATGGCACGCGACCCAAATATTATGTATTTTGGTTACAGTATGAATGAGCGCACATGGCGATAAATCTTGTACATGTTGATTGAGTGGCGCTAGAAATATTGGTCAAGTGTAGCGTGAGAAAGTAGAACACATGTGATTTATGTAGAATTTTGTGTCATGAGAAAATATATGCGTTAATGATTTATTTCAGGGCATGCTGAGTTTAGGTAATAAAGTAGGTTAAGTTATGTTTGTAAAAATCGTATATAAGGAGTTGTAAGAATGATTAAAAAACAGATTCATTTGAGTAGACGTACTGAACACAGTTGTTTTACTGAATCTCTGCTCTTGCACACTTGTGTATTTCAATATATTTATATAAATATATAAATATTTATATATATATATATATATATATATATATATATATATATATATATATATATATATATATATATATATATATATATATATATATATATAAATATATGTATATATATAAACGTATTTATATATATATATATATATATATATATATATATATAAATATGTTTATATATATATACATATATATATATATATATATATATATATATATATATATATATATATATATATATAAACCTATATATATATATATATATATATATATATATATATATATATAGATATATATATATGTATATATATATATATATATATATATATATATATATATATATATATATATATATATATATATATATATTATTACCCGCCCTGCCTTTTAGGAGAGGTCGTGACCTCCGGATTGGTCCGTTTGGGTTCCGGGTTCGCTCAATGGAGATTTGGCGTGGGCTGCCACTCACTCACCCCAAGGTAGGACCACGAGCCGCCGAGTGAGGTTACGGCTCACCGAGGTCAAAGGGACACGATTTGGAGCCGCCACTACGATGCGCGACCCTCTTGCTCAACCGCGAACAAACAACGGGCTTCTTGCCTTAATTGCAACCGATCTAAGTTCGTCGAAACACAAAGATATGTTAATCTACTTGAACTCCGCGATCGCGGAGTTCACACGCTAATGTGACCCAAAAGTTTAACTATTTCACACTACGGTCTTTTCAAATATCTTACTCCTCCAACCGCGAGTAAAACGACGAAATTCTTTCCTCAATAGCAAATTATTTAATTAAATTCCAATATAAATAGGTATTGGGGGTGTAATGTTGGGCCGCCTCCTCGCGGTGCACCCCGGGTAACGCCAAATGGCTCAATAACTAGTACGGCTCGGCTTTTCTAATGGTTTTTGCGATTTGATTGACGATTGGAATTTGTGGCTATGGCAACAACGACTTTTGTGGCATGACCTGGCTTAGATAAATGGTTTAAGGCACGACCAACGATTGGGAAATATACATCCCGGCTGGCGGTTATGGCATTCTGGACCTAGTCGCTTTATGCGCGGTACCGCCGGAGTGAAACCCGAGCGCGAACGGCTCCAGGCTAATGTCATGTCGTCTCCGTCCCGTTAAAACCTGGCAAGTCTCAGAGTACGTTCGAAGCCCGCACCGTTGAGTTGGTGGTGCAGGTTCGGTCGACATTGTTCCCGATTAGCGCTGACCTGGCTCTGAGATCCAGCCCCATGAAGCCTGGTGAAGGCCTCTCTGCTTTGCATAGATTATCACGAGGTCATTAAGGCGACTGCACATCCGGGCGGAGATAGCGGCTTGGAGTTGAGACCCATAAGCACTGATGAAGCCAACAACAACAAAATTGACAGACAAGACACAAGACAAGGCAGACGGACAACCAAACGTGGAGACGACAGCGGCGACGCAGGGCGAAGAAGGCGCCGCCATAGACCGTTTTGCGTTTGCGAGGAGGCCGAGGGTCCAGAGGACGCCTCCCCTGCCGAACACTCAAACGCGAAGCGAGGGAACGATCAGCTCCGTATGCGCAACAGATGCGCAACATATGCGCAAGGTGATGAAAATGCTGATCACAGCAGCAGTGCTCTGGAGACTCCGAGCAGTCACACGCGTGAAAGTGCAGAGACGGGAGTGGTGGAGGAAACGGCACCACAACAACTCCCACCAGAACGTACGTCTCCCAAGAGGGAGTACATTAAGCGCGAGCGAGTGGCTGAGGAGGATATGTTGAGGAAGTGCCAGCATATCCTTCGAAAAAGGTTTCAGGCCGCCAACGTGCAGAAAAACATATCGAAGCACGTTAAGGATGGTATGCTCGAGCTAGAGGAGGCATTTGAAGTCATCTTCGCCTGCAGAACGAACTGGCAGAAGGCAGAACTGGAGTATCAGCGAGTGTTGGCAGACCAGACTGCTGAGGCAGCCACCCCTGTAGGGGTCCCGGGACTGGATCGGCCACGGCAGAATAAGCGCGTGGCCGAGTCTAGTCCTGAAGACACACCAGAAATCCGGGTCAGGAAGGAGGTGCCAGCATCAGATTTAAGGAGGTGGGTGCACCACCGGCGGTACCCGCTGGCCCAGAAAAGGTGCAGAAAAAGGGGGTACAAAATGGCGAAAACAAAGAAATGGTGGAAAAGAAAAAGAAGAAGGGAAAGAATAGGCGGCGACAGCGGGGAAATAAAATTGATGCTGTAATCGTCAAACCAGCCCCGGGGAAAACCTACACGGAGGTCCTGGGGGCCATCCGTCAAAATGTTTCCCCAGATGAAACTGGTACACAAGTACGACGCATAAGGAAAACCGCAGAAGGGGGGGTTCTTCTGGAAATTGCGCGGACGAACGATCGAACGAAACTGCAGGACTCGATCCGGGCTGCCGTAGATGGCCAAGGGGACGTGAAGCTTGTGACCCCTAGAGTCAAAATCGAGCTTCTCGACCTCGATTGCCTCACAGTCAGCGAGGAGGTGACATCGGCCATCAATCGCGAGGCTGGAGAGGAAGGAGCCAGCGAGGTGAAAACCACTCTATTCCCCCCTAACACAAGGGAACAGAGGAGAGCAGTGGTGGAGCTGGATGAGGCACCAGCGTCCAAAATCCTCAAGTCTGGTCGAGTCCGGGTGGGAATGATTAGCGCCCGAGCTTGACAATAACAAGGGTCCTGGACCTGACCTCCTCCCTCCTATTTTTCTGATCATGTGTGTAAAACAACTGATCCCGCTCCTTCATACTATATTCAATAATTCTCTGGTAACCTGGCCAATCCATCAGCATACCGCCCACTGTGCATGCTGGACACTGCGGGGAAGCTTCTCGAGGGGTTGCTCAAGCCAAGGCAGCTGTCAGCAGTGAGATCTGCTGATGATCTCTCTGCCAGGCAGCACGGCTTCCAAAAAGGGCATTCAACAATCGATGCCATCTCAGAGGTTGTTGGGGCTGTAGCAAGAGCGGAAGAGGCATGCCATCAAGCCAGACCGGTCGTCCTGCTGGTAACGCTGGACGTACAAAATGCGTTTAACTCGGCGAGGTGGACAGACATCCTGCGGGCCCTTGAGCATACGTTCCGTATCCCTGACTACTTGCTAACCATGATGCGGGACTACCTCAGGGATCGCTGGTTGCTCTACGACACCGACGAAGGAGTCAAAAGGAGGCCTGTCTCTTCAGGTGCGGCACAGGGGTCGATCTTAGGACCTGACCTTTGGAACATCATGTACGATGATCTGCTGCGCCTGGAAATGCCTGCGGATGTGTTTCTAGTAGGTTACGCTGATGACGTCGCAGCGGTAATCACTTCCAGATCTGCCGAATTCGCTCAATTCAGACTTAACCAAGTCATGAGGAGGGTGGATCGGTGGGTGACCGAACATGGCCTCCAGCTGGCAATCTCTAAAACAGAGATTGGTATGCTGACGAAACGGAGGATACCAACTGTCATACCCATGACAGTTAGCTCCGTCGAGGTCCAGACCTGCAAGTCGGTCAGGTATCTGGCAGTGACCCTGGATACCAAGCTGACGTATTGGGATCATATCCGCAGGGCATGTGACAGGGCTCTTGTAGTCATCATTTCGCTGAGTAGGCTAATGGCCAACGTCGGTGGACCCAGCGAGACGCGACGGAGACTGCTGATGGTAACGACCGATTCCATCTTGCTATATGGAGCCGAAATCTGGGGAGATGCGCTCCGAACTGAAAAGTTCCGGAAGCGCATTGCCAGTGTCCAGCGCAGGGGTGCCCTGCGTATCGCCTGTAGCTACCGCACAGTCTCAGAAGAGGCTGTGACGGTGGTATCGGGAGTAATTCCGATCGACCTACTAGCGCGAGAACGCAAAGAAGGGTACCTCTCTCGCTCAGAGCTGGGTAGAGCTGAAGCTCTGACGCACGCGCGTATCCTTAATCTCCAACTTTGGTAGCAACGTTGGAGTTTATTTGCTAAAGGACGCTGGACGGCTAAGCTAATTGGTCTCTTAACCGGAGCCACGGAGAGGTAAACTTTTACCTTTGTTAATTCTTGACAGGGCACGGTTTTTTCAGGAAATACCTGAACAGAATGAGTAAGGTGGTCACATCGTACTGCCGGTACTGTGTGACTGAGCTCGATGATGCTCAGCACACATTCTTTATGTGCAGTCGCTTCGTAAGTTTGAGGTGCACCATTGAGTCCACGATTGGCCTGGCAACGCCCGAGACGATTGTGGAAGCAAAGCTGCGAAACGAGGAGAACTGGAGCGCTGTCTCAACATATGTTGAGAAAATGCTGCGCATAAAGCGGGAGGAGGGTTGCCTTACCGACCCATGAACTGTGGTAGTTTCTGAAGTCCGTGGTTACCGATGGGTGAGTCAGCACGGCCGGGTCGAAGCAGTGCTTAGGCGGGTTCCAACTCGGAACTTCGTAAGCTTGTAGATGGTCCTTTTTTTTAGTGAGTCAAACCTCACATACCCCGAGGTGATAGGTCACCCGGGGATCTGGTAAGCAGATTTTTTTTTGCCATCTACACTAGGGGGGGGGGGGAAGGTATTGATTCCATTGAATTTCGCGGCCAAAAATTTCACACGATAATCTGAGCAGAAATTTCAATTATCTTACACTACGACATTTTCGATCATCTTAACCTATCGCCGGATTCCATTACTTCGCTATTACATTCGCTGTACAGTTTAATGCGCATGCACGGTAAATACCATATATATAGCTTATTCGATTTTCCTGATTATATTATTGATTTACTTAGGGCTAATGTCTTCTTACTTACTACTTATTACTTTCGCCGTCGCACCAAGTATTTCCACGTGTGCACTGATTTCACATCTGATTTCAGATTTACAGAAAATCCAACAGATTAGCTTCGCTGTTGCACCAAGAATTTCCACGTGCGTACTGATTTCACATTTACAGAAAATTCAACTGATTAGCTTCGCTGTCGCACCAAGAATTTCCACGTGTGTACTGATTTTTTTTTTCATTTACAGAAAATCCAACCGATTAGCTTCGCTGTCGCACCAAGAATCTCCACGTGCGTACCTGATTTCACATTTACAGAGAATCCAACTGAATAGCTTCGCTGTCGCACCAAGAATCTCCACGTGTGTACCTGATTTCACATTTACATAAAATCCAACTAATTAGCTTGACTGTCGCACCAAGAATCTCCACGTGTGTACCTGATTTCACATTTACAGAGAATCCAACTGATTACCTTCGCTGTCGCACCAAGAATCTCCACGTGTGTACCTGGCTTCACATTTACAGAAAATCCAACTGATTAGCTTCGCTGTCGCACCAAGAATCTCCACGTGTGTACCTGATTTCACATTTACAGAGAATCCAACTGATTACCTTCGCTGTCGCACCAAGAATCTTCATTGTTCATCGCTCCCGTGCGAGGTAACCATCTCTCGGCCAAAGTTATAGAAGTATGGAGTGATTTGCGTCACTTCGTGTTTGTACGTCCGCAGTGCACATGCAATCTTCGCCAGATAACGCTCCCATTCGCGATGGTCCTCGGCGACGTACGAACGCAACATTCGCTTGATATCCTGATTTCGGTGTTCAGCCGGGTTGGCTTGAGGATGGTATAGTGCGGTGTATTTAATTTTCGTTCCATATTCCACCACTAGCTGCTGCATCAATTTTCCCCGGAACTGAACTCCGCTGTCGCACACTAACCATTTTGGCGCTACGAACCACAAAAATACCTGCTCCTCAAGGAGGCGACAGACAGAAGCAGCAGTCGCCGTCCGTACCGGGAACAGCATCGTAAATTTACTCACGTACTCTACCACCGTAAGGATATGAGTATATCCCCGGGTAGATCTAAGCAAGGGGCTAATCAAGTCGACACACACCATCTCCCAAGGCTGTTGTGGTTCCCCACTTCTAGAGATCATAAATCCGGCCGGAGCTTGTCGCTATACTTTATTCGCCTGGCATACTTTACATTTTCTCACGTAGCTACCCACGTCCACGGACATCTTTGGCCAATAATACTTTGTAGCCACTCGAGATTTTATGCGACTGACCCCCATATGTTCCGCCATCGGGTCGTCGTGGCATTGATGTAGAATTTCCCCTCGTTCTGCTTTTGGCACCTCCCTCTTCTATGCGTCCTCCCCATCCAGCTCAGAGTATTGACCCGGCACATGCTTCCAGAGTGAGCCTCCCAATACCCGCCAATCTGCGAAACGTCCTAGTGCCGTCGAAACCTTCTGTTTCATCTCTTCAAGCCACTTTTCCCCCGTGGTCACCAGCGTTGCTACCTCTTCTTGGGGTACCATCCAAGATAGTGCATCTGGCACGATATGTTGCTTCCCCTGCCCATGGATTATTTCGAAGGGGTATTGTTGAAGCCGGATCGCCCACCTAGCCCACCGCCCCGACGGGTCCTTCAGATTGTTTAGCCACACAAGAGAGTAATGATCGGTAACCACTGTGAACTTGGCCCCCTCCACATATGGCCTCAGCTTTTCCACAGCCCACAAAGCCGCGAGACACTCCTTCTCTGTGGTGGTATACTTCTTTTCGGCCCTCGACAGTGATCGGCTAAGGTAGCAGATTACCTTCTCTCCTTCAGCGTGCTGTTGAGACAGAACGGCCCCCAAACCCAGATCTGAAGCATCGGTCTGTGTCGAAAAGGGTAGACTGTAGTCCGGGCAGTGGAAAATTTCACCTTCGCCTGGGTGAAAGCACCTTGACAGTCCTGGGTCCACTCGAACTTTTGATGCTTCTTAAGAAGATTCGTGAGTGGCGCTGTCAGCGTGGCAAAGTCGGGTATGAATCTCCTATACCAAGAGACCATTCTCAGGAACTGCCGTACTCCCTTCTAGTGATGGGCGTTTCTGTTGTTTTCAAAAAACGAAAACGAACTGTTTTTTTTCCAAAACAACTGTTTTTTAAAACTGTTTGAAAAAAACAGTTTGAATTAATGAGAGAAACAAATTTTATGCTGTACGACAATTAGAGTTGAGTCGTACTAGGATTTTCACGTACTAGGTATAACTAGTACGAGTACGAAAAAATAATTGTTCCAAATACCTATTTGAAGTATGTACATGTTTACAAACAATGCATACGATTTGCAGTAAAGTAATGAAATTGACTAATATACCCTCCTCCACCCTCCAGACACAACGTTCCCAAGCTAGAATGGTGATGGTGCAAGATTAACTTAAAAGAATACCGAGTCATTAGTCTGTGCAGCTTGTCCGTAACTTTCCAATGGTCGGTCATTTATTTGGCAAGTCTTTCTCCAATCTCGGGGCCATCTAAAGAAAAACGATCGAATTCAATCCATTTAATTTGTTTTTCATTTTATTATATGCAAAAAACACCTCCTGTCGTTCAAATGACAAAAGTAAAAAAATTACTGAGATAGGACCAACTAATCCTCTTGTCATCTATATGACTTTTCATCGAGCGATCTCTGATACCAAACTTTTCCTGGCTAATCTAAAACAGTCGGATTTCCACTTTGCCTCACTGAAGCATGAAATTTTTACTAAGCAATAAAAAAAAATGTTTCGTTTATTAAACATGCACCCACTAGGGGGCTAACCTCTTCCGTAAGGCTGGGAATGAGTCCAGGGGCATCTTACCTCGCATGGTCTCGTAAATTTTACAACCCCGTTAGGTATGGAGACACCCTGGTGGCGAACTGCAGTCACGAGGAGGGCCTTAGCACACCCGGAGATGCCAACTGGTGATCCAAAAAGGATCTCAATCTTTTCCTCCTTGGCACTTTTAGTGCTACTTTTAGTTTTTCCACCGGATTTCATTTTGCCGTATCTTCGAAACTAGGCCGCTTTTTCCGAGACTTGTATGGAAATTTCGCCCGAAACAACTCAGAAAGGTGCCCGAATTCATGCTAGATCTAGATTCATGCTAGAAATTGACGTTTTTGCCCAATTTCCCCTATCAAAAATTGTTTGCCCTTAAAATATCACTAATTTACTCCCCGACCATTTTCAATCATCGAAAGCGCGGTAAAAGCAGTTTTTGCCAAACTATGGCCAAAAAACCCCTTACTCCCCTACAAAACCGAAATTTTTATATCACAGTAATAGGTCTTGGCCCGTTATGTCCCAAACCACTCTAACCCAAAATTGGCCGATTTTGTCCGATTTCAGCTCCTTTTGCCCTAAAAACTTTTTGAATATTTGAATAAAATACTTGCAAGTACGAAAATACTCGCAAGTACGAAAATACTGTTTTCCGCAGCTAAACAGTTTTCCACTGCCAAACAGTTCGTTTTAACAAACGAAAAACGGTTCGTTTTAAAAAAATTAAAAACGAATCGTTTTGAAAAAACAGTTGGTTTTTACAAAACGAGAAACGACTCGTTTGAAAAAAACAGTTCGTTTAAAAAAAAAACGAAAAACGATTCGTTTGAAAAAAAAACAGTTCGTTTTTAAAAAACGAAAAACGACTCGTTTGAAAAAAACAGTTCGTTTGAAAAAAAACGAAAAACGATTCGTTTGAAAAAAACAGTTCGTTATTAAAAAACGAAAAACGACTCGTTTGAAAAAAACAGTTCGTTTGAAAAAAACGAAAAACGATTCGTTTGAAAAAACAGTTCGTTTTTAAAAAACGAGAAACGACTCGTTTGAAAAAAACAGTTCGTTTGAAAAAAAAACAGTTCGTTTGAAAAAAACGAAAAACGATTCGTTTGAAAAAACAGTTCGTTTTTAAAAAACGAAAAACGATTCGTTTGAAAAAAACAGTTCGTTTTTAAAAAACGAATCGTTTGAAAAAAACAGTTCGTTTTAAAAAAACGATTCGTTTGAGAAAAACGAAAAACAATTAGTTTTAGAAAAACGATTGGTTTTATAAAAACTATTCGTTTTAGAAAAACTGTTGGTTTGAGAAGAATGGTCCGTTTTAGAAAAACGATTGGCTTTAGAAGAGGTATTCGTTGTAGAATAGTTAGAATAATTGGTTTTCGAAAAACTATTCGTTGTAGAAATACGGTTGGTTTTAGATATGCTGTTCGTTCTAGAAAAAAAAGTTCGTTTTAAAAAAACTGTTTGTCGCTATTTGGAAAAACTGTTCGTTCGTTTTTTGCAGCCAAACGTTTTTTTCAAACTGTTTGGCGTTTTTTAGCCCATCATTACTCCCTTCACGTTTTTAGGCGAGGGAATCTCCATCAGACTCCTTACCTTGTCCGGATCCACGTTCAAACCCCTCTCGTCTACGACGTAGCCCCGGTATTTCAATTGGGGACGACAAAACTCGCACTTATTCCAGGACACTTTCAGACCCGCCTGCCTCAACCGTCGGAAGACTTCCCTCAAGACCAAATAATGCCTCGCGAAATCCTGCGTCACCACGATGATATCATCAAGATAGGTGAACACACAAGGTTCGAGATCCGGTCCAAGCACTTGGTAAATCAGCCGCTGCCATGTCGCTGGGGCATTTTGTAAACCAAATGGCATCCTCCAAAACTGAAGGAGACCTCGATGGGCCACTGGCACCTGCCAATAAGCTGACTTAATGTCGAGCGACGATAAATATTTTGCGTCGCGTAATTTATTTAACGTGGCTGAAACGTACGGGATTGGGTATGCATCGTGTTCAGTGACCCTATTCAGTTTTCGGTAGTCGACGCAAAACCGGTAGGTGCCGTCCTTTTTCTTCACCAAGAGAATGGGTGAGGCCCATGGACTCGCAGAAGGCTCCACTATCCCTTGCTCTAACATCTCGTTGAGCTCCGCGTCCACATGCTTTTGTAGGGCCGGCGAGATAGGATAGTAACGTTGCTTAGTAGAAGGTGAGTTGGACTTGATGACATGCTCTACCCTGTTAGTGCAGCCAACACGATTCCCTATTAATTGGGACTCTTCCTGGAGCAATTGACTCAGGGCACCCTCCTCCAATCCTGTGAGGCGACTCTGCGGCTTCAACTGTTCGCCAGAGTCTCCTTGCAATGCGCTGATAAAGCTCCAACTCTCTATACTCAGTGCCATTACCAGGCCCAAATGTCTGACGAAGTCCACCCCCAATATGAGCATCTGCGGTAGCGACGGAACAACCAGCATTCGAAGCCACTCCTACTTCTCCCTTAGCTGGATTGGAACCATTACCGCCCCGCAATTGCACATCCCTGACTATTGGCCATTCGGATCACCTTTTGGTTGGAGTCTAGAAGCTCTACACCCAGCTCGTCCAGCACCCTCCAACCTTCTTCCCCTACCACTGTATTAGTGGCGCCCGAATCCAAGAGACCCAAGAACTTGCGACCGTATATCTCCACCTCAAAGTGTGGTCGGTTACAGTGGCGAGGGGTGAAATATCGATGGAGGGAAGCCGAATAATTATCTACCGTTTTATATATATTAATGATGTTTGTCCCAGTTATTAATTTCTATTTAATTCTCGTCACACTTACAGATAGTATAAAAATATCGTAATTCAAAAAAATGCTCATTCAACATACATGAAACCATTTGTTTTAATGTAAATCATGTTTGTAAAAAAGAAGCATTGAAAAAGGTCTTTCTGAGCTTGCAGAACGCTGAAAGGAAAAACTAGAGAGCAAATATTTTTCATCCATTAAATTTATAAATATTTTGGAAATAAAGCGGTTGAAATGAAAAATTCGCGAAAATATGTCAACCCTTAACATGAGGATATATAGACAATTCTTCATTTACTATACTTTCAAACTGTTTCGCGACTTTTACAATTTACAATTACAATATTTTTGAGTGTTAACGTATGTATTTTAGGCAGACATATAAAAAATATCAAGTTTCAGATTTCCCACGACGAATAGTTTTATTTACTTTTCTTTTATTTCCTGATTCCTGCTTTTTTCTGCTAATTGGAAAGATGAAAAATAATTTAACTCAGAATAAATATCATAAAAGAGTTTGATGTTTGAAGTCTGCAGTCCTTAGTTAAAAATTCTTAGCTCCATTTTTGTAGTGCTCAGGAAATTCGCATTTTCATTTTATTGATTTCGAAGGATGTAATAAAGCTTTGCATGATGACTTTGCAGGCTAGATAACTTTTGTTCTTTTCATAAGTGCAGAGAGTGTCAAGAAATTTTTTATATTTCGTGAATAGAGGAACTTAATACTTTTTTGCTTAGGACAATGTCCGAAGATGAAAACGAAGTTTCTAACAAAAAAAGACATTTCTTTGATATTATTTACCAAAAAAATGAAACAAATTCACTTGAAACAACATTTTCATTAAAACATATTACATTGTAAATTATGATAGTCCTTGTAATACCTAAATCAATCAACATAAACTTAAAACCTTAAATCACTCACAGTATGAATTGTTGCAGTCTCTTTTTTCTTTCAGTTAAACTTTCTTATGGCAAGCTCTGGCAAAAACTGATTTTCTAGTTCATAGGAATGAGTCTTTTATTCACTACGCGCAAATATTAGCGAACCTTCCATGAAAATGTTTATTTACAGCTCGGCAAACATGAGATTTCCCTCTTTGGCGTAGAAAAAATGGAGCTAAGATTTTTAAACTAAGGAAAAGTGCTAGATTCTGAAGATGTGACAATAATGTTAGCCCATTTGCTTCTAAAAATGCTTCAGAAACAAACTGTTGGCAGGTTACAAAGACAGAGCTCAATGCGCTCTATTACATCATGAAATAAACCCAAAAACTGCATTCTGGTGCTTATGACTTTTTTTTATCACGGCAAAGTTCATTTCTAAAAACATAAGAAAAATTTTATTTTTTAGATAGGCAATAAAATTGAATCTTCATACTCATATCTCAAATATATAATCTTCACGTCCTGTTTTTTATGTGAGCAATACGACTATCGAAAGTAACGTTCACATAAAAATAGCACAACGGCAATATTGAATGAACCATTCGTAAGCCGATTCATCACGGCTTATTTTTCATCTGTTAAAGCGAGACGATGCTAGCATTTCAGCAAGGAACGAAAAGAGACAGACACAAGGCAATACACATTTGATCAAAGCCTCTAGGGGCTCGCAAAGAAGACTTTGCAAGCCGGAAAATTTCGGCTTATGAATGGGAATTTTCACGTTATCGTATTATACAGAAGAAAGAATGATCTTTACTTATTTGAAATTTCATGTACATGTTTAAGATGCCTACATGTTTTGAAAAATCTCAAGTAGGTCTAGATATTCGAAAGGGAAGCCGGAAGGAATCGGGTTGTATGGACGCTTCGCCACTGGTCGGTTATCTCCCTGTCTCTTCGCCAACAAATAGTTTAATTGCGCCTCCGTTGTGGCCCCTTCTATATTGCTCCCTGTGTCCAGGCTACCACCTACTGGACACAACGTCCGTTTCCCTGAGTCGATCGATTTCGACCTTCGGCTTCGGAGTTTCTGGCTATCGACCTTTTCCCGAATCCGGTGGGGCTCTGGCACTACGAGGATGGTTCGGTTGGCTCTGGCAATTTGGGAATGTCGCTCTTCTGACACCTTGCCACCCACAACCAAAGCATCTATGGGGCTCTCGACAGTCCCTGGACGTATGACCATTGCCCTTGCATTTCCAGCAGCGCACCAGATTTCCCTGCAGAGGCGCTAGATTCATTTCGTCCGCGCAACCAACGAAGGCCAGATCCGGCTCCAGAAAGCGTTGTTGTTTCAGATTCGGTGGGGGTAAATATGCTTCTCCTGATACCCATGTCGCCTCCAAAGAACAGCCTACCTTGATCAGATCCGCTATACTACGTATAGGAGTCAAGGCCAGTTGTGTTTGATAGAATGGGGCTTTATTTTTCCGTAAGATTCAAAGTTTCTCCTCCTCGAAACACGGGACGGTATGACGCCTAAACAGCCCCTCCATTGCTGATACATATATGCCCATCGATACCTTCGGGCCCTGTATGCGTCTTCCGATTTCGCTGAGCAGGCGGTTGTCGTAATCAGGCGGTAGAAATTCGGCACGAAGTTCTGCCACCAACTCCTGCCACGAGTTGACTCGAGTCCGATTGGCACGGTACCATACTAGTGCCTTTCCTTCGAACATTTCTACCGCTGACTGAAATAGCGTCTGAGGTGACACCCCTCTGGCCTCCTGCAGCTCTTCCACCCGCTCCCGGAGTCCCCATTATAGCGGAGTCCCCACTTGGACACCTCCTGCCCTTTTACCACCATCGGCGTTGCCCTGGGTGTCGAAAATAAAAGACCAGTGTTGTGATCCAAACCCTGGTTTGGTTCACGGAAGCCTACGGTTACTCCCGCGGCCTCATCTCCAATTACGGGTGCCTCTCCTCGCTTGTTCCCTTCATCGCCATCGCCTACTGCCTCTGCTCCCTCGTTTCTCTCCTCACCCTCCGCCTTCACCAGGAGCTCTCCCATAGCCATGATCAAACAAACTCTCAGCTTCTTCTCCCATCTCCTCGGACTCGTGATGTGCATTTTGCAGCCGCGGCATCCAAAACTCAACTTTCGTCTTGATCTTAAGAAATCCCGACGATTGTGGAGTGCCCGTAAAAGTTGCAGTCAGGGTTTGGATTTCCTCCAGCTTCTCTCTGACGGCCTCCAAGTCCTCTTCCAATGTATAGGGATAGTCTCGGGTGGTAATCAGCGTCGTATCCATCGAAGTGTCAGCTCGGAGCGCCACCCGAAGCGTCTTTCTCATGGCCTCCATAGTCCCGGTTGGTTGCCCTCGGATTTCTAACTCGTAGCCAACTCCTCCTTGCTGAATCTGTCGATTAGAATCCTGATTTTCGACGCCATACTGGATTTTCCGCACTTCTAAGTTCTTAAGCTAAAAAGGGGAAACTACTTATTTGAGAGTAGAATAAAACACAAATTTTATTTCCAACTGAATCTTGATTGAATTAACAAAAAAAAAAGAAGTTTCAGCCGCTCATGTTCCGTCTCGCGATCCTTCAACCTAGCGGTCGCTCCTTGCACACTCTGCCTGGGATCTGCTATCTGACTTAAAATCCCCGGTCCTCAACTGGTCAGCTACTTGTCCTATATCGACTGCCTATCACCGTGATGCTGTGGTCTACTCCTGTTTGGATTTGACACTAATTTTTCAATCTTTACACTATCACTCATTTCAACACCAATCTTTTCAAAAGAATTACCACGCGGTAATCTCCTTTTGGGCCCCACGTTGGGCGCCAATTTGTTACCCGCCCCACCTATTAGGGGGGGTAGTGACCCCCGGCTTGGTCCGTTTGGGTCCCGGGTTCGCTCAATGGAGATTGGGCGTGGGCGCCACTCACTCACCTCAAGGTAGGACAACGAGCCGCCGAGTGAGGTTACGGCTCACCGAGGTCAAACTGACATGATTTGGAGCCGCCTCTACGTTGTGCGACCCTCTTGCTCAACCGCGAGCAAACATTGGGCTTCTTGCCTTAATTGCAACCGATCTAAGTTCGTCGAAACACAAAAAGATGTTAATCTAGTTGAACTCCGCGATCGCGCAGTTCATACGCTAATGTGACCCAAAAGTTTAACTATTTCACACT
This sequence comes from Nemotelus pantherinus, assembly GCA_963978885.1. Classification (NCBI taxonomy): domain Eukaryota; kingdom Metazoa; phylum Arthropoda; class Insecta; order Diptera; family Stratiomyidae; genus Nemotelus; species Nemotelus pantherinus. The sequence goes on along the minus strand of OZ022264.1, from coordinate 182,704,305 downwards.
ACGGTCTTTTCAAATATCTTACTCCTCCAACCGCGAGCAAAACGACGAACTTCTTTCCTCAATGGCAAATTATTTAATTAAATTCCAATATAAATAGGTATTGATTCCATTGAAATTCGCGGCCCAGAATTTCACACGTTAATCTGAGCAGAAGTTTCAATTATCTTACACTACGACATTTTCGGTCATCTTAACCTATCGCCAAATTCCACCACTTCACTATTACATCCGCTGTACAATTAAATGCGCATGCACGGTAAATACCATATATATAGCTAATTATATTTTCCTGATTATCTTACTGATTTACTTAAGACTAATGTCTTCTTACTAACAACTTATTACTTTCGCCGTCGCACCAAACATTTCCACGTGTGTACTTATTTCACATTTACAGAAAATCCAACTGATTAGCTTCGCTGTCGCAATAAGAATCTCCACGTGTGTACCTGACTTCACATTTACAGAAAATCCAACTGATTAGCTTCGCTGTCGCACCAAGAAGCTCCACGTGTGTACCTGATTTCACATTTACAGGAAAATCCAACCGATAAGCTTCGCTGTCGCACCAAGAATGACCCGCTTCGCTCATCACCCTTCGCTCGTTCAGACTCCGTCCTCCGGTACTTTTCAACTACAGTTATTTCCCTTTTTCCGTCATTTCAGGCGAATTTCCCATGCACGCGCCGCGAGAGTGCGTTCAATGTTATGCCCACATCTGCCACCCGAGACACTCACCAGCTGTCAGAGCACAAACCAGGTCAAAGTGTATAGAAAGCGAAGTAGGTGCACTCTTTCCATTTACATATTCCCGTGTACTTTTAATGAGTCAATTCCTCCGGCGTGAAAGTCGCCATCGATATTGATTTAACGCGATGAGGCGGAGTGAGACTGCGCAGTACTTTGGAGCAGCGGGTGCACACGAGTTAGCCGATTGTCATGTGGACCTAGGTGCCCTTTGTCGTCTTGTTCCTTACGTACTAGCGTCATATTAACCTCAAAACTAGCTTAATCACCTAGTTATATATGCTACCTCGTCGGCACCCGGTAAGTATATTACACAAACCGGGTGTGACGATGCTCTATCGCCCTATGAGTGGTGGTTACAGATTCCCTACAGAGTGGAATGGTGGAACGTTCGCGATTGTTCAGCTTTCTCCGGGGAAGGCTGTTTTTTTTTATTTTTTCTATGCTATAACGTGTCGGGTGGGGCAATAGTGGCCTAGGGGGCGTAACAACTACACCGTAACAACTTATATATATATATATATATATATATATATATATATATATATATATATATATATATATATTATATTATATATATTATTATATATATATATATATATATATATATATATATATATATATATATATATATATATATATATATATATATATATATATATATTATATATATATATATATATATATATATATATATATATATATATATATATATATATATATATATATATATATATATATATATATATATATATATATATATATATATATGATTGCGACTATATATATATATATATATATATATATATATATATATATATATATATATATATATATATATATATATATATATATATATATATATATATATATATATATATATATATATGATTGCGACTTTGCGGTTTTTTTTCCTTCCCTGTTAATACTTGTGAACCACGAGTGACCGGGACACCCCTCTCGCCTCAGAGAATTTTGTAGGAATTCTCGGCCTTTATCCTTTATCCCTTTATCTCCATTAGAAGTACGGGACACCAAAACGCAACCTATCGACATGGAGACCTTAAAATTGTAAGTGGAAGCAGACATTGGACTGGAAATTCATGGTATTGCTTTCCTATTTATCTGCATGATAATGCTAGTCTCTTACTAAATCATTTAATCTTAAGTTGTGCACTGAACTCCTTCGAACCATCTTCACCCCTTAACTTACCCTAACACGATATACAAATCGCTAAATCCTATCGACAATGCCCACACACACACACCCGCTGAGCATAGCCTTACGGAACCCTTCATCACACGCAAACTTACTTATGCTATCAGCCCACCACCCACTAATATACACCATCTTATCATCTAGAACCATCACCAAGAAACCTTAATACTATCTAACTAGATCCACCCAGGTTAAACCTTCTCAATAACAGCTAGCCGAAAATCCCTAAGCTCACGTTCTCCTACGTTAGCTGTCTTCTTCCTCCGGTTCTCCTCCAAAGAACGGCTTAAGATCTTTCGCGTGCCAGTTACCTACTCCCTTTCCTTTCATATCTGACAGTTCGAAAGGCCATGCGGACGCGGACGTTTTCGCTTTTGCGGTAAAAGGCCCAACGAACGCCGGAGCTAGTTTGGCAGAAAAATTTTTGCTTACATCGGACAGCACGCAATTTCTTTTCCACACCTTGTCGCCTACCTGAAAAGCCACTGTTCGCCGGCGAAGATCGTAACGACGTTTACTCGATGACGCAGCTCGCTGCATCCTTCGAACTACCTCTTCTCGGACTTCTGCCAACGCTCTTGCGTTCGATAAGACGGAAAAGTCTCTTCCAGCTCCCACCGGAGGCTCCATTCCTTCCCGGAAAGTGACCATTTCCCTTCCAAAATGTATGAAATACGGCGAGAAACCCGTGACCTCGTGTTTATAAGTACGTAAGTCGCAAGCTATCCTTGCCAGATGCTGGTCCCACAAGCGGTGATTTTCGGATGTATAGCACCTGAGCATACACTTGATATCCTGGTTTCTTATTTCCGCAGGATTAGCTTCAGGGTGATATAGTGAGGTATAGCTCAACCTTGTTCCGTATACATCGACCGCTTTCTTGAACTGGTTGCCCCTGAACTGTACCCCATTGTCGCATACGATTACCCTGGGAACTTCATATACCAGAAAGACGTTTTCCTCCAAGAGGCGAAATACGGCCGATGCCGTTGCGTTTCTCATAGATAACAGCACCGAATACTTTGATACGTCATCAAGAATTGTTAGGATGAAAGAATTGCCACGTGTTGACCTGGGAAGCGGACCTACCAAATAGATGCAGATCATTTCAAACGGAACTTTTGCCTCCCCCGCTCGAGTCACCATCAACCCCACTGGTGCTTTCCTCTCCACTTTACAAGCCTGGCATACCTTGCACTTCCTAACATACTCCCTGATGTCCGCCCTCATTTGAGGCCAATAATAATCCCGAGCAACTCGGGCTATAGTTCGATCTGCCCCCATGTGCCCAGCCTTCGGATCATCATGACACCTTTTGATGATGTCTTTCCGCTCTGATTTGGGCACAACCCTCTTCCAACCGTTCGCGTTTCCCCCATTTTGCTTGCGATCAGGCAGTTGTTTCCACAGTGTGTCCCCCACGACCTTCCAGCCCTCGTACTTGTCGGGGTCCTCCCTCACTTTCCCTATCATACCCGAATACCAACGCTCCAAAACTTGGGGGGTACTTACGCTATCAACATTGACTATGGCTCGTGAAAGTGCGTCCGGCACCAAATGTTCTTTTCCTTTCCGATGGATTACCTCGAAGTCGAACTGTTGTAACCCCACTACCCATCTAGCCAATCTGCCCGTCGGGTCCTTGAGATTATTCAGCCAGACCAGGGAATGGTGGTCAGTAATAATATAGAAGTGTGTTCCCTCTATGTAGGGCCGAAACTTCTCGACAGCCCACAGCACTGCCAAGCATTCTCGTTCCGTCACGGAATATTTTCTTTCTTGACTCAACAGTGCCCTGCTCAGATAGCATATGACTTTTCACTCCCCGCGTGTGCTTAGCTCAACACTGCTCCGATATCCACGTCTGAAGCATCCGTTTGCACTTTGAACGGCAGGTCAAAATCCGGGCACGGCAAAACCGGCGCTGTCGTAAGCTTCCGCTTGCACATTTCGAAAGCCTCCTCGCACTCCTTGGACCACACAAACTTGCGACCCTTCTTTAACAGATCGCTTAATGGAGCCATCATCGTCGCGTGACCAGGGATGAAACGACGGTACCAGGATACCATCCCAAGGAGTTGGCGAACCTGTTTTACGGAAGTCGGACGAGGAAATACGTTCACCGCTAGCACCTTCTCTGGGTCTACACTGAGACCCTCTACGTCGACAAGGTAGCCCAAGTACTTGAGTTGCGCCCTAAGAAAACTGACACTTTTCTTTCGAAACCCGCAAGCCTGCAACTCCCAGACGTTCGAAAACTTCCCGGAGAATCTACATATGTCGCTCGAACGACTCTGTCACCACAATTATATCGTCAAGGTAGGTGAAGACGAACGGTTCCAAAGAAGGACCAAGAACTGTGTCTATTAGTCGCTGCCACGTCGCACCCGAATTGTGTAGCCCAAACGGCATCCTCAGAAAATGAAAAAGCCCCCGTCCCGGTACTGTGAAGGCTATGTATTGGCCCGACTCCTCCGCCATTGGTACCTGCCAGTAGGCTGATTTCACGTCTAACGTGGATAGGTATTTCGCGTTCCGTAATTTGTCCAGAGTGGCGGAAATATATGGCAGAGGATACGCATCCTTTTCGGACACCGCATTCACCTTTCTGAAATCTACACAAAAACGGTAGGACCCATCTTTTTTACGCACCAGGAGGATAGGCGACGACCAAGGACTAGAGGAAGGTTCCACCACTCCCAACTTCAACATTTCGTCTAACTCGGTGTTAATCTGACGTTGTACCGCCGGTGAAACAGGGTAGTATCTCTGTTTGATTGGAGTGGCACTGGTCCTAATGGTATGCTGAACAGCCGTCGCACAACCTAATCCCTCTCCCATCAAGCTAAACTGTTCCTCCAACAAATCTGACAGTACGCGCTTTTCAGCCTCAGATAAATGGGATCGGTCTCGCAATGCCCCTCCAGCAACCGCCGTTGTTGCAGCCAAAGAATGCCACTGCTGACCCTCCACTCCAAATCGTTGCCAGAAATCGATCACCAAAATCACCTCTTGAGGAACTGACGGTATTACTAATGTGTCTATGTCGTGTTTTCGGCCGTTTAATGTATACTTCAAGCGTACTACCCCAGACACCGCACAGGCTACGCCGTTGGCTAATCGCACCTCTTCAATCTGCTCATGACCCAGTACTTAGCCTTTATCCGCCAAACGGGACCATCCTTTCCCTCCTAGTATCGTACGGCTCGCCCCTGAGTCCAGCAGCCCCTCCATAGTTACGTCCTCAATATCCACTTGTATGTGCGGACGACTATCACTACTACTCTCCATAAGGGCGTAGTCCACGACTGGCCGTTGTGTCCTCGGTTGCGGCCTGATCCCCGTGCTTGCCTGGCCGCTTATGAAGCACGCTTCTCGTTTCCCGAAGCCTGTTGGTTTGATCGGAATCGAGACTCCCCACCAGTGGCCCTCGCCCGGCATGTTAGACATGCCGACTTCATTACCCCCTGGCGACCGCAACCAAAACACCGCCGTGGCTCCGGGCACTCTCTCGACATATGCCCGTCTCGCTTACAGTTCCAACATTGGATCCGGCCTGCATTTGACATCACGGCGACTCGCTCAGTGCCTTCTGTTCCCACGTACGCCAAATCTGGTTCCAAGCATCGTCTGTTTCGCGTGATGGGCGGTACAAATGCTGCCACTGAAGCCCTGGTGGCATCCAAAGTGCGTCCCATCTTCATGAGCTCAGAAATAGATGATACTTGCGTCAGACACAGCTGTTGCTGATAGAAAGGCGCTATGTTCCTTCTTAATGTTCGCATCTTCTCCTCCTCCAAGCAACCCTTCCTCAATCTACTAAAAAGGCGTTCCATTATAGCAACGTACACCCCCATCGACTCATTCTCCCCCTGAGTTCGCTTCCGGATCTCCCAGAGGCGATCCTCGTAATCCGAGGGCAAAAACTCTGCCTTTAATTCCTCTACCAACTCGTCCCAGCATCCGACAATGTTTCGGTTGGCCCTAAACCAGATCAAGGCCCGAGAATCAAAAAGGTCGACCGCAGCCGTAAAAAACTGTGGCTTACTTAGTCCTCTTGCTTGACGTAGAACCTCGACGCGTTCCAGGAAGGCATTCACTGACCTGGACGAATCCCCGCTGAATTTGAGCCCCCACTTGGCAACCTCTGCCAGACTAGCGCCCCTAACCGACTGGGATAAGGACGCGCCTTTATCTTCATTTGATTGAACTTCTTCGTCGTCGCTGACACCATCGACTCTTTCCACCAACGATCCCATCGCCAGAATCAACCTATTCCGAAGACTTTTTGCAGCTTCCTTTTGCTCACTGGTCATCGCCTGTAAATTTGCCAAACAACGGAATCCAAATTCAACCTTCACCTTAGCCTTGATGAAGTCCGACGACGTCCTATCTCCTGAAACTCTGGCCACCAGTACTTCTATCTCAACTGCCTTTGCGGATAGCTCGGCATAGTCCGTGTCGTAGTCGAACGGGTACTCTGTTTCGACATACGAAGTGTTTAGTGCTAACTCTGCTTTCAACGTTGCCCGCAGAGACTTGCGCATATTGTCCATCGTATCGGCGGCAAAACCTCGGATGGCAAGTTCTTAAATGAGCTCATCCTTGCTCAGGCGGTCCACTAAGATCTTCATCTTCTTATCGCCGAACCTTATATCACCACTGGAACAAAGACCCACACTATTCTTCGGTAACAACAAATGACCCTTCGCAATATTTCCCGAACGTAGAAACAAACTCGGTTGGAAATAGTTCAGCCCTGTCGAGAAACAGCACCCCAATATCCCGACAATCGATATGGATCTACAGCACCTATTATCTACCCCTGACAAAGAAAAACCTCTTACTCGCTAGTCGACACTATTTAACACCCCGCCTAACTCAACAAGGGTGGACCAACCGGCCAGTACTCGACCACAATATAATATAAACTTTATCCTAAATATATATTCGATAAACAGAACCAAAATCCTCCTGAAAATTCATGCCCCTTAACCTAAAAAACCAGACACACTTCCATACACTCAAAATTCAATATTATTCACTTGCACTTCAATCACTCAACTGAATCTAGAATTCAAATCGTTTAAATGATACATAAAAATAAATAATGTTCATGCAAATCATAAATTCAATTATGTTCCAATATATATAGTCCAAACTAATCAACTCAACATTTAATCCAACCAACGATTTAATTGTTTGCTCAAGATGTGCGCAGTTAGCCGATATTCGAGTATAATCTTTTCAAATACGCCTTAAGGATCTTTTTAGATGCAAAATTGTGCGCCTAACAGCCTTCCCACAATTTGGAACTTGGCTCGTCAAATTTTCACGAGTACCGTTTTTCACCGTTAGTACCGTTGGCCCCACGTTGGGCACCAATTTGTTACACTAATTGTTCCACGAGCGTCTTCTAACCCTATATGCCCGACCGGGACGTTAGAGCAGTAGTTTCGGGCGCCTCTGCTCACGGAGAAAGTGGTGGGTTTGAGCGCCACTCGCTTTGTTCAACCCGAAACCACTAAAGGCACCACCGCTCTAAAGCGAGAAATGAGCGACGTGCATACACCTTCAATTTCTCACCGCCGGAATTAACTCTTTAAGTAAAAATGATATTAACGAACGATTTTCCATTGTTACACGATAACATATATTTTTTTTACATATACATATTTTCATTAAAATGTATGTAAATAAAATAAACTGTATACAATATGTATGTAATATCGCATTATATATATTTTTAAATAATTTTAAATAATTTGTATATATTAATATTTATATTAAATTAAGTACGTATGTATTATATATATATATATATATATATATATATATATATATATATATATATATATATATATATATTCCCTGCACGCAATATTTAATTCCAAAAGAATTTTACACACAAAACCCGATACTAATCCTATGCAGCCGCGATATAATTATGCACTAAACTTACTTAACACTAGGAAAAAAAACAAAATTCAAAAATAAATATAAGAATAAATGAACTTGACTACAAGAATCCCTCGCTGGGGCCCGGATGTCTCGACGCCGACAATCGAAAAAAATTTCCTCCCTCGCTGACACTCGTCCCACTAGCCAACTTCCTCCTGTTGGTCGAAAATCTCCTTTTCTTCTGCTGATCGGAAATTTCCTTTTCTTTACGAGTTACGCCCAAGAAATTACACCACGACGTCGCTAACGCACCTTCGATTTATTTCTCCTCGAACTTATCGCCTCCTTCCAGAAGGAATAAATGTCCTCACAGTCTGACTCCAATCGACATGCAATTCAACAAAAGAAAACCTCCAATTAATTTTTCAAAGCGTACCGCACACGTCTGCTACCGTACCTAGTTCCATTTGAAGTTGTTGTGAAGTGAAATTATGCTGTTCCCAAATTAGCTGATTCGTTCTGGAAAAGTTATCCATTGGGTAAGTAATCCACCTGTTATTTTGTGTGAATCGCTCCGAAGTGTTGCGCGTACGACGTTCATTTCGCAATTCTGCCAACGGTAGTGAGTGCGCTTTCATCGACTGTTCGCGGTATTTTTTTCGATTGGTTCGCCGCCGATCAATCATCCCATTTGATCTGAGTATCTCTCGAACTGATTTTCTGAGTAATTTACCCGGTCGCTCGTATCTTGCCCTAGTTTGCATAGTGCATTCGCTGCTAATCACATCTAGGTCAGATGTTGGCCCAGGTCAGGGGCCGCCGGCTCGAGCAGCCAAAATTGTGCGATGCCCCGCGTGTTCGTGCGGCGAAATTAAATTGTTGCTTAAGATAGGTAACTATCACTGAGCACCTATTCCAATCTTCGTTCGCTCGCTTTTAAATTCATTTAAAGCATTACTATTGATTCGCCTTCAGTAATGTCGGGTGTCTTTGGGTTTTTCGTTGTTCCGTCGCCTAGCTGCGTGCAAATTTCGCGGCCTAAGCTACTGCCCTATCGCTTATGCTTAATGCATACACACGGCATGACTTACTTAATGTAAAAGATACAAAAGACTTAAGGGAGCTAATTCCTCGGTGATTGCGACTTAACCTCCATCGACCTAGCATCCGTAGGTCGGTGGAGGTTTTTTTTTCCTTCCCTGTTAATACTTGTGAACCACGAGCAACCGTGACAACATATATCATATCCATACATATATATACATATATATATATATATATATATATATATATATATATATATATATATATATATATATATATATTTATATATATATATATATATATATATATATGTATATATATATATATATATATATATATATATATATATATATATATATATATATATATATATATATATATATATATATATATATATTTATTTATTTATTTATTTCACCAAACAAGGTATACAATTACTTCTAAATAAGATAAAAATAAAAATATAAATTGGCATAACAATTCAAAATAACAAAACTAAACAAAACAGATTAATAACAGGTAAAAACACACTGAAAGCGATGCAAATAAATAAATTAACATTCTATTAAAAAATATGACAGCAATATTACATGTAGGGCACAAAATTATTAAATACAAAAAGGAAATTAAATTAAATATTTTGTTAGTCATGAAAAGGGTACTAGGCCGGTAGACTAGAGAGGGTAGGATAAAAGAGCCTTTGTTACTCCGTTTTCAAAGGACGCTTTCGAAATTGTGGGGGAATAGTGTTGGCTCATGCTGTTGAATATCTTGCAGCATCTATTTATTGGCTCATTATCAGCATATGCGGTGCTATGCCTATATTCAACTAGTATTTGTCAGGATGTAGTGACTCTTACGGGCTGGTTAAGCACAAATCTTTCCTGAATGAAGTCGACATTAGCAGCGTCTCTAATGACATCAAAACTGAAGCAGGCAGATAACATTAATTTATTTATTTATTTATTAATGTCCAAATCAACAGAACAAATCTAATTATAGATTAGACATAACAAAAAAAGAAAACAAATATATATATATATATATATATATATATATATATATATATATATATATATATATATTTATATATATATATATATATATATATATATATATTTATATATATATATATATATATATATATATATATATATATATATATATATATATATATATATATATATATATATTTATATATATATATATATATATATATATATATATATATATATATATATATATATATATATATATATATATATATATATATACAAAGAAAAAGAAAAAGCAAAATCGACCAAAAAAAAGATACAACAAAAGATTAAATTATGACATATTTCGTGCATCTGATAGCACGTTTTTTTTAAATATTTTTAAACATAGCTAATGTTCGAGGCAGAGGACCAAGGTTAAGGTTATTATGCTGACGAGGCAAACGCAAAAGAAATAGGTGTCAGTACGGGCAAATGTAACGTTAAATTTAAAAAATGTTCTATTAGGACGGCCCGAATCTCTAACAGAAAGGTGAATGCTGGGGTCCACCAATATACAGCCGTTGAAAAGTTTAAAGAGGATGCACTCGTCGAGGAACACTCTACGTGACTCAAGGGAAGGAATTTGAAGGATGGAGAGGCGCATACTGTAATCGCAATAATTGAACTTATAGAACAATGAGCAGGTGAATTTGCGTTGCACGGATTCAACCGCAGCAATCAAGTATGCATAATGTGGACACCAAATTTGGCAACAGTATTCAGAACACTACGAACGAAGGAAAAACACAGATATAGAGGAGTGGAAAGATTAGCAAAACGTTTAGAGGATCTAATGATGAAGCCGGAAAAACGAGAAGCCTTGGCAGTGACGGACGTGTAAAATATGTAAATCAAACTTCAACTTGGAATCGAAGATCACGCCAAGGTCCTTGAAACTAGCAACAACATTGAGAGGAGAGCCGAGGACAGAGTAGGAGAAGAGGGGATGTTTTGTGGGTGAAAGACATTTGATGACACTTCGAAACATTCAAAGTGAGAGAATTCGCTGCGCACCAGGTAGCCAAAGTATCCAAATCTTTCTGCAATAAGAAACAGTCACTAGCGGATTCTATCACTCTGAAAATTTTGAGATCATCAGCGTACAAAAGACAGGGTGAATTAAAGAGGGAAGGAAGATCGTTAACAAACAAAAAAAAACAATAAAGGACCAAGAATAGATCCTTGAGGGACTCCTGAGGTAGGAAAAAAAAAGGTGTAGAAGAGCAAGAATTAACAACCACAACACAAGAGCGATCACAAACGTAGGAGAAGAACCAAGAAAAGAGGACACCAGAGAGACCAAACCCTGCTAACTTTGACAGAAGAACAACATGGTTCACAGAATCGAAAGCCTTGGCAAAGTCTGTATATAGGACATCTACTTGCTTTTGCTTGTCGATTGCGGAAGCAACGGTGTTTCTAAAAGACAATAAGTTTGTAACCGTTGACTTACCTTTAACGAATCCATGTTGTTCACTGGCCAGCAAGGGTTGAATAAAAGGGTACACTCTATTGTAAACTACTTTTTCGAGGAGCTTACTAAAACATGGCAGAAGGGATATAGGACGGTAATTAGGGATGAAAGAAGTATCGCAAGCTTTATGAATGGGAAACATGTTGGCGGATTTCCAAAGGGCAGGAAAGGTACCGGTGGAGATGCTAATGTTGAAAATTGTTGACAGAGGAACACACAAAGAGGGACAATGATTTGGTAAAAAAATTCGGAATGCCGTCAGCATCGAGGGACAACATTAATGATTCGACTTCCAAAGGATTAGTTAAAGCAGTGGAAAGGGTACGATCAGGCGTGGGAAAAATTGTTGAAGGCGAAGAACTACTGAGATGGGAGGTAAAGGAAGAAAAAAATTGAGCAAAGAGCTCGCAGGAATCCTGAGGTGAGGACGCAGACTTATCATGAAGATACATGGGAGAAGGAATGCCAGAGGAGGTTTTAAGGGATTTTATATAAGACCAAAAAGGCTTAGGATTGTCCGAAGTAATAGAAGTTTCGACATGCTCCAGGTAGGCACGCATTGCGTCATTGGCTGCTTTTTTAGCAGCAGCCCGTAACCTTTGAAAATTCAAAAGGTCATTAAGAGAGCCAGACCTTTTGTATTTACTACGCGCCGCATCTTTGGCTCTAAGAGCAACCGCAACATCGACTGTTCAAACATAAACAACCAATTGTCAACTGGAAGACTGCGCGATCGATAAATGGCGCACCACCTAGACCGATAATGCAGATATCCAACAGCTGATGCAGATCTGGCTCGGTCATTCGGGACGTATGGGAAATCGGAACAATCCAATGACCCCTGGCGGTACACCAAAAAATACCGGTAGCAACCGGTACACAATTTTGAAAATTTTTTGAAGAAAGAAAATAGTTAGTCAGTTGAAAACTAGAATCGAACGTGTGCAGTTTTTGAATCAGTCGTTATATTTGTATAGACACAATTAGAAAATTGTTGAATTGAATTGCGGATTTGAAATAGAATTGAAATAAAATTGTTTTGAAGTTGAAACACTTAACTATATCTTTCGATTTAAAATCAAATTAATATCGAACATAATTTTGGTCCTTCGAACCGGATACTAGAAAGTGCGCGAGTGGAATTAACTAGTGAAAGACAATAGACAAAACAAAATATCAAAGGCGAAGAATCGGTAAGAGCTGTTTGTTGGGGTAAGTCCTTCATTTATTCCATTTATTATTTCCTCGATCATTTCCTTTTGCTCCCATGCCATTATCATTCCTTTTTATAAGCAATTATATAATAATCGCAGAACCTAAAACCGGTAAAAAGAACGAAAATCTAATACAGAACTAACGGGAATATAATGTGAAGATTGATTTCGGTAATATACTCAAAGCTATACTTTGATAATAATAGAGAAGAATTAACGAAAGTGCGTGAGTGTGCATAGTGAACATATAAATAACAGCATTATCCGTAACTAAATCGAGAATCGTAATAGCCCGTTTACATATCTTGTTAGAAATCATCATAGTCCAATAACGGTAAACTGTACGATACTTACGAGTGGCATTAAACTATATCGAATTGAACTCAATACTTTGAATCGGGTAATTTCTAGCTGATGAGCGGATGCTAGGCCCGTGAATAGATAAAGAACCACACTGATTATTGCGGCGATAATTAGAATTTTGTATGTACGGATTTTTTGAACATAGACATTTGTAGAACTTCGACCATAGAATAATTCTGTGGATTCAACCCACGTGCAACGTCCTACGCAGCAGCAGAAGTTACTAAGAGATTTAGTTACGAGTTCGTATTAATCCTTAAGGGCCAAGACGGTAAATCGAAAAAAAACTTTGCTAGCTAGGAGTCAGAACCGTAGACATGACGGGCGTTGCAAACTTGTTGACTCATCAAAGATTCGCGTTAGATCAGTTGGTGAAAATTCAAACGAATTACAAGAAGGATCCAAAGACACGGAAAACCAACGTGTATTATCGGAATTTAATTGAAAAAGTAAAGTCAATCCATAGCCAGTACGATGAGGTGCACGAACGAATTCTGGAAAGCTTAGATGAAAAGTTAATATCGTCACCATATTTCACGGACGAGTACGAGCGTTTCGAATCGATCCGTATCAACTTCCTATCCGAATTGGAAGAATTACTGCAGGCCTCGCAGCCTACAGAAGAGTCAAACGAAGATAAAGTGCCAAAAGAAGCAAAGGGTGAAGACGACCTAAAGCTACCACGCATAAGTTTACCGAAATTTTCTGGAAAATATGATGAATTGATATCTTTTCACGATCTATTTGTATCCCTTATACACAATCGGACATCATTGTCAAAAGTTGAGAAGCTTCATTACTTAAAGTGCAGCTTATCGGGTGAGGCGGAAAACTTGCTGCGACATTTTGCAGTGACAGAAAGTAATTATGACGTTGCTTGGAAATTACTTAGTGAACGTTACGATAACAAGCGCGTCTTATTAAATACGCAGTTTAGAAACTTGTTCAATATTGATAGTGCCACAGAATCATCCGACTCTATTAAACTCTTACTAGATCAAACGGTAGAGTGCGTTCAAGCAATGGAAAATTTGAAACTAGGCGACTTGCGGCAATCGATTATTATATATCTTACTGCAGAGCGACTTCCGCAAGAAACCAGGCAATTGTGGGAGCAGGAACAGGCTTTAAACACTAAGTTGTCTTCTTTTGATGAACTCAAGACGTTTCTCAATAATCGATTTCGAGCTTTAGAAGCTTCGGGGTTAGATCGGTCAAAGCATCGACAAAAGCACTTATCAGTATCGCGGAAAGTGCATTCTGCATTCTTTGCAAGCCAATGCACATCCACCGCAATCTACGTGCACTCAATGTAAAGGTTCACACCGCTTAGCGCATTGCGCACAATTTCGGCAGCTACCCCATGCACAGAAATTTGAATTAGTCAAACGAAATGGGTTGTGTTTAAATTGTCTCGAAAAGGGTAATTTAGTAGGTAGTTGTCCTAGTCGATTCAAGTGCATGAAGTGTAAACGATCTCACCATACACTTCTACATCGGGAGGAGATACAGCTGAATTATCAGGTCGATGGTCATGCGTCAACTCAGCAACGGGTTAATCTGAGTGTGAACACTAGTAGTGGGACAAATAGACGAGAAGTTTTATTGGCAACCGCTCTGATAAATGTGCAGTCTCCAAGTGGACCTATTAATTTGCGAGCACTTTTGGATCAAGGCTCGCAAGTGTCTTTAATCACCGAACATGCCGTGCAACGATTAGGCTTGAAACGAAAAGGCACCAATATAAACGTTTCAGGAATTGGGAACTCAATCCACATGAATGCGAAGGGAGAAGTCAATCTCAGCATAGTTACCCGCAACAAGAATACATTAGACTGTGAAGCCATAATTCTAGACAAACTAACTAGTTTGATCCCTAGCCAACCAGTCCATATTGTTGATTGTTACCAATTAAAGTCGATCGAACTTGCCGATACACAATTCAATCGTCTTGGCCAAATTGATGTAATTCTCGGTGCCGAGATTTTTGCCAGAATTATTCTAGGGGAGATACGTCGATTAAGCAAAGACCTCATCGCCCAAAATACGCAATTAGGATGGGTGGTATTTGGCCAAACTGATACACAAGCCGCAACGAGCTATCAAAGCTACAAGGTAGAAGTTAGCAAGAACGATGAATTAAACGGACAGTTGCAAAGATTTTGGGAACTTGAAGAGATTCCGCATCAGCGTTCGATGACCGATGAAGATGTCGCATGTGAAAAGTATTTTCTTGAGACCGTTCAAAGAGATACAACAGGACGTTTTATCGTGCGGCTGCCATTCAAACCAGAGAAAGGGAAAAACGCTCTTGGCCATTCTCGGACGTCAGCAGTTTCAAGTTTCTTATCGTTGGAAAAACGGTTGAAGGCAGATACCGAGCTAAATGCAGAATATACAGCGTGCATTAACGATTACATTGCACGTGGACATATGGAGCCAGCCAAAGACACTATAGAGCAGATCACCGAGAATGGAAAGCCACGATGTAAAGCATGTTATCTACCCCACCACGCAATGCGTAAAGAGAGCAGCTCGACTCATTGCCGCGTAGTTTTCGATGCGTCCCGAAAAACCAGCTCGGGGCTGTCCCTGAACGACGTGTTAACAACGGGACCGGCGATCCAGAATGAGTTGACAATGGTCATAATGCAATGGAGATGGTATCGATACGCATTTGTTGCTGACATCGCTAAAATGTACAGGCAGATCAGGATGCACGAAGAAGACATTAATTACCAACGCATTCTATGGCGACCCCATCCATCAGGGGAGATACAAGACTACTGTCTGAATACGGTTACATTTAGAGTAACCTGTGCGCCATTCCTGGCAATTAGATGTCTAAAGAAATTGGCAGAGATGAACAAAGACAGATGTCCTCGTACCTGGCATGCGGTAGAAAGTGAGTTCTACGTAGATGACCTGTTATCCGTAGGGCACAGCATACTAGAAACAATTGACAAAAGGAAGGAGATAGATGACGTACTTAAATCAGGTGGATTTGAGTTACGAAAATGGATCACCAATGACCTAAGAATTATAGAAGATATAAAGGAGGATGATATCGAAATGCATACAACTGGACTTGCATTTAGAACGAAATTACAATTCGTTGGGCATTCTGTGGAACCCGTTCACGGATCAATTTAGCTACAAAATTGGAAAATTAGAACCGGCTACTAAGTGCTCTAAACGGCAGCTATTATCTGAGATCGCAAAACTATACGACCCTCTAGGATGGATATCACCCATCATAATAAATTCGAAGATACTGCTACAATCACTCTGGCCGCGAGGACTATCTTGGGATGAACCCTTATCAAATGAAATCATGACTACGTGGGCGAAATTGAACAGCAGCCTACACGAATTGAAAAATTTGCGCATACCACGTTGGATCGACTATACAAATGGCTCAATTGTTGAACTGCATGGATTCTCCGATGCATCGTCGAAGGCTTACGCTGCAGCGATTTATATAACTGTTCGAAATAACGCACGAGTTACCTCACACTTAGTCACAGCAAAAACTAAAGTAGCTCCAATACGCCCTGTCTCAATACCACGCCTTGAACTTTGCGGAGCGGTTTTATTAGCCAAATTGATGGCTAAAGTTAAATTAGCGCTGAATTTAGTGGATACGACAACTCGACTATGGACTCATTCCAAAATCGTCTTGGCATGGTTAAAAGGTCACCCATCGCGATGGACAGTATTCGTTGCGAATCGAACAACAACGATATTTAACGCGGTGGGGAACAGTCCGTGGTATCATGTCCCGACACAGGATAACCCTGCTGATTTAGCGTCTCGAGGTACTGAAGCACGTCAAATTATTGACAGTATTTATGGTGGCATGGTCCGGCGTGGCTAGTTCAAGACGAAAATCACTGGCCGATTTCTTATAAAGTATCCGAAACTAAAATAGAACTGAAGAGGACATTGTAGCCCAAACGGCATCCTCAGAAAATGAAAAAGCCCCCGTCCCGGTACTGTGAAGGCTGTGTATTGGCGCGACTCCTCCGCCATTGGTACCTGCCAGTAGGCTGATTTCACGTCTAACGTGGATAGGTATTTCGCGTTCCGTAATTTGTCCAGAGTGGCGGAAATATATGGCAGAGGATACGCATCCTTTTCGGACACCGCATTCACCTTTCTGAAATCTACACAAAAACGGTAGGACCCATCTTTTTTACGCACCAGGAGGATAGGCGACGACCAAGGGCTAGAGGAAGGTTCCACCACTCCCAACTTCAACATTTCGTCTAACTCGGTGTTAATCTGACGTTGTACCGCCGGTGAAACAGGGTAGTATCTCTGTTTGATTGGAGTGGCACTGGTCCTAATGGTATGCTGAACAGCCGTCGCACAACCTAACCCTCTCCCATCAAGCTAAACTGTTCCTCCAACAAATCTGACAGTACGCGCTTTTCAGCCTCAGATAAATGGGATCGGTCTCGCAATGCCCCTCCAGCAACCGCCGTTGTTGCAGCCAAAGAATGCCACTGCTGACCCTCCACTCCAAATCGTTGCCAGAAATTGATCACCAAAATCACCTCTTGAGGAACTGACGGTATTACTAATGTGTCTATGTCGTGTTTTCGGCCGTTTAAGGTATACTTCAAGCGTACTACCCCAGACACCGCACAGGCTACGCCGTTGGCTAATCGCACCTCTTCAATCTGCTCATGACCCAGTACTTAGCCTTTATCCGCCAAACGGGACCATCTTTTCCCTCCTAGTATCGTACGGCTCGCCCCTGAGTCCAGCAGCCCCTCCATAGTTACGTCCTCAATATCCACTTGTATGTGCGGACGACTATCACTACTACTCTCCATAAGGGCGTAGTCCACGACTGGCCGTTGTGTCCTCGGTTGCGGCCTGATCCCCGTGCTTGCCTGGCCGCTTATGAAGCACGCTTCTCGTTTCCCGAAGCCTGTTGGTTTGATCGGAATCGAGACTCCCCACCAGTGGCCCTCGCCCGGCATGTTAGACATGCCGACTTCATTACCCCCTGGCGACCGCAACCAAAACACCGCCGTGGCTCCGGGCACTCTCTCGACATATGCCCGTCTCGCTTACAGTTCCAACATTGGATCCGGCCTGCATTTGACATCACGGCGACTCGCTCAGTGCCTTCTGTTCCCACGTACGCCAAATCTGGTTCCAAGCATCGTCTGTTTCGCGTGATGGGCGGTACAAATGCTGCCACTGAAGCCCTGGTGGCATCCAAAGTGCGTCCCATCTTCATGAGCTCAGAAATAGATGATACTTGCGTCAGACACAGCTGTTGCTGATAGAAAGGCGCTATGTTCCTTCTTAATGTTCGCATCTTCTCCTCCTCCAAGCAACCCTTCCTCAATCTACTAAAAAGGCGTTCCATTATAGCAACGTACACCCCCATCGACTCATTCTCCCCCTGAGTTCGCTTCCGGATCTCCCAGAGGCGATCCTCGTAATCCGAGGGCAAAAACTCTGCCTTTAATTCCTCTACCAACTCGTCCCAGCATCCGACAATGTTTCGGTTGGCCCTAAACCAGATCAAGGCCCGAGAATCAAAAAGGTCGACCGCAGCCGTAAAAAACTGTGGCTTACTTAGTCCTCTTGCTTGACGTAGAACCTCGACGCGTTCCACGAAGGCATTCACTGACCCGGACGAATCCCCGCTGAATTTGAGCCCCCACTTGGCAACCTCTGCCAGACTAGCGCCCCTAACCGACTGGGATAAGGACGCGCCTTTATCTTCATTTGATTGAACTTCTTCGTCGTCGCTGACACCATCGACTCTTTCCACCAACGATCCCATCGCCAGAATCAACCTATTCCGAAGACTTTTTGCAGCTTCCTTTTGCTCACTGGTCATCGCCTGTAAATTTGCCAAACAACGGAATCCAAATTCAACCTTCACCTTAGCCTTGATGAAGTCCGACGACGTCCTATCTCCTGAAACTCTGGCCACCAGTACTTCTATCTCAACTGCCTTTGCGGATAGCTCGGCATAGTCCGTGTCGTAGTCGAACGGGTACTCTGTTTCGACATACGAAGTGTTTAGTGCTAACTCTGCTTTCAACGTTGCCCGCAGAGACTTGCGCATATTGTCCATCGTATCGGCGGCAAAACCTCGGATGGCAAGTTCTTAAATGAGCTCATCCTTGCTCAGGCGGTCCACTAAGATCTTCATCTTCTTATCGCCGAACCTTATATCACCACTGGAACAAAGACCCACACTATTCTTCGGTAACAACAAATGACCCTTCGCAATATTTCCCGAACGTAGAAACAAACTCGGTTGGAAATAGTTCAGCCCTGTCGAGAAACAGCACCCCAATATCCCGACAATCGATATGGATCTACAGCACCTATTATCTACCCCTGACAAAGAAAAACCTCTTACTCGCTAGTCGACACTATTTAACACCCCGCCTAACTCAACAAGGGTGGACCAACCGGCCAGTACTCGACCACAATATAATATAAACTTTATCCTAAATATATATTCGATAAACAGAACCAAAATCCTCCTGAAAATTCATGCCCCTTAACCTAAAAAACCAGACACACTTCCATACACTCAAAATTCAATATTATTCACTTGCACTTCAATCACTCAACTGAATCTAGAATTCAAATCGTTTAAATGATACATAAAAATAAATAATGTTCATGCAAATCATAAATTCAATTATGTTCCAATATATATAGTCCAAACTAATCAACTCAACATTTAATCCAACCAACGATTTAATTGTTTGCTCAAGATGTGCGCAGTTAGCCGATATTCGAGTATAATCTTTTCAAATACGCCTTAAGGATCTTTTTAGATGCAAAATTGTGCGCCTAACAGCCTTCCCACAATTTGGAACTTGGCTCGTCAAATTTTCACGAGTACCGTTTTTCACCGTTAGTACCGTTGGCCCCACGTTGGGCACCAATTTGTTACACTAATTGTTCCACGACCGTCTTCTAACCCTATATGCCCGACCGGGACGTTAGAGCAGTAGTTTCGGGCGCCTCTGCTCACGGAGAAAGGGGTGGGTTTGAGCGCCACTCGCTTTGTTCAACCCGAAACCACTAAAGGCACCACCGCTCTAAAGCGAGAAATGAGCGACGTGCATACACCTTCAATTTCTCACCGCCGGAATTAACTCTTTAAGTAAAAATGATATTAACGAACGATTTTCCATTGTTACACGATAACATATATTTTTTTTACATATACATATTTTCATTAAAATGTATGTAAATAAAATAAACTGTATACAATATGTATGTAATATCGCATTATATATATTTTTAAATAATTTTAAATAATTTGTATATATTAATATTTATATTAAATTAAGTACGTATGTATTATATATATATATATATATATATATATATATATATATATATATATATATATATATATATATATATATATATATATATATTCCCTGCACGCAATATTTAATTCCAAAAGAATTTTACACACAAAACCCGATACTAATCCTATGCAGCCGCGATATAATTATGCACTAAACTTACTTAACACTAGGAAAAAAAAAAAACAAAATTCAAAAATAAATATAAGAATAAATGAACTTGACTACAAGAATCCCTCGCTGGGGCCCGGATGTCTCGACGCCGACAATCGAAAAAAATTTCCTCCCTCGCTGACACTCGTCCCACTAGCCAACTTCCTCCTGTTGGTCGAAAATCTCCTTTTCTTCTGCTGATCGGAAATTTCCTTTTCTTTACGAGTTACGCCCAAGAAATTACACCACGACGTCGCTAACGCACCTTCGATTTATTTCTCCTCGAACTTATCGCCTCCTTCCAGAAGGAATAAATGTCCTCACAGTCTGACTCCAATCGACATGCAATTCAACAAAAGAAAACCTCCAATTAATTTTTCAAAGCGTACCGCACACGTCTGCTACCGTACCTAGTTCCATTTGAAGTTGTTGTGAAGTGAAATTATGCTGTTCCCAAATTAGCTGATTCGTTCTGGAAAAGTTATCCATTGGGTAAGTAATCCACCTGTTATTTTGTGTGAATCGCTCCGAAGTGTTGCGCGTACGACGTTCATTTCGCAATTCTGCCAACGGTAGTGAGTGCGCTTTCATCGACTGTTCGCGGTATTTTTTTCGATTGGTTCGCCGCCGATCAATCATCGCATTTGATCTGAGTATCTCTCGAACTGATTTTCTGAGTAATTTACCCGGTCGCTCGTATCTTGCCCTAGTTTGCATAGTGCATTCGCTGCTAATCACATCTAGGTCAGATGTTGGCCCAGGTCAGGGGCCGCCGGCTCGAGCAGCCAAAATTGTGCGATGCCCCGCGTGTTCGTGCGGCGAAATTAAATTGTTGCTTAAGATAGGTAACTATCACTGAGCACCTATTCCAATCTTCGTTCGCTCGCTTTTAAATTCATTTAAAGCATTACTATTGATTCGCCTTCAGTAATGTCGGGTGTCTTTGGGTTTTTCGTTGTTCCGTCGCCTAGCTGCGTGCAAATTTCGCGGCCTAAGCTACTGCCCTATCGCTTATGCTTAATGCATACACACGGCATGACTTACTTAATGTAAAAGATACAAAAGACTTAAGGGAGCTAATTCCTCGGTGATTGCGACTTAACCTCCATCGACCTAGCATCCGTAGGTCGGTGGAGGTTTTTTTTTCCTTCCCTGTTAATACTTGTGAACCACGAGCAACCGTGACAACATATATCATATCCATACATATATATACATATATATACATATATATATATATATATATATATATATATATATATATATATATATATATATATATATTTATATATATATATATATATATATATATATATATATATATGTATATATATATATATATATATATATATATATATATATATATATATATATATATATATATATATATATATATATATATATATATATATATATTTATTTATTTATTTCACCAAACAAGGTATACAATTACTTCTAAATAAGATAAAAATAAAAATATAAATTGGCATAACAATTCAAAATAACAAAACTAAACAAAACAGATTAATAACAGGTAAAAACACACTGAAAGCGATGCAAATAAATAAATTAACATTCTATTAAAAAATATGACAGCAATATTACATGTAGGGCACAAAATTATTAAATACAAAAAGGAAATTAAATTAAATATTTTGTTAGTCATGAAAAGGGTACTAGGCCGGTAGACTAGAGAGGGTAGGATAAAAGAGCCTTGGTTACTCCGTTTTCAAAGGACGCTTTCGAAATTGTGGGGGAATAGTGTTGGCTCATGCTGTTGAATATCTTGCAGCATCTATTTATTGGCTCATTATCAGCATATGCGGTGCTATGCCTATATTCAACTAGTATTTGTCAGGATGTAGTGACTCTTACGGGCTGGTTAAGCACAAATCTTTCCTGAATGAAGTCGACATTAGCAGCGTCTCTAATGACATCAAAACTGAAGCAGGCAGATAACATTAATTTATTTATTTATTTATTAATGTCCAAATCAACAGAACAAATCTAATTATAGATAAGACATAACAAAAAAAGAAAACAAATATATATATATATATATATATATATATATATATATATATATATATATTATATATATATATATATATATATATATATATATATATATATATATATATATATATTATATATATATATATATATATATATATATATATATATATATATTTATATATATATATATATATATATATATATATATATATATATATATATATATATATATATACAAAGAAAAAGAAAAAGCAAAATCGACCAAAAAAAAGATACAACAAAAGATTAAATTATGACATATTTCGTGCATCTGATAGCACGTTTTTTTTAAATATTTTTAAACATAGCTAATGTTCGAGGCAGAAGACCAAGGTTAAGGTTATTATGCTGACGAGGCAAACGCAAAAGGGGAGAAAAGAAATAGGTGTCAGTACGGGCAAATGTAACGTTAAATTTAAAAAACTCTAGCGCACCTGAACCGCTAGAAACACTAATGTTCGAAGAACAGTAGAAGAATCGAGCAGGTTTTGAGTGCATATTCCACCACATGTGCTGCTTATTACGGCCAAACTGTTTCAAATGCCACGTGTTACTTTCGTCTCAAGAATGCATTATAACTCATATGGTGGAAGGTTTCAGATATTACCACTGGCATGAATTTCAACGTTTATGAGAGCAAAACACGGGTTAATTATATTCGTTATCAGTTGCTTATTTCACATAATTTTGAAAGCAGCATCTCATATAACATCAATGAAGAAAATGCTCAGGGCCTGCAGCACTGTAACTGAAGTTGGTGTGGGGCTTCGATCCGAAAAATTCGCAGAAAGGAATTGAAACATTGGTTATTTATTTTCATTGTAAATGTTTCCGGTATGAATACTAACTGTAAGCATTTATTGATACAAAAGTAGCACAACCGACTCGTGCTGGCAACCTTTCGCCAGTATCAAAGCCAAGAATATATCACATCTGCTTCACATTCGAAGTTATAGGAGTATAAAGAAATTTAGGGTTACCTGCAGCGAGTTTTTTCAAATGATCGAGAGCTTAATATTTGCTGTTTATTGTCACTACAATATCATTACCATTTGAAAATTCTACGATAAAACCGCTTAATAAAGATATTGCAATTAAACACAAAACCAACAATAGCTGGCAACCCTATTGTGGCTTTTCAACCAAATTTGGCCTGAATAATGTTTATGACAGGTTTCATTAATTGTATGAAATTCGTATTGATTTCATGACTGCACTGGAAGTTATAGTGCAAAAAGTTTCATTTTCCTGAGCGAATTTTCAAAACCAAAGACACAAAAATTACCATAGCTGGCAGCACTAATCAAATTTTTCAACCAAATTTCCACGAAACAGAGATTAGAGTAAGGTTTAGCTACTGTGCCAATTTCATGAAAATCTGGTAACTTATTCACATTTCATAGGGCAAGAAGCAGTTTTTTTTCTTTGTAATTTTTCAAGATGGCACCACTGGCACAGACTTGCGCACAATTCAAAATCGCTTCTATCAAATCTGGTCTTACTTAAGTCCAATGCATTCTGCAAATTTTAGCTGTATCTGATTATTGGTTCGTGAGTTTCCGTGAATAGAAGTTTTTGATGCTAAAAATATAGGTTAACTGGGAGAGGGTTACCGTTCTTGTCCGACATGAAATTTCCAAAGTTTTATTTTGAACGTGTAGATATAACATAAGATTTATATACAGATTGATTTTATTGTAAGAAACGGACATTTTTTTGAATATTCGATGGTTTGAATGTTTTCACTTCCAAATTTTTTTTTTCAAAATGAAGACACCAAAATTATCATAGCTGGCAGCTCCAACCGAATTTTTCAACCAAATTTCTACCAAACGTGGCTTAAAGTAAGGTCCAGCAATTGTGTGAGTTTCGTCAAAATCGAACGATTCAATCAGAATTTATAGGGCTAAAAACCGTTATCTTTTTTAGTGGTTTTTCAAGATGGCACCACTGGCACAGAATCGCCCACATTTCAAAATCACTTCTATCAGACCTGGTCCTATATAAGACCAATACATTCTGCAAATTTCAATTCATTCTGCTCATCGGATCGTGAGTTTCCGTGAACAGAAGTTTTGGATGCTAAAAATATAGGTAAATTGGGCAAGGGTTACCAGGCGTGCCCGTTATACCATATCTTTTTTTTTTTTTGGTTGTGTAAACAAAGCACAAGATTTATATATGAGTGGCTTTTTTTTGAAGAAACGGCATTTTTTCAAGAGAGACGATGATTTGGAGGTTTTCACTTTCGTTGCCTGCCCTAGCTACAGGGTTGCCAGCACGCTAATTTAAAGCTACGCAAATCTTTAACTAAATAATATAAATATGTCCTGAAAATGTCGTAATGATTGAATAGCTCTGTCAAAAGTTATCGAAATTTAAAAATTTTTAAATTTTCCCGTCCTCTTTTTAGGCACCCAGCGCACACATAGGGTTAAAAAATTCCAAAGCATTATCCGATTCATATGTAAAACACGTTAGAAATTTATTTCGTTAACTTTATTTTTGCGAAAATTATTTGTGCACGAAATAATAGGTATATTAAAAATATCACTTAAATGGCCGCCGGCGCCAAAAGGTTAACAATAACTGACATTTAAAGAGACCTGGACCTATTCTGCATGTACACCAATGTATCCTGAAAGTTTCAGCTCAATCGGATGGCGCGTTCCCGAGATTATCTCACTGAAATTTTTTGATGATATATATATATATATATATATAAAGAAATATGAATTTTTGGCCGAATCGATTTTAATACTAATGTTCTTCGAACATTAGTAAAAATGTTCTATTAGGACGGCCCGAATCTCTAACAGAAAGGTGAATGCTGGGGTCCACCAATATACAGCCGTTGAAAAGTTTAAAGAGGATGCACTCGTCGAGGAACACTCTACGTGACTCAAGAAAAGGAATTTGAAGGATGGAGAGGCGCATACTGTAATCGCAATACGGTATATTGAACTTATAGAACAATGAGCGGGTGAATTTGCGTTGCACGGATTCAACCGCAGCAATCAAGTATGCATAATGTGGACACCAAATTTGGCAACAGTATTCAAGAACACTACGAACGAAGGAAAAACACAGATATAGAGGAGTGGAAAGATTAGCAAAACGTTTAGAGGATCTAATGATGAAGCCGGAAAAACGAGAAGCCTTGGCAGTGACGTGTAAAATATGTAAATCAAACTTCAACTTGGAATCGAAGATCACGCCAAGGTCCTTGAAACTAGCAACAACATTGAGAGGAGAGCCGAGGACAGAGTAGGAGAAGAGGGGATGTTTTGTGGGTGAAAGACATTTGATGACACTTCGAAACATTCAAAGTGAGAGAATTCGCTGCGCACCAGGTAGCCAAAGTATCCAAATCTTTCTGCAATAAGAAACAGTCACTAGCGGATTCTATCACTCTGAAAATTTTGAGATCATCAGCGTACAAAAGACAGGGTGAATTAAAGAGGGAAGGAAGATCGTTAACAAACAAAAAAAAACAATAAAGGACCAAGAATAGATCCTTGAGGAACTCCTGAGGTAGGAAAAAAAAAGGTGTAGAAGAGCAAGAATTAACAACCACAACACAAGAGCGATCACAAACGTAGGAGAAGAACCAAGAAAAGAGGACAACAGAGAGACCAAACCCTGCTAACTTTGACAGAAGAACAACATGGTTCACAGAATCGAAAGCCTTGGCAAAGTCTGTATATAGGACATCTACTTGCTTTTGCTTGTCGATTGCGGAAGCAACGGTGTTTCTAAAAGACAATAAGTTTGTAACCGTTGACTTACCTTTAACGAATCCATGTTGTTCACTGGCCAGCAAGGGTTGAATAAAAGGGTACACTCTATTGTAAACTACTTTTTCGAGGAGCTTACTAAAACATGGCAGAAGGGATATAGGACGGTAATTAGGGATGAAAGAAGTATCGCAAGCTTTATGAATGGGAAACATGTTGGCGGATTTCCAAAGGGCAGGAAAGGTACCGGTGGAGATGCTAATGTTGAAAATTGTTGACAGAGGAACACACAAAGAGGGACAATGATTTGGTAAAAAAATTCGGAATGCCGTCAGCATCGAGGGACAACATTAATGATTCGACTTCCAAAGGATTAGTTAAAGCAGTGGAAAGGGTACGATCAGGCGTGGGAAAAATTGTTGAAGGCGAAGAACTACTGAGATGGGAGGTAAAGGAAGAAAAAAATTGAGCAAAGAGCTCGCAGGAATCCTGAGGTGAGGACGCAGACTTATCATGAAGATACATGGGAGAAAGAATGCCAGAGGAGGTTTTAAGGGATTTTATATAAGACCAAAAAGGCTTAGGATTGTCCGAAGTAATAGAAGTTTCGACATGCTCCAGGTAGGCACGCATTGCGTCATTGGCTGCTTTTTTAGCAGCAGCCCGTAACCTTTGAAAATTCAAAAGGTCATTAAGAGAGCCAGACCTTTTGTATTTACTACGCGCCGCATCTTTGGCTCTAAGAGCAACCGCAACATCGACTGTTCAAACATAAACAACCAATTGTCAACTGGAAGACTGCGCGATCGATAAATGGCGCACCACCTAGACCGATAATGCAGATATCCAACAGCTGATGCAGATCTGGCTCGGTCATTCGGGACGTATGGGAAATCGGAACAATCCAATGACCCCTGGCGGTACACCAAAAAATACCGGTAGCAACCGGTACACAATTTTGAAAATTTTTTGAAGAAAGAAAATAGTTAGTCAGTTGAAAACTAGAATCGAACGTGTGCAGTTTTTGAATCAGTCGTTATATTTGTATAGACACAATTAGAAAATTGTTGAATTGAATTGCGGATTTGAAATAGAATTGAAATAAAATTGTTTTGAAGTTGAAACACTTAACTATATCTTTCGATTTAAAATCAAATTAATATCGAACATAATTTTGGTCCTTCGAACCGGATACTAGAAAGTGCGCGAGTGGAATTAACTAGTGAAAGACAATAGACAAAACAAAATATCAAAGGCGAAGAATCGGTAAGAGCTGTTTGTTGGGGTAAGTCCTTCATTTATTCCATTTATTATTTCCTCGATCATTTCCTTTTGCTCCCATGCCATTATCATTCCTTTTTATAAGCAATTATATAATAATCGCAGAACCTAAAACCGGTAAAAAGAACGAAAATCTAATACAGAACTAACGGGAATATAATGTGAAGATTGATTTCGGTAATATACTCAAAGCTATACTTTGATAATAATAGAGAAGAATTAACGAAAGTGCGTGAGTGTGCATAGTGAACATATAAATAACAGCATTATCCGTAACTAAATCGAGAATCGTAATAGCCCGTTTACATATCTTGTTAGAAATCATCATAGTCCAATAACGGTAAACTGTACGATACTTACGAGTGGCATTAAACTATATCGAATTGAACTCAATACTTTGAATCGGGTAATTTCTAGCTGATGAGCGGATGCTAGGCCCGTGAATAGATAAAGAACCACACTGATTATTGCGGCGATAATTAGAATTTTGTATGTACGGATTTTTTGAACATAGACATTTGTAGAACTTCGACCATAGAATAATTCTGTGGATTCAACCCACGTGCAACGTCCTACGCAGCAGCAGAAGTTACTAAGAGATTTAGTTACGAGTTCGTATTAATCCTTAAGGGCCAAGACGGTAAATCGAAAAAAAACTTTGCTAGCTAGGAGTCAGAACCGTAGACATGACGGGCGTTGCAAACTTGTTGACTCATCAAAGATTCGCGTTAGATCAGTTGGTGAAAATTCAAACGAATTACAAGAAGGATCCAAAGACACGGAAAACCAACGTGTATTATCGGAATTTAATTGAAAAAGTAAAGTCAATCCATAGCCAGTACGATGAGGTGCACGAACGAATTCTGGAAAGCTTAGATGAAAAGTTAATATCGTCACCATATTTCACGGACGAGTACGAGCGTTTCGAATCGATCCGTATCAACTTCCTATCCGAATTGGAAGAATTACTGCAGGCCTCGCAGCCTACAGAAGAGTCAAACGAAGATAAAGTGCCAAAAGAAGCAAAGGGTGAAGACGACCTAAAGCTACCACGCATAAGTTTACCGAAATTTTCTGGAAAATATGATGAATTGATATCTTTTCACGATCTATTTGTATCCCTTATACACAATCGGACATCATTGTCAAAAGTTGAGAAGCTTCATTACTTAAAGTGCAGCTTATCGGGTGAGGCGGAAAACTTGCTGCGACATTTTGCAGTGACAGAAAGTAATTATGACGTTGCTTGGAAATTACTTAGTGAACGTTACGATAACAAGCGCGTCTTATTAAATACGCAGTTTAGAAACTTGTTCAATATTGATAGTGCCACAGAATCATCCGACTCTATTAAACTCTTACTAGATCAAACGGTAGAGTGCGTTCAAGCAATGGAAAATTTGAAACTAGGCGACTTGCGGCAATCGATTATTATATATCTTACTGCAGAGCGACTTCCGCAAGAAACCAGGCAATTGTGGGAGCAGGAACAGGCTTTAAACACTAAGTTGTCTTCTTTTGATGAACTCAAGACGTTTCTCAATAATCGATTTCGAGCTTTAGAAGCTTCGGGGTTAGATCGGTCAAAGCATCGACAAAAGCACTTATCAGTATCGCGGAAAGTGCATTCTTTGCAAGCCAATGCACATCCACCGCAATCTACGTGCACTCAATGTAAAGGTTCACACCGCTTAGCGCATTGCGCACAATTTCGGCAGCTACCCCATGCACAGAAATTTGAATTAGTCAAACGAAATGGGTTGTGTTTAAATTGTCTCGAAAAGGGTAATTTAGTAGGTAGTTGTCCTAGTCGATTCAAGTGCATGAAGTGTAAACGATCTCACCATACACTTCTACATCGGGAGGAGATACAGCTGAATTATCAGGTCGATGGTCATGCGTCAACTCAGCAACGGGTTAATCTGAGTGTGAACACTAGTAGTGGGACAAATAGACGAGAAGTTTTATTGGCAACCGCTCTGATAAATGTGCAGTCTCCAAGTGGACCTATTAATTTGCGAGCACTTTTGGATCAAGGCTCGCAAGTGTCTTTAATCACCGAACATGCCGTGCAACGATTAGGCTTGAAACGAAAAGGCACCAATATAAACGTTTCAGGAATTGGGAACTCAATCCACATGAATGCGAAGGGAGAAGTCAATCTTAGCATAGTTACCCGCAACAAGAATACATTAGACTGTGAAGCCATAATTCTAGACAAACTAACTAGTTTGATCCCTAGCCAACCAGTCCATATTGTTGATTGTTACCAATTAAAGTCGATCGAACTTGCCGATACACAATTCAATCGTCTTGGCCAAATTGATGTAATTCTCGGTGCCGAGATTTTTGCCAGAATTATTCTAGGGGAGATACGTCGATTAAGCAAAGACCTCATCGCCCAAAATACGCAATTAGGATGGGTGGTATTTGGCCAAACTGATACACAAGCCGCAACGAGCTATCAAAGCTACAAGGTAGAAGTTAGCAAGAACGATGAATTAAACGGACAGTTGCAAAGATTTTGGGAACTTGAAGAGATTCCGCATCAGCGTTCGATGACCGATGAAGATGTCGCATGTGAAAAGTATTTTCTTGAGACCGTTCAAAGAGATACAACAGGACGTTTTATCGTGCGGCTGCCATTCAAACCAGAGAAAGGGAAAAACGCTCTTGGCCATTCTCGGACGTCAGCAGTTTCAAGTTTCTTATCGTTGGAAAAACGGTTGAAGGCAGATACCGAGCTAAATGCAGAATATACAGCGTGCATTAACGATTACATTGCACGTGGACATATGGAGCCAGCCAAAGACACTATAGAGCAGATCACCGAGAATGGAAAGCCACGATGTAAAGCATGTTATCTACCCCACCACGCAATGCGTAAAGAGAGCAGCTCGACTCATTGCCGCGTAGTTTTCGATGCGTCCCGAAAAACCAGCTCGGGGCTGTCCCTGAACGACGTGTTAACAACGGGACCGGCGATCCAGAATGAGTTGACAATGGTCATAATGCAATGGAGATGGTATCGATACGCATTTGTTGCTGACATCGCTAAAATGTACAGGCAGATCAGGATGCACGAAGAAGACATTAATTACCAACGCATTCTATGGCGACCCCATCCATCAGGGGAGATACAAGACTACTGTCTGAATACGGTTACATTTAGAGTAACCTGTGCGCCATTCCTGGCAATTAGATGTCTAAAGAAATTGGCAGAGATGAACAAAGACAGATGTCCTCGTACCTGGCATGCGGTAGAAAGTGAGTTCTACGTAGATGACCTGTTATCCGTAGGGCACAGCATACTAGAAACAATTGACAAAAGGAAGGAGATAGATGACGTACTTAAATCAGGTGGATTTGAGTTACGAAAATGGATCACCAATGACCTAAGAATTATAGAAGATATAAAGGAGGATGATATCGAAATGCATACAACTGGACTTGCATTTAGAACGAAATTACAATTCGTTGGGCATTCTGTGGAACCCGTTCACGGATCAATTTAGCTACAAAATTGGAAAATTAGAACCGGCTACTAAGTGCTCTAAACGGCAGCTATTATCTGAGATCGCAAAACTATACGACCCTCTAGGATGGATATCACCCATCATAATAAATTCGAAGATACTGCTACAATCACTCTGGCCGCGAGGACTATCTTGGGATGAACCCTTATCAAATGAAATCATGACTACGTGGGCGAAATTGAACAGCAGCCTACACGAATTGAAAAATTTGCGCATACCACGTTGGATCGACTATACAAATGGCTCAATTGTTGAACTGCATGGATTCTCCGATGCATCGTCGAAGGCTTACGCTGCAGCGATTTATATAACTGTTCGAAATAACGCACGAGTTACCTCACACTTAGTCACAGCAAAAACTAAAGTAGCTCCAATACGCCCTGTCTCAATACCACGCCTTGAACTTTGCGGAGCGGTTTTATTAGCCAAATTGATGGCTAAAGTTAAATTAGCGCTGAATTTAGTGGATACGACAACTCGACTATGGACTGATTCCAAAATCGTCTTGGCATGGTTAAAAGGTCACCCATCGCGATGGACAGTATTCGTTGCGAATCGAACAACAACGATATTTAACGCGGTGGGGAACAGTCCGTGGTATCATGTCCCGACACAGGATAACCCTGCTGATTTAGCGTCTCGAGGTATTGAAGCACGTCAAATTATTGACAGTATTTATGGTGGCATGGTCCGGTGTGGCTAGTTCAAGACGAAAATCACTGGCCGATTTCTTATAAAGTATCCGAAACTAAAATAGAACTGAAGAGGACATTGTAGCCCAAACGGCATCCTCAGAAAATGAAAAAGCCCCCGTCCCGGTACTGTGAAGGCTGTGTATTGGCGCGACTCCTCCGCCATTGGTACCTGCCAGTAGGCTGATTTCACGTCTAACGTGGATAGGTATTTCGCGTTCCGTAATTTGTCCAGAGTGGCGGAAATATATGGCAGAGGATACGCATCCTTTTCGGCCACCGCATTCACCTTTCTGAAATCTACACAAAAACGGTAGGACCCATCTTTTTTACGCACCAGGAGGATAGGCGACGACCAAGGGCTAGAGGAAGGTTCCACCACTCCCAACTTCAACATTTCGTCTAACTCGGTGTTAATCTGACGTTGTACCGCCGGTGAAACAGGGTAGTATCTCTGTTTGATTGGAGTGGCACTGGTCCTAATGGTATGCTGAACAGCCGTCGCACAACCTAACCCTCTCCCATCAAGCTAAACTGTTCCTCCAACAAATCTGACAGTACGCGCTTTTCAGCCTCAGATAAATGGGATCGGTCTCGCAATGCCCCTCCAGCAACCGCCGTTGTTGCAGCCAAAGAATGCCACTGCTGACCCTCCACTCCAAATCGTTGCCAGAAATTGATCACCAAAATCACCTCTTGAGGAACTGACGGTATTACTAATGTGTCTATGTCGTGTTTTCGGCCGTTTAAGGTATACTTCAAGCGTACTACCCCAGACACCGCACAGGCTACGCCGTTGGCTAATCGCACCTCTTCAATCTGCTCATGACCCAGTACTTAGCCTTTATCCGCCAAACGGGACCATCCTTTCCCTCCTAGTATCGTACGGCTCGCCCCTGAGTCCAGCAGCCCCTCCATAGTTATATAAGGGCGTAGTCCACGACTGGCCGTTGTGTCCTCGGTTGCGGCCTGATCCCCGTGCTTGCTTGGCCGCTTATGAAGCACGCTTCTCGTTTCCCGAAGCCTGTTGGTTTGATCGGAATCGAGACTCCCCACCAGTGGCCCTCGCCCGGCATGTTAGGCATGCCGACCTCATTACCCCCTGGCGACCGCAACCAAAACACCGCCGTGGCTCCGGGCACTCTCTCGATATATGCCCGTCTCGCTTACAGTTCCAACATTGGATCCGGCCTGCATTTGACATCACGGCGACTCGCTCAGTGCCTTCTGTTCCCACGTACGCCAAATCTGGTTCCAAGCATCGTCTGTTTCGCGTGATGGGCGGTACAAATGTTGCCACTGAAGCCTTGGTGGCATCCAAAGTGCGTCCCATCTTCATGAGCTCAGAAATAGATGATACTTGCGTCAGACACAGCTGTTGCTGATAGAAAGGCGCTATGTTCCTTCTTAATGTTCGCATCTTCTCCTCCTCCAAGCAACCCTTCCTCAATCTACTAAAAAGGCGTTCCATTATAGCAACGTACACCCCCATCGACTCATTCTCCCCCTGAGTTCGCTTCCGGATCTCCCAGAGGCGATCCTCGTAATCCGAGGGCAAAAACTCTGCCTTTAATTCCTCTACCAACTCATCGCAGCATCCGACAATGTTTCGGTTGGCCCTAAACCAGATCAAGGCCTGAGAATCAAAAAGGTCGAACGCAGCCGTAAAAAACTGTGGCTTACTAAGTCCTCTTGCTTGACGTAGAACCTCGACGCGTTCCACGAAGGCATTCACTGACCCGGACGAATCCCCGCTGAATTTGAGCCCCCACTTGGCAACCTCTGCCAGACTAGCGCCCCTAACCGACTGGGATAAGGACGCCCCTTTATCTTCATTTGATTGAACTTCTTCGTCGTCGCTGACACCATCGACTCTTTCCACCAACGATCCCATCGCCAGAATCAACCTATTCCGAAGACTTTTTGCAGCTTCCTTTTGCTCACTGGTCATCGCCTGTAAATTTGCCAAACAACGGAATCCAAATTCAACCTTCACCTTAGCCTTGATGAAGTCCGACGACGTCCTATCTCCTGAAACTCTGGCCACCAGTACTTCTATCTCAACTGCCTTTGCGGATAGCTCGGCATAGTCCGTGTCGTAGTCGAACGGGTACTCTGTTTCGACATACGAAGTGTTTAGTGCTAACTCTGCTTTCAACGTTGCCCGCAGAGACTTGCGCATATTGTCCATCGTATCGGCGGCAAAACCTCGGATGGCAAGTTCTTAAATGAGCTCATCCTTGCTCAGGCGGTCCACTAAGATCTTCATCTTCTTATCGCCGAACCTTATATCACCACTGGAACAAAGACCCACACTATTCTTCGGTAACAACAAATGACCCTTCGCAATATTTCCCGAACGTAGAAACAAACTCGGTTGGAAATAGTTCAGCCCTGTCGAGAAACAGCACCCCAATATCCCGACAATCGATATGGATCTACAGCACCTATTATCTACCCCTGACAAAGAAAAACCTCTTACTCGCTAGTCGACACTATTTAACACCCCGCCTAACTCAACAAGGGTGGACCAACCGGCCAGTACTCGACCACAATATAATATAAACTTTATCCTAAATATATATTCGATAAACAGAACCAAAATCCTCCTGAAAATTCATGCCCCTTAACCTAAAAAACCAGACACACTTCCATACACTCAAAATTCAATATTATTCACTTGCACTTCAATCACTCAACTGAATCCAGAATTCAAATCGTTTAAATGATACATAAAAATAAATAATGTTCATGCAAATCATAAATTCAATTATGTTCCAATATATATAGTCCAAACTAATCAACTCAACATTTAATCCAACCAACGATTTAATTGTTTGCTCAAGATGTGCGCAGTTAGCCGATATTCGAGTATAATCTTTTCAAATACGCCTTAAGGATCTTTTTAGATGCAAAATTGTGCGCCTAACAGCCTTCCCACAATTTGGAACTTGGCTCGTCAAATTTTCACGAGTACCGTTTTTCACCGTTAGTACCGTTGGCCCCACGTTGGGCACCAATTTGTTACACTAATTGTTCCACGACCGTCTTCTAACCCTATATGCCCGACCGGGACGTTAGAGCAGTAGTTTCGGGCGCCTCTGCTCACGGAGAAAGGGGTGGGTTTGAGCGCCACTCGCTTTGTTCAACCCGAAACCACTAAAGGCACCACCGCTCTAAAGCGAGAAATGAGCGACGTGCATACACCTTCAATTTCTCACCGTCAGAATTAACTCTTTATGTAAAAATGATATTAACGAACGATTTTCCATTGTTACACGATTACAGATATTTTTTTCACCATCGATTCCAAAAGAATTTTACACACAAAACCCGATACTAATCCTATGCAGCCGCGATATAATTATGCACTAAACTTACTTAACACTAGGAAAAATAAACAAAATTCAAAAATAAATGTAAGAATAAATGAACTTGACTACAAGAATCCCTCGCTGGGGCCCGGATGTCTCGACGCCGACAATCGAAAAAAATTTCCTCCCTCGCTGACACTCGTCCCACTAGCCAACTTCCTCCTGTTGGTCGAAAATCTCCTTTTCTTCTGCTGATCGGAAATTTCCTTTTCTTTACGAGTTACGCCCAAGAAATTACACCACGACGTCGCTAACGCACCTTCGATTTATTTCTCCTCGCACTTATCGCCTCCTTCCAGAAGGAATAAATGTCCTCACAGTCTGACTCCAATCGACATGCAATTCAACAAAAGAAAACCTCCATATAATTTTTCAAAGCGTACCGCACACGTCTGCTACCGTACCTAGTTCCATTCGAAAAGAAAGAAAGGCTTTCACTCTTGCCTCGACGTAGCGCAATATTTAAAATTATCGGGACTTCCCTGCACCGCTTAGTTTATTCACCCCGCCACTGCTTCACGCGCGTCGAATTCTCTTTTTCACCTCGCATTCCACCCATTTGGGACAACTCGATTTCCCCTGCTCGATCATCCGTCATCTGGGACATTCCAATCGGTGACATTTCGAATTGTCATACTTCAATTTGACTGATGACAGGTGAAATTGGTTGAAGTTGTTGTGAAGTGAAATTATGCTGTTCCCAAATTAGCTGATTCGTTCTGGAAAAGTTATCCATTGGGTAAGTAATCCACCTGTTATTTTGTGTGAATCGCTCCGAAGTGTTGCGCGTACGACGTTCATTCCGCAATTCTGCCAACGGTAGTGAGTGCGCTTTCATCGACTGTTCGCGGTATTTTTTTCGATTGGTTCGCCGCCGATCAATCATCCCATTTGATCTGAGTATCTCTCGAACTGATTTTCTTAGTAATTTACCCGGTCGCTCGTATCTTGCCCTAGTTTGCATAGTGCATTCGCTGCTAGTCACATCTAGGTCAGATGTTGGCCCAGGTCAGGGGCCGCCGGCTCGAGCAGCCAAAATTGTGCGATGCCCCGCGTGTTCGTGCGTCGAAATTAAATTGTTGCTTTAGATAGGTGACTATCACTGAGCCCCTATTCCAATCTTAGTTCGCTCGCGATTAAATTCATTTAAAACATTACTATTGATTCGCCTTCAGTAATGTCGGGTGTCTTTGGGTTTTTCGTTGTTCCGTCGCCTAGCTGCGTGCAAATTTCGCGGCCTAAGCTACTGCCCTATCGCTTATGCTTAATGCATACACACGGCATGACTTACTTAATGTAAAAGATACAAAAGACTTAAGGGAGCTAATTCCTCGGTGATTGCGACTTAACCTCCATCGACCTAGCATCCGTAGGTCGGTGGAGGTTTTTTTTCCTTCCCTGTGAACTTGTGAACCACGAGCAACCGTGACAACATATATCATATCCATTCATATATATACATATATATATATATATATATATATATATATATATATATATATATGTATATATATATATATATATATATATATATATATTTATATATATATATATATATATATTTATATATATATATATATATATATATATATATATATATATATATATGTATATATATATATATATATATATATATATATATATATATATATATATATATATGTATATATATATATATATATATATATATATATATATATATATATATATATATATATATATTTATTTATTTATTTCACCAAACAAGGTATACAATTACTTATAAATAAGATAAAAATACAAATATAAATTGGCATAACAATTCAAAATAACAAAACTAAACAAAACAGATTAATAACAGGTAAAAATACACTGAAAGCGATGCAAATAAATAAATTAACATTCTATTAAAAAATATGACAGCAATATTACATGTAGGGCACAAAATTATTAAATACAAAAAGGAAATTAAATTAAATATTTTGTTAGTCATTGAAAGGGTGCTAGGCCGGTAGACTAGAGAGGGTAGGATAAAAGAGCCTTGGTTACTCCGTTTTCAAAGGACGCTTTCGAAATTGTGGGGGAATAGTGTTGGCTCATGCTGTTGAATATCTTGCAGCATCTATTTATTGGCTCATTATCAGCATATGCGGTGCTATGCCTATATTCAACTAGTATTTGTCAGGATGTAGTGACTCTTACGGGCTGGATAAGCACAAATCTTTCCTGAATGAAGTCGACATTAGCAGCGTCTCTAATGACATCAAAACTGAAGCAGGCAGATAACATTAATTTATTTATTTATTTATTAATGTCCAAATCAACAGAACAAATCTAATTATAGATTAGACATAACAAAAAAAGAAAACAAATATATATATATATATATATATATATATATATATATATATATATATATATATATATATATATATATATATATATATATATATATATATATATATATATATATATTTATATATATATATATATATATATATATATATATATATATATATATATATATATATATATATATATATATATATATATATATATATATATATATATATATATATATATATATATATATATATATATATATATATATATATATATATATATATATATACAAAGAAAAAGAAAAAGCAAAATCGACCAAAAAAAAGATACAACAAAAGATTAAATTATGACATATTTCGTGCATCTGATAGCACGTTTTTTTTAAATATTTTTAAACATAGCTAATGTTCGAGGCAGAGGACCAAGGTTAAGGTTATTATGCTGACGAGGCAAACGCAAAAGGGGAGAAAAGAAATAGGTGTCAGTACGGGCAAATGTAACGTTAAATTTAAAAAATGTTCTATTAGGACGGCCCGAATCTCTAACAGAAAGGTGAATGCTGGGGTCCACCAATATACAGCCGTTGAAAAGTTTAAAGAGGATGCACTCGTCGAGGAACACTCTACGTGACTCAGGGGAAGGAATTTGAAGGATGGAGAGGCGCATACTGTAATCGCAATACGGTATATTGAACTTATAGAGCAATGAGCGGGTGAATTTGCGTTGCACGGATTCAACCGCAGCAATCAAGTATGCATAATGTGGACACCAAATTTGGCAACAGTATTCAAGAACACTACGAACGAAGGAAAAACACAGATATAGAGGAGTGGAAAGATTAACAAAACGTTTAGAGGATCTAATGATGAAGCCGGAAAAACGAGAAGCCTTGGCAGTGACGTGTAAAATATGTAAATCAAACTTCAACTTGCAATCGAAGATCACGCCAAGGTCCTTGAAACTAGCAACAACATTGAGAGGAGAGCCGAGGACAGAGTAGGAGAAGAGGGGATGTTTTGTGGGTGAAAGACATTTGATGACACTTCGAAACATTCAAAGTGAGAGAATTCGCTGCGCACCAGGTAGCCAAAGTATCCAAATCTTTCTGCAATAAGAAACAATCACTAGCGGATTCTATCACTCTGAAAATTTTGAGATCATCAGCGTACAAAAGACAGGGTGAATTAAAGAGGGAAGGAAGATCGTTAACAAACAAAAAAAAAACAATAAAGGACCAAGAATAGATCCTTGAGGAACTCCTGAGGTAGGAAAAAAAAAGGTGTAGAAGAGCAAGAATTAACAACCACAACACAAGAGCGATCACAAACGTAGGAGAAGAACCAAGAAAAGAGGACACCAGAGAGACCAAACCCTGCTAACTTTGACAGAAGAACAACATGGTTCACAGAATCGAAAGCCTTGGCAAAGTCTGTATATAGGACATCTACTTGCTTTTGCTTGTCGATTGCGGAAGCAACGGTGTTTCTAAAAGACAATAAGTTTGTAACCGTTGACTTACCTTTAACGAATCCATGTTGTTCACTGGCCAGCAAGGGTTGAATAAAAGGGTACACTCTATTGTAAACTACTTTTTCGAGGAGCTTACTAAAACATGGCAGAAGGGATATAGGACAGTAATTAGGGATGAAAGAAGTATCGCAAGCTTTATGAATGGGAAACATGTTGGCGGATTTCCAAAGGGCAGGAAAGGTACCGGTGGAGATGCTAATGTTGAAAATTGTTGACAGAGGAACACACAAAGAGGGACAATGATTTGGTAAAAAAATTCGGAATGCCGTCAGCATCGAGGGACAACATTAATGATTCGACTTCCAAAGGATTAGTTAAAGCAGTGGAAAGGGTACGATCAGGCGTGGGAAAAATTGTTGAAGGCGAAGAACTACTGAGATGGGAGGTAAAGGAAGAAAAAAATTGAGCAAAGAGCTCGCAGGAATCCTGAGGTGAGGACGCAGACTTATCATGAAGATACATGGGAGAAGGAATGCCAGAGGAGGTTTTAAGGGATTTTATATAAGACCAAAAAGGCTTATGATTGTCCGAAGTAATAGAAGTTTCGACATGCTCCAGGTAGGCACGCATTGCGTCATTGGCTGCTTTTTTAGCAGCAGCCCGTAACCTTTGAAAATTCAAAAGGTCATTAAGAGAGCCAGACCTTTTGTATTTACTACGCGCCGCATCTTTGGCTCTAAGAGCAACCGCAACATCGACTGTTCAAACATAAACAACCAATTGTCAACTGGAAGACTGCGCGATCGATAAATGGCGCATCACCTAGACCGATAATGCAGATATCCAACAGCTGATGCAGATCTGGCTCGGTCATTCGGGACGTATGGGAAATCGGAACAATCCAATGACCCCTGGTGGTACACCAAAAAATACCGGTAGCAACCGGTACACAATTTCGAAAATTTTTTGAAGAAAGAAAATAGTTAGTCAGTTGAAAACTAGAATCGAACGTGTGCAGTTTTTGAATCAGTCGTTATATTTGTATAGACACAATTAGAAAATTGTTGAATTGAATTGCGGATTTGAAATAGAATTGAAATAAAATTGTTTTGAAGTTGAAACACTTAACTATATCTTTCGATTTAAAATCAAATTAATATCGAACATAATTTTGGTCCTTCGAACCGGATACTAGAAAGTGCGCGAGTGGAATTAACTAGTGAAAGACAATAGACAAAACAAAATATCAAAGGCGAAGAATCGGTAAGAGCTGTT
Organism: Nemotelus pantherinus; assembly: GCA_963978885.1. Classification (NCBI taxonomy): domain Eukaryota; kingdom Metazoa; phylum Arthropoda; class Insecta; order Diptera; family Stratiomyidae; genus Nemotelus; species Nemotelus pantherinus. Next base: position 182,664,044 of record OZ022264.1, on the reverse strand, counting down.
TGTTGGGGTAAGTTCTTCATTTATTCCATTTATTATTTCCTCGATAATTTCCTTTTGCTCCCATGCCATTATCATTCCTTTTTATAAGCAATTATATAATAATCGCAGAACCTAAAACCGGTAAAAAGAACGAAAATCTAATACAGAACTAACGGGAATATAATGTGAAGATTGATTTCGGTAATATACTCAAAGCTATACTTTGATAATAATAGAGCAGAATTAACGAAAGTGCGTGAGTGTGCATAGTGAACATATAAATAACAGCATTATCCGTAACTAAATCGAGAATCGTAATAGCCCGTTTACATATCTTGTTAGAAATCATCATAGTCCAATAACGGTAAACTGTACGATACTTACGAGTGGCATTAAACTATATCGAATTGAACTCAATACTTTGAATCGGGTAATTTCTAGCTGATGAGCGGATGCTAGGCCCGTGAATAGATAAAGAACCACACTGATTATTGCGGCGATAATTAGAATTTTGTATGTACGGATTTTTTGAACATAGACATTTGTAGAACTTCGACCATAGAATAATTCTGTGGATTCAACCCACGTGCAACGTCCTACGCAGCAGCAGAAGTTACTAAGAGATTTAGTTACGAGTTCGTATTAATCCTTAAGGGCCAAGACGGTAAATCGAAAAAAAACTTTGCTAGGTAGGAGTCAGAACCGTAGACATGACGGGCGTTGCAAACTTGTTGACTCACCAAAGATTCGCGTTAGATCAGTTGGTGAAAATTCAAACGAATTACAAGAAGGATCCAAAGACACGGAAAACCAACGTGTATTATCGGAATTTAATTGAAAAAGTAAAGTCAATCCATAGCCAGTACGATGAGGTGCACGAACGAATTCTGGAAAGCTTAGATGAAAAGTTAATATCGTCACCATATTTCACGGACGAGTACGAGCGTTTCGAATCGATCCGTATCAACTTCCTATCCGAATTGGAAGAATTACTGCAGGCCTCGCAGCCTACAGAAGAGTCAAACGAAGATAAAGTGCCAAAAGAAGCAAAGGGTGAAGACGACCTAAAGCTACCACGCATAAGTTTACCGAAATTTTCTGGAAAATATGATGAATTGATATCTTTTCACGATCTATTTGTATCCCTTATACACAATCGGACATCATTGTCAAAAGTTGAGAAGCTTCATTACTTAAAGTGCAGCTTATCGGGTGAGGCGGAAAACTTGCTGCGACATTTTGCAGTGACAGAAAGTAATTATGACGTTGCTTGGAAATTACTTAGTGAACGTTACGATAACAAGCGCGTCTTATTAAATACGCAGTTTAGAAACTTGTTCAATATTGATAGTGCCACAGAATCATCCGACTCTATTAAACTCTTACTAGATCAAACAGTAGAGTGCGTTCAAGCAATGGAAAATTTGAAACTAGGTGACTTGCGGCAATCGATTATTATATATCTTACTGCAGAGCGACTTCCGCAAGAAACCAGGCAATTGTGGGAGCAGGAACAGGCTTTAAACACTAAGTTGTCTTCTTTTGATGAACTCAAGACGTTTCTCAATAATCGATTTCGAGCTTTAGAAGCTTCGGGGTTAGATCGGTCAAAGCATCAACAAAAGCACTTATCAGTATCGCGGAAAGTGCATTCTTTGCAAGCCAATGCACATCCACCGCAATCTACGTGCACTCAATCTAAAGGTTCACACCGCTTAGCGCATTGCGCACAATTTCGGCAGCTACCCCATGCACAGAAATTTGAATTAGTCAAACGAAATGGGTTGTGTTTAAATTGTCTCGAAAAGGGTAATTTAGTAGGTAGTTGTCCTAGTCGATTCAAGTGCATGAAGTGTAAACGATCTCACCATACACTTCTACATCGGGAGGAGATACAGCTGAATTATCAGGTCGATGGTCATGCGTCAACTCAGCAACGGGTTAATCTGAGTGTGAACACTAGTAGTGGGACAAATAGACGAGAAGTTGTATTGGCAACCGCTCTGATAAATGTGCAGTCTCCAAGTGGACCTATTAATTTGCGAGCACTTTTGGATCAAGGCTCGCAAGTGTCTTTAATCACCGAACATGCCGTGCAACGATTAGGCTTGAAACGAAAAGGCACCAATATAAACGTTTCAGGAATTGGGAACTCAATCCACATGAATGCGAAGGGGGAAGTCAATCTCAGCATAGTTACCCGCAACAAGAATACATTAGACTGTGAAGCCATAATTCTAGACAAACTAACTAGTTTGATCCCTAGCCAACCAGTTCATATTGTTGATTGTTACCAATTAAAGTCGATCGAACTTGCCGATACACAATTCAATCGTCTTGGCCAAATTGATGTAATTCTCGGTGCCGATATTTTTGCCAGAATTATTCTAGGGGAGATACGTCGATTAAGCAAAGACCTCATCGCCCAAAATACGCAATTAGGATGGGTGGTATTTGGCCAAACTGATACACAAGCCGCAACGAGCTATCAAAGCTACAAGGTAGAAGTTAGCAAGAACGATGAATTAAACGGACAGTTGCAAAGATTTTGGGAACTTGAAGAGATTCCGCATCAGCGTTCGATGACCGATGAAGATGTCGCATGTGAAAAGTATTTTCTTGAGACCGTTCAAAGAGATACAACAGGACGTTTTATCGTGCGGCTGCCATTCAAACCAGAGAAAGGGAAAAACGCTCTTGGCCATTCTCGGACGTCAGCAGTTTCAAGTTTCTTATTGTTGGAAAAACGGTTGAAGGCAGATACCGAGCTAAATGCCGAATATACAGCGTGCATTAACGATTACATTGCACGTGGACATATGGAGCCAGCCAAAGACACTATAGAGCAGATCACCGAGAATGGAAAGCCACGATGTAAAGCATGTTATCTACCCCACCACGCAATGCGTAAAGAGAGCAGCTCGACTCATTGCCGCGTAGTTTTCGATGCGTCCCGAAAAACCAGCTCGGGGCTGTCCCTGAAAGACGTGTTAATAACGGGACCGGCGATCCAGAATGAGTTGACAATGGTCATAATGCAATGGAGATGGTATCAATACGCATTTGTTGCTGACATCGCTAAAATGTACAGGCAGATCAGGATGCACGAAGAAGACATTAATTACCAACGCATTCTATGGCGACCCCATCCATCAGGGGAGATACAAGACTACTGTCTGAATACGGTTACATTTAGAGTAACCTGTGCGCCATTCCTGGCAATTAGATGTCTAAAGAAATTGGCAGAAATGAACAAAGACAGATGTCCTCGTACCTGGCATGCGGTAGAAAGTGAGTTCTACGTAGATGACCTGTTATCCGGAGGGCACAGCATACTAGAAGGAGATAGGTGACGTACTTAAATCAGGTGGATTTGAGTTACAAAAATGGATCACCAATGACCTAAGAATTATAGAAGATATAAAGGAGGATGATATCGAAATGCATACAACTGGACTTGAATTTAGAACGAAATTACAATTCGTTGGGCATTCTGTGGAACCCGTTCACGGATCAATTTAGCTACAAAATTGGAAAATTAGAACCGGCTACTAAGTGCTCTAAACGGCAGCTATTATCTGAGATCGCAAAACTATACGACCCTCTAGGATGGATATCACCCATCATAATAAATTCGAAGATACTGCTATAATCACTCTGGCTGCGAGGACTATCTTGGGATGAACCCTTATCAAATGAAATCATGACTACGTGGGCGAAATTGAACAGCAGCCTACACGAATTAAAAAATTTGCGCATACCACGTTGGATCGACTATACAAATGGCTCAATTGTTGAACTGCATGGATTCTCCGATGCATCGTCGAAGGCTTACGCTGCAGCGATTTATATAACTGTTCGAAATAACACACGAGTTACCTCACACTTAGTCACAGCAAAAACTAAAGTAGCTCCAATACACCCTGTCTCAATACCACGCCTTGAACTTTGCGGAGCGGTTTTATTAGCCAAATTGATGGCTAAAGTTAAATTAGCGCTGAATTTAGTGGATACGACAACTCGACTATGGACTGATTCCAAAATCGTCTTGGCATGGTTAAAAGGTCACCCATCGCGATGGACAGTATTCGTTGCGAATCGAACAACAACGATATTTAACGCGGTGGGGAACAGTCCGTGGTATCATGTCCCGACACAGGATAACCCTGCTGATTTAGCGTCTCGAGGTATTGAAGCACGTCAAATTATTGGCAGTATTTATGGTGGCATGGTCCGGCGTGGCTAGTTCAAGACGAAAATCACTGGCCGATTTCTTATGAAGTATCCGAAACTAAAATAGAACTGAAGAGGACATTGTAGCCCAAACGGCATCCTCAGAAAATGAAAAAGCCCCCGTCCCGGTACTGTGAAGGCTGTGTATTGGCCCGACTCCTCCGCCATTGGTACCTGCCAGTAGGCTGATTTCACGTCTAACGTGGATAGGTATTTCGCGTTCCGTAATTTGTCCAGAGTGGCGGAAATATATGGCAGAGGATACGCATCCTTTTCGGACACCGCATTCACCTTTCTGAAATCTACACAAAAACGGTAGGACCCATCTTTTTTACGCACCAGGAGGATAGGCGACGACCAAGGGCTAGAGGAAGGTTCCACCACTCAAAAACTTCAACATTTCGTCTAACTCGGTGTTAATCTGACGTTGTACCGCCGGTGAAACAGGGTAGTATCTCTGTTTAATTGGAGTGGCACTGGTCCTAATGGTATTCTGAACAGCCGTCGCACAACCTAATCCCTCTCCCATCAAGCTAAACTGTTCCTCCAACAAATCTGACAGTACGCGCTTTTCAGCCTCAGATAAATGGGATCGGTCTCGCAATGCCCCTCCAGCAACCGCCGTTGTTGCAGCCAAAGAATGCCACTGCTGACCCTCCACTCCAAATCATTGCCAGAAATCGATCACCAAAATCACCTCTTGAGGAACTGACGGTATTACTAATGTGTCTATGTCGTGTTTTCGGCCGTTTAAGGTATACTTCAAGCGTACTACCCCAGACACCGCACAGGCTACGCCGTTGGCTAATCGCACCTCTTCAATCTGCTCATGACCCAGTACTTAGCCTTTATCCGCCAAACGGGACCATCCTTTCCCTCCTAGTATCGTACGGCTCGCCCCTGAGTCCAGCAGCCCCTCCATAGTTACGTCCTCAATATCCACTTGTATGTGCGGACGACTATCACTACTACTCTCCATAAGGGCGTAGTCCACGACTGGCCGTTGTGTCCTCGGTTGCGGCCTGATCCCCGTGCTTGCTTGGCTGCTTATGAAGTACGCTTCTCGTTTCCCGAAGCCTGTTGGTTTGATCGGAATCGAGACTCCCCACCAGTAGCCCTCGCCCGGCATGTTAGACATGCCGACCTCATTACCCCCTGGCGACCGCAACCAAAACACCGCCGTGGCTCCGGGCACTCTCTCGACATATGCCCGTCTTGCTTACAGTTCCAACATTGGATCCGGCCTGCATTTGACATCACGGCGACTCGCTCAGTGTCTTCTGTTCCCACGTACGCCAAATCTGGTTCCAAGCATCGTCTGTTTCGCGTGATGGGCGGTACAAATGCTGCCACTGAAGCCTTGGTGGCATCCAAAGTGCGTCCCATCTTCATGAGCTCAGAAATAGATGATACTTGCGTCAGACACAGCTGTTGCTGATAGAAAGGCGCTATGTTCCTTCTTAATGTTCGCATCTTCTCCTCCTCCAAGCAACCCTTCCTCAATCTACTAAAAAGGCGTTCCATTATAGCAACGTACACCCCCATCGACTCATTCTCCCCCTGAGTTCGCTTCCGGATCTCCCAGAGGCAATCCTCGTAATCCGAGGGCAAAAACTCTGCCTTTAATTCCTCTACCAACTCATCCCAGCATCCGACAATGTTTCGGTTGGCCCTAAACCAGATCAAGGCCTGAGAATCAAAAAGGTCGAACGCAGCCGTAAAAAACTGTGGCTTACTAAGTCCTCTTGCTTGACGTAGAACCTCGACGCGTTCCACGAAGGCATTCACTGACCCGGACGAATCCCCGCTGAATTTGAGCCCCCACTTGGCAACCTCTGCCAGACTAGCGCCCCTAACCGACTGGGATAAGGACGCCCCTTTATCTTCATTTGATTGAACTTCTTCGTCGTCGCTGACACCATCGACTCTTTCCACCAACGATCCCATCGCCAGAATCAACCTATTCCGAAGACTTTTTGCAGCTTCCTTTTGCTCACTGGTCATCGCCTGTAAATTTGCCAAACAACGGAATCCAAATTCAACCTTCACCTTAGCCTTGATGAAGTCCGACGACGTCCTATCTCCTGAAACTCTGGCCACCAGTACTTCTATCTCAACTGCCTTTGCGGATAGCTCGGCATAGTCCGTGTCGTAGTCGAACGGGTACTCTGTTTCGACATACGAAGTGTTTAGTGCTAACTCTGCTTTCAACGTTGCCCGCAGAGACTTGCGCATATTGTCCATCGTATCGGCGGCAAAACCTCGGATGGCAAGTTCTTAAATGAGCTCATCCTTGCTCAGGCGGTCCACTAAGATCTTCATCTTCTTATCGCCGAACCTTATATCACCACTGGAACAAAGACCCACACTATTCTTCGGTAACAACAAATGACCCTTCGCAATATTTCCCGAACGTAGAAACAAACTCGGTTGGAAATAGTTCAGCCCTGTCGAGAAACAGCACCCCAATATCCCGACAATCGATATGGATCTACAGCACCTATTATCTACCCCTGACAAAGAAAAACCTCTTACTCGCTAGTCGACACTATTTAACACCCCGCCTAACTCAACAAGGGTGGACCAACCGGCCAGTACTCGACCACAATATAATATAAACTTTATCCTAAATATATATTCGATAAACAGAACCAAAATCCTCCTGAAAATTCATGCCCCTTAACCTAAAAAACCAGACACACTTCCATACACTCAAAATTCAATATTATTCACTTGCACTTCAATCACTCAACTGAATCTAGAATTCAAATCGTTTAAATGATACATAAAAATAAATAATGTTCATGCAAATCATAAATTCAATTATGTTCCAATATATATAGTCCAAACTAATCAACTCAACATTTAATCCAACCAACGATTTAATTGTTTGCTCAAGATGTGCGCAGTTAGCCGATATTCGAGTATAATCTTTTCAAATACGCCTTAAGGATCTTTTTAGATGCAAAATTGTGCGCCTAACAGCCTTCCCACAATTTGGAACTTGGCTCGTCAAATTTTCACGAGTACCGTTTTTCACCGTTAGTACCGTTGGCCCCACGTTGGGCACCAATTTGTTACACTAATTGTTCCACGACCGTCTTCTAACCCTATATGCCCGACCGGGACGTTAGAGCAGTAGTTTCGGGCGCCTCTGCTCACGGAGAAAGGGGTGGGTTTGAGCGCCACTCGCTTTGTTCAACCCGAAACCACTAAAGGCACCACCGCTCTAAAGCGAGAAATGAGCGACGTGCATACACCTTCAATTTCTCACCGTCGGAATTAACTCTTTAAGTAAAAATGATATTAACGAACGATTTTCCATTGTTACACGATTACAGATATTTTTTTCACCATCGATTCCAAAAGAATTTTACACACAAAACCCGATACTAATCCTATGCAGCCGCGATATAATTATGCACTAAACTTACTTAACACTAGGAAAAATAAACAAAATTCAAAAATAAATGTAAGAATAAATGAACTTGACTACAAGAATCCCTCGCTGGGGCCCGGATGTCTCGACGCCGACAATCGAAAAAAATTTCCTCCCTCGCTGACACTCGTCCCACTAGCCAACTTCCTCCTGTTGGTCGAAAATCTCCTTTTCTTCTGCTGATCGGAAATTTCCTTTTCTTTACGAGTTACGCCCAAGAAATTACACCACGACGTCGCTAACGCACCTTTGATTTATTTCTCCTCGAACTTATCGCCTCCTTCCAGAAGAAATAAATGTCCTCACAGTCTGACTCCAATCGACATGCAATTCAACAAAAGAAAACCTCCAATTAATTTTTCAAAGCGTACCGCACACGTCTGCTACCGTACCTAGTTCCATTCGAAAAGAAAGAAAGGCTTTCACTCTTGCCTCGACGTAGCGCAATATTTAAAATTATCGGGACTTCCCTGCACCGCTTAGTTTATTCACCCCGTCACTGCTCCACGCGCGTCGAATTCTCTTTTTCACCTCGCATTCCACCCATTTGGGACAACTCGATTTCCCCTGCTCGATCATCCGTCATCTGGGACATTCCAATCGGTGACATTTCGAATTGTCATACTTCAATTTGACTGATGACAGGTGAAATTGGTTGAAGTTGTTGTGAAGTGAAATTATGCTGTTCCCAAATTAGCTGATTCGTTCTGGAAAAGTTATCCATTGGGTAAGTAATCCACCTGTTATTTTGTGTGAATCGCTCCGAAGTGTTGCGCGTACGACGTTCATTCCGCAATTCTGCCAACGGTAGTGAGTGCGCTTTCATCGACTGTTCGCGGTATTTTTTTCGATTGGTTCGCCGCCGATCAATCATCCCATTTGATCTGAGTATCTCTCGAACTGATTTTCTTAGTAATTTACCCGGTCGCTCGTATCTTGCCCTAGTTTGCATAGTGCATTCGCTGCTAGTCACATCTAGGTCAGATGTTGGCCCAGGTCAGGGGCCGCCGGCTCGAGCAGCCAAAATTGTGCGATGCCCCGCGTGTTCGTGCGTCGAAATTAAATTGTTGCTTTAGATAGGTAACTATCACTGAGCCCCTATTCCAATCTTAGTTCGCTCGCGATTAAATTCATTTAAAACATTACTATTGATTCGCCTTCAGTAATGTCGGGTGTCTTTGGGTTTTTCGTTGTTCCGTCGCCTAGCTGCGTGCAAATTTCGCGGCCTAAGCTACTGCCCTATCGCTTATGCTTAATGCATACACACGGCATGACTTACTTAATGTAAAAGATACAAAAGACTTAAGGGAGCTAATTCCTCGGTGATTGCGACTTAACCTCCATCGACCTAGCATCCGTAGGTCGGTGGAGGTTTTTTTTTCCTTCCCTGTTAATACTTGTGAACCACGAGCAACCGTGACAACATATCGTCGCTGTGAAATCAAACCGGCATATCTGCAAAATACACATTCTTCACTAGAGCGCTTTAAAGTTTTCGCATGTTGGCTATTTCAACGTGAATGCAAAGCGGCAAAACACCATTAGACGGGTTTTTATTCAACTTTACGATATGCCGGTGCGACATAAAAATAGAGGGGAAAATAAGGAATTTTTTGATACCAAAAACTCAAAAACTCAATTTTTGCAGATATGCCGGTTTGATTTCACAGCGACGATATATCATATCCATTCATATATATACATATATATATATATATATATTTATATATATATATATATATATATATATATATATATATATATATATATATATATATATATATATATATATATATATATATATATATATATATATATATATATATATATATATATATATATATATATATATATATATTTATTTATTTATTTATTTCACCAAACAAGGTATACAATTACTTATAAATAAGATAAAAATAAAAATATAAATTGGCATAACAATTCAAAATAACAAAACTAAACAAAACAGATTAATAACAGGTAAAAATACACTGAAAGCGATGCAAATAAATAAATTAACATTCTATTAAAAAATATGACAGCAATATTACATGTAGGGCACAAAATTATTAAATACAAAAAGGAAATTAAATTAAATATTTTGTTAGTCATTGAAAGGGTGCTAGGCCGGTAGACTAGAGAGGGTAGGATAAAAGAGCCTTGGTTACTCCGTTTTCAAAGGACGCTTTCAAAATTGTGGGGGAATAGTGTTGGCTCATGCTGTTGAATATCTTGCAGCATCTATTTATTGGCTCATTATCAGCATATGCAGTGCTATGCCTATATTCAACTAGTATTTGTCAGGATGTAGTGACTCTTACGGGCTGGTTAAGCACAAATCTTTCCTGAATGAAGTCGACATTAGCAGCGTCTCTAATGACATCAAAACTGAAGCAGGCAGATAACATTAATTTATTTATTTATTTATTAATGTCCAAATCAACAGAACAAATCTAATTATAGATTAGACATAACAAAAAAAGAAATCAAATATATATATATATATATATATATATATATATATATATATATATATATATATATATATATATATATATATATATATATATATATTATATATATATATATATATATATATATATATATATATATATATATATATATATTTATATATATATATATATATGTATATATATATATATATATATATATATATATATATATATTTATATATATATATATATATATATATATATATATATATATATATATATATATATATATATATATATATATATATATATATACAAAGAAAAAGAAAAAGCAAAATCGACCAAAAAAAAAGATACAACAAAAGATTAAATTATGACATATTTCATGTATCTGAAAATAAATATAATTAAATATTTTTAAACATAGCTAATGTTCGAGGCAGAGGACCAAGGTTAAGGTTATTATGCTGACGAGGCAAACGCAAAAGGGGAGAAAAGAAATAGGTGTCAGTACGGGCAAATGTAACGTTAAATTTAAAAAATTGTCTTTGAGTGACAAAAAACTGTGGAAAGACGTAATACACTTTTTTGTAGAATCATATCAACCATTCCTTATCCAAAGCAACAAAACTAAACTATAACACAAATGATGAAAATGTTCAGTGCTAGCAACACTTTCCCAACGAAGCAGCAATAAATTAACCATAACAAGCTCATACTCAAATCAACGTATCCTTTGAATTTCGTTCTCATCGCAGGATTTCATCGAAAGTTTCAGCAGTTAAACGTTGTTTGAGGCTGCCATCCGAAAAATGTTCAAAACTCGAAAAATTTAAAAATGGATTCCTTATTTTTATTGCAAATGCTTAGCATATGAGAACGTTGTTTGAAGCATCTGTTGGTGCAATATTTATGGAAATGGCTAATGCTGGTTAGCCTGTGTCAACACCATACCAAATCTGCTTCACGTTAAGTTAAACCCAACCAGTAAATTTCGTTTCGATTGAATCACTGCGCTGGAAGTTATACGGGTGAAAAGAATTTTAGGGTTACCACCCTCAAAACTTTTCAAGTTTTTAAAGCGTTAATATTTGTTGCTAATTTTCATTGCAGGATCATTTCCATTTGCAAATCTAATGACAGAATCGCTCAGTAAAGAAATTCCAAAAAATTACAAAAATTGTCATAGCTGGCAGCCCTTTCATGATTTTGGTACGAAATTTCTATGACATTTGGTCCACATTAAAGTCAATTTACTGCGTGAACTTCGTTCTGATTTCTACACTGGACCGGAAGTTATAGGGAAAAAAGCTTTATTTTGCTGAGCAAATTTGCAAGATTTATGAGACAAAAATCACCATAGCTGGCAATTCTATTCTAATTTTTCAGCCAAATTTTCATCAAATGTTACATAGAGTAATATCCAAGTATTGTATGAATCTTGTCAAAATCTGATGGCTGAATCGGAAGTTATAGGCCAAAAACCAGTTTTTTTTCTCAGTGATTTTTCAAGATGGTACCACTGGCACAGGGTTGCCCGCATTTCAAAATCACTTCTATCAGACTTGGTCCTAGCTAATACCAACATGTCCTGTAAATTTCACTACGATCGAATAATCCGGTCGTCAGTTCTCGTGAACAGAACTTTCGAGTGCTGAAAATAGAGGTAATTTGGTGATGGGTTGCCGTTCTTGTGCAAATCGGAATTTTGAAAATTTTTATTTGACATGATGGACGAAGGTTAAAATTTATCAGTGATTTGATTTTTTTGTCAAAAATCAAAAATTTTCCAGGAAGGTCAATGATTTGAAGGTTTTTTTTTCAGGAGCCTGCCGTAGCTACAGGGTTACCCACACTATCTCGAAAATCCACGTGTGCTAAATCTTAGTCAACATTAACACGCTCTGCAAATTTCACGATGATCCATTGTTTTTCTTAGAAGTAATGACAAATCAAAATTTGAAAAAAAATCCTTGCCTACTTTTAGGCACCCTGCACCCACACACGGCTCACAATTTCCAATTTTTTATCATAAACGAGCTAAGAACATAATTAGTTTTCATTCCCAATACTTTTCTTTAATAAAAATTTACACTGCTTGGAAATATAGGAGTACCTCAAAATTCACTAAAACGCTCGCCGCCGCCAAAAGGTTTAAGATATCTGAATTTGAGAAAGTCGTGGACCTACCTACTATATACATCTACGTTCTCCGAAAATTTCAGCTCAATCGGATCGGCCAATCCTGAGATTATCTCCCTTAATCATTTTGCTGATATATATATATATATATATATATATATAAAGAAATATGAATTTTCGGCGAAACGAGTTTAATACTATTGTTCTTCGAACATTAGTAAAAATGTTCTATTAGGACGGCCCGAATCTCTAACAGAAAGGTGAATGCTGGGGTCCACCAATATACAGCCGTTGAAAAGTTTAAAGAGGATGCACTCGTCGAGGAACACTCTACGTGACTCAAGGGAAGGAATTTGAAGGATGGAGAGGCGCATACTGTAATCGCAATACGGTATATTGAACTTATAGAACAATGAGCGGGTGAATTTGCGTTGCACGGATTCAACCGCAGCAATCAAGTATGCATAATGTGGACACCAAATTTGGCAACAGTATTCAAGAACACTACGAACGAAGGAAAAACACAGATATAGAGGAGTGGAAAGATTAACAAAACGTTTAGAGGATCTAATGATGAAGCCGGAAAAACGAGAAGCCTTGGCAGTGACGTGTAAAATATGTAAATCAAACTTCAACTTGCAATCGAAGATCACGCCAAGGTCCTTGAAACTAGCAACAACATTGAGAGGAGAGCCGAGGACAGAGTAGGAGAAGAGGGGATGTTTTGTGGGTGAAAGACATGTGATGACACTTCGAAACATTCAAAGTGAGAGAATTCGCTGCGCACCAGGTAGCCAAAGTATCCATATCTTTCTGCAATAAGAAACAGTCACTAGCGGATTCTATCACTCTGAAAATTTTGAGATCATCAGCGTACAAAAGACAGGGTGAATTAAAGAGGGAAGGAAGATCGTTAACAAACAAAAAAAAACAATAAAGGACCAAGAATAGATCCTTGAGGAACTCCTGAGGTAGGAAAAAAAGGTGTAGAAGAGCAAGAATTAACAACCACAACACAAGAGCGATCACAAACGTAGGAGAAGAACCAAGAAAAGAGGACACCAGAGAGACCAAACCCTGCTAACTTTGACAGAAGAACAACATGGTTCACAGAATCGAAAGCCTTGGCAAAGTCTGTATATAGGACATCTACTTGCTTTTGCTTGTCGATTGCGGAAGCAACGGTGTTTCTAAAAGACAATAAGTTTGTAACCGTTGACTTACCTTTAACGAATCCATGTTGTTCACTGGCCAGCAAGGGTTGAATAAAAGGGTACACTCTATTGTAAACTACTTTTTCGAGGAGCTTACTAAAACATGGCAGAAGGGATATAGGACGGTAATTAGGGATGGAAGAAGTATCGCAAGCTTTATGAATGGGAAATATGTTGGCGGATTTCCAAAGGGCAGGAAAGGTACCGGTGGAGATGCTAATGTTGAAAATTGTTGACAGAGGAACACACAAAGAGGGACAATGATTTGGTAAAAAAATTCGGAATGCCGTCAGCATCGAGGGACAACATTAATGATTCGACTTCCAAAGGATTAGTTAAAGCAGTGGAAAGGGTACGATCAGGCGTGGGAAAAATTGTTGAAGGCGAAGAACTACTGAGATGGGAGGTAAAGGAAGAAAAAAATTGAGCAAAGAGCTCGCAGGAATCCTGAGGTGAGGACGCAGACTTATCATGAAGATACATGGGAGAAGGAATGCCAGAGGAGGTTTTAAGGGATTTTATATAAGACCAAAAAGGCTTAGGATTGTCCGAAGTAATAGAAGTTTCGACATGCTCCAGGTAGGCACGCATTGCGTCATTGGCTGCTTTTTTAGCAGCAGCCCGTAACCTTTGAAAATTCAAAAGGTCATTAAGAGAGTGAGACTTTTTGTATTTACTACGCGCCGCATCTTTGGCTCTAAGAGCAACCGCAACATCGACTGTTCAAACATAAACAACCAATTGTCAACTGGAAGACTGCGCGATCGATAAATGGCGCACCACCTAGACCGATAATGCAGATATCCAACAGCTGATGCAGATCTGGCTCGGTCATTTGGGACGTATGGGAAATCGGAACAATCCAATGACCCCTGGCGGTACACCAAAAAATACCGGTAGCAACCGGTACACAATTTTGAAAATTTTTTGAAGAAAGAAAATAGTTAGTCAGTTGAAAACTAGAATCGAATGTGTGCAGTTTTTGAATCAGTCGTTATATTTGTATAGACACATTTAGAAAATTGTTGAATTGAATTGCGGATTTGAAATAGAATTGAAATAAAATTGTTTTGAAGTTGAAACACTTAACTATATCTTTCGATTTAAAATCAAATTAATATCGAACATAATTTTGGTCCTTCGAACCGGATACTAGAAAGTGCGCGAGTGGAATTAACTAGTGAAAGACAATAGACAAAACAAAATATCAAAGGCGAAGAATCGGTAAGAGCTGTTTGTTGGGGTAAGTCCTTCATTTATTCCATTTATTATTTCCTCGATAATTTCCTTTTGCTCCCATGCCATTATCATTCCTTTTTATAAGCAATTATATAATAATCGCAGAACCTAAAACCGGTAAAAAGAACGAAAATCTAATACAGAACTAACGGGAATATAATGTGAAGATTGATTTCGGTAATATACTCAAAGCTATACTTTGATAATAATAGAGCAGAATTAACGAAAGTGCGTGAGTGTGCATAGTGAACATATAAATAACAGCATTATCCGTAACTAAATCGAGAATCGTAATAGCCCGTTTACATATCTTGTTAGAAATCATCATAGTCCAATAACGGTAAACTGTACGATACTTACGAGTGGCATTAAACTATATCGAATTGAACTCAATACTTTGAATCGGGTAATTTCTAGCTGATGAGCGGATGCTAGGCCCGTGAATAGAAAAAGAACCACACTGATTATTGCGGTGATAATTAGAATTTTGTATGTACGGATTTTTTGAACATAGACATTTGTAGAACTTCGACCATAGAATAATTCTGTGGATTCAACCCACGTGCAACGTCCTACGCAGCAGCAGAAGTTACTAAGAGATTTAGTTACGAGTTCGTATTAATCCTTAAGGGCCAAGACGGTAAATCGAAAAAAAACTTTGCTAGGTAGGAGTCAGAACCGTAGACATGACGGGCGTTGCAAACTTGTTGACTCACCAAAGATTCGCGTTAGATCAGTTGGTGAAAATTCAAACGAATTACAAGAAGGATCCAAAGACACGGAAAACCAACGTGTATTATCGGAATTTAATTGAAAAAGTAAAGTCAATCCATAGCCAGTACGATGAGGTGCACGAACGAATTCTGGAAAGCTTAGATGAAAAGTTAATATCGTCACCATATTTCACGGACGAGTACGAGCGTTTCGAATCGATCCGTATCAACTTCCTATCCGAATTGGAAGAATTACTGCAGGCCTCGCAGCCTACAGAAGAGTCAAACGAAGGTAAAGTGCCAAAAGAAGCAAAGGGTGAAGACGACCTAAAGCTACCACGCATAAGTTTACCGAAATTTTCTGGAAAATATGATGAATTGATATCTTTTCACGATCTATTTGTATCCCTTATACACAATCGGACATCATTGTCAAAAGTTGAGAAGCTTCATTACTTAAAGTGCAGCTTATCGGGTGAGGCGGAAAACTTGCTGCGACATTTTGCAGTGACAGAAAGTAATTATGACGTTGCTTGGAAATTACTTAGTGAACGTTACGATAACAAGCGCGTCTTATTAAATACGCAGTTTAGAAACTTGTTCAATATTGATAGTGCCACAGAATCATCCGACTCTATTAAACTCTTACTAGATCAAACGGTAGAGTGCGTTCAAGCAATGGAAAATTTGAAACTAGGCGACTTGCGGCAATCGATTATTATATATCTTACTGCAGAGCGACTTCCGCAAGAAACCAGGCAATTGTGGGAGCAGGAACAGGCTTTAAACACTAAGTTGTCTTCTTTTGATGAACTCAAGACGTTTCTCAATAATCGATTTCGAGCTTTAGAAGCTTCGGGGTTAGATCGGTTAAAGCATCGACAAAAGCACTTATCAGTATCGCGGAAAGTGCATTCTTTGCAAGCCAATGCACATCCACCGCAATCTACGTGCACTCAATCTAAAGGTTCACACCGCTTAGCGCATTGCGCACAATTTCGGCAGCTACCCCATGCACAGAAATTTGAATTAGTCAAACGAAATGGGTTGTGTTTAAATTGTCTCGAAAAGGGTAATTTAGTAGGTAGTTGTCCTAGTCGATTCAAGTGCATGAAGTGTAAACGATCTCACCATACACTTCTACATCGGGAGGAGATACAGCTGAATTATCAGGTCGATGGTCATGCGTCAACTCAGCAACGGGTTAATCTGAGTGTGAACACTAGTAGTGGGACAAATAGACGAGAAGTTTTATTGGCAACCGCTCTGATAAATGTGCAGTCTCCAAGTGGACCTATTAATTTGCGAGCACTTTTGGATCAAGGCTCGCAAGTGTCTTTAATCACCGAACATGCCGTGCAACGATTAGGCTTGAAACGAAAAGGCACCAATATAAACGTTTCAGGAATTGGGAACTCAATCCACATGAATGCGAAGGGAGAAGTCAATCTCAGCATAGTTACCCGCAACAAGAATACATTAGACTGTGAAGCCATAATTCTAGACAAACTAACTAGTTTGATCCCTAGCCAACCAGTCCATATTGTTGATTGTTACCAATTAAAGTCGATCGAACTTGCCGATACACAATTCAATCGTCCTGGCCAAATTGATGTAATTCTCGGTGCCGATATTTTTGCCAGAATTATTCTAGGGGAGATACGTCGATTAAGCAAAGACCTCATCGCCCAAAATACGCAATTAGGATGGGTGGTATTTGGCCAAACTGATACACAAGCCGCAACGAGCTATCAAAGCTACAAGGTAGAAGTTAGCAAGAACGATGAATTAAACGGACAGTTGCAAAGATTTTGGGAACTTGAAGAGATTCCGCATCAGCGTTCGATGACCGATGAAGATGTCGCATGTGAAAAGTATTTTCTTGAGACCGTTCAAAGAGATACAACAGGGCGTTTTATCGTGCGGCTGCCATTCAAACCAGAGAAAGGGAAAAACGCTCTTGGCCATTCTCGGACGTCAGCAGTTTCAAGTTTCTTATCGTTGGAAAAACGGTTGAAGGCAGATACCGAGCTAAATGCAGAATATACAGCGTGCATTAACGATTACATTGCACGTGGACATATGGAGCCAGCCAAAGACACTATAGAGCAGATCACCGAGAATGGAAAGCCACGATGTAAAGCATGTTATCTACCCCACCACGCAATGCGTAAAGAGAGCAGCTCGACTCATTGCCGCGTAGTTTTCGATGCGTCCCGAAAAACCAGCTCGGGGCTGTCCCTGAACGACGTGTTAACAACGGGACCGGCGATCCAGAATGAGTTGACAATGGTCATAATGCAATGGAGATGGTATCGATACGCATTTGTTGCTGACATCGCTAAAATGTACAGGCAGATCAGGATGCACGAAGAAGACATTAATTACCAACGCATTCTATGGCGACCCCATCCATCAGGGGAGATACAAGACTACTGTCTGAATACGGTTACATTTAGAGTAACCTGTGCGCCATTCCTGGCAATTAGATGTCTAAAGAAATTGGCAGAGATGAACAAAGACAGATGTCCTCGTACCTGGCATGCGGTAGAAAGTGAGTTCTACGTAGATGACCTGTTATCCGTAGGGCACAGCATACTAGAAACAATTGACAAAAGGAAGGAGATAGATGACGTACTTAAATCAAGTGGATTTGAGTTACGAAAATGGATCACCAATGACCTAAGAATTATAGAAGATATAAAGGAGGATGATATCGAAATGCATACAACTGGACTTGAATTTAGAACGAAATTACAATTCGTTGGGCATTCTGTGGAACCCGTTCACGGATCAATTTAGCTACAAAATTGGAAAATTAGAACTGGCTACTAAGTGCTCTAAACGGCAGCTATTATCTGAGATCGCAAAACTATACGACCCTCTAGGATGGATATCACCCATCATAATAAATTCGAAGATACTGCTACAATCACTCTGGCCGCGAGGACTATCTTGGGATGAACCCTTATCAAATGAAATCATGACTACGTGGGCGAAATTGAACAGCAGCCTACACGAATTAAAAAATTTGCGCATACCACGTTGGATCGACTATACAAATGGCTCAATTGTTGAACTGCATGGATTCTCCGATGCATCGTCGAAGGCTTACGCTGCAGCGATTTATATAACTGTTCGAAATAACGCACGAGTTACCTCACACTTAGTCACAGCAAAAACTAAAGAAGCTCCAATACGCCCTGTCTCAATACCACGCCTTGAACTTTGCGGAGCGGTTTTATTAGCCAAATTGATGGCTAAAGTTAAATTAGCGCTGAATTTAGTGGATACGACAACTCGACTATGGACTGATTCCAAAATCGTCTTGGCATGGTTAAAAGGTCACCCATCGCGATGGACAGTATTCGTTGCGAATCGAACAACAACGATATTTAACGCGGTGGGGAACAGTCCGTGGTATCATGTCCCGACACAGGATAACCCTGCTGATTTAGCGTCTCGAGGTATTGAAGCACGTCAAATTATTGACAGTATTTATGGTGGCATGGTCCGGCGTGGCTAGTTCAAGACGAAAATCACTGGCCGATTTCTTATGAAGTATCCGAAACTAAAATAGAACTGAAGAGGACATTGTAGCCCAAACGGCATCCTCAGAAAATGAAAAAGCCCCCGTCCCGGTACTGTGAAGGCTGTGTATTGGCCCGACTCCTCCGCCATTGGTACCTGCCAGTAGGCTGATTTCACGTCTAACGTGGATAGGTATTTCGCGTTCCGTAATTTGTCCAGAGTGGCGGAAATATATGGCAGAGGATACGCATCCTTTTCGGACACCGCATTCACCTTTCTGAAATCTACACAAAAACGGTAGGACCCATCTTTTTTACGCACCAGGAGGATAGGCGACGACCAAGGGCTAGAGGAAGGTTCCACCACTCCCAACTTCAACATTTCGTCTAACTCGGTGTTAATCTGACGTTGTACCGCCGGTGAAACAGGGTAGTATCTCTGTTTGATTGGAGTGGCACTGGTCCTAATGGTATGCTGAACAGCCGTCGCACAACCTAACCCTCTCCCATCAAGCTAAACTGTTCCTCCAACAAATCTGACAGTACGCGCTTTTCAGCCTCAGATAAATGGGATCGGTCTCGCAATGCCCCTCCAGCGACCGCCGTTGTTGCAGCCAAAGAATGCCACTGCTGACCCTCCACTCCAAATCGTTGCCAGAAATTGATCACCAAAATCACCTCTTGAGGAACTGACGGTATTACTAATGTGTCTATGTCGTGTTTTCGGCCGTTTAAGGTATACTTCAAGCGTACTACCCCAGACACCGCACAGGCTACGCCGTTGGCTAATCGCACCTCTTCAATCTGCTCATGACCCAGTACTTAGCCTTTATCCGCCAAACGGGACCATCCTTTCCCTCCTAGTATCGTACGGCTCGCCCCTGAGTCCAGCAGCCCCTCCATAGTTACGTCCTCAATATCCACTTGTATGTGCGGACGACTATCACTACTACTCTCCATAAGGGCGTAGTCCACGACTGGCCGTTGTGTCCTCGGTTGCGGCCTGATCCCCGTGCTTGCTTGGCTGCTTATGAAGCACGCTTCTCGTTTCCCGAAGCCTGTTGGTTTGATCGGAATCGAGACTCCCCACCAGTAGCCCTCGCCCGGCATGTTAGGCATGCCGACCTCATTACCCCCTGGCGACCGCAACCAAAACACCGCCGTGGCTCCGGGCACTCTCTCGACATATGCCCGTCTCGCTTACAGTTCCAACATTGGATCCGGCCTGCATTTGACATCACGGCGACTCGCTCAGTGCCTTCTGTTCCCACGTACGCCAAATCTGGTTCCAAGCATCGTCTGTTTCGCGTGATGGGCGGTACAAATGCTGCCACTGAAGCCCTGGTGGCATCCAAAGTGCGTCCCATCTTCATGAGCTCAGAAATAGATGATACTTGCGTCAGACACAGCTGTTGCTGATAGAAAGGCGCTATGTTCCTTCTTAATGTTCGCATCTTCTCCTCCTCCAAGCAACCCTTCCTCAATCTACTAAAAAGGCGTTCCATTATAGCAACGTACACCCCCATCGACTCATTCTCCCCCTGAGTTCGCTTCCGGATCTCCCAGAGGCGATCCTCGTAATCCGAGGGCAAAAACTCTGCCTTTAATTCCTCTACCAACTCGTCCCAGCATCCGACAATGTTTCGGTTGGCCCTAAACCAGATCAAGGCCTGAGAATCAAAAAGGTCGAACGCAGCCGTAAAAAACTGTGGCTTACTAAGTCCTCTTGCTTGACGTAGAACCTCGACGCGTTCCAGGAAGGCATTCACTGACCCGGACGAATCCCCGCTGAATTTGAGCCCCCACTTGGCAACCTCTGCCAGACTAGCGCCCCTAACCGACTGGGATAAGGACGCCCCTTTATCTTCATTTGATTGAACTTCTTCGTCGTCGCTGACACCATCGACTCTTTCCACCAACGATCCCATCGCCAGAATCAACCTATTCCGAAGACTTTTTGCAGCTTCCTTTTGCTCACTGGTCATCGCCTGTAAATTTGCCAAACAACGGAATCCAAATTCAACCTTCACCTTAGCCTTGATGAAGTCCGACGACGTCCTATCTCCTGAAACTCTGGCCACCAGTTCTTCTATCTCAACTGCCTTTGCGGATAGCTCGGCATAGTCCGTGTCGCAGTCGAACGGGTACTCTGTTTAGACATACGAAGTGTCTAGTGCTAACTCTGCTTTCAACGTTGCCCGCAGAGACTTGCGCATATTGTCCATCGTATCGGCGGCAAAACCTCGGATGGCAAGTTCTTAAATGAGCTCATCCTTGCTCAGGCGGTCCACTAAGATCTTCATCTTCTTATCGCCGAACCTTATATCACCACTGGAACAAAGACCCACACTATTCTTCGGTAACAACAAATGACCCTTCGCAATATTTCCCGAACGTAGAAACAAACTCGGTTGGAAATAGTTCAGCACTGTCGAGAAACAGCACCCCAATATCCCGACAATCGATATGGATCTACAGCACCTATTATCTACCCCTGACAAAGAAAAACCTCTTACTCGCTAGTCGACACTATTTAACACCCCGCCTAACTCAACAAGGGTGGACCAACCGGCCAGTACTCGACCACAATATAATATAAACTTTATCCTAAATATATATTCGATAAACAGAACCAAAATCCTCCTGAAAATTCATGCCCCTTAACCTAAAAAACCAGACACACTTCCATACACTCAAAATTCAATATTATTCACTTGCACTTCAATCACTCAACTGAATCTAGAATTCAAATCGTTTAAATGATACATAAAAATAAATAATGTTCATGCAAATCATAAATTCAATTATGTTCCAATATATATAGTCCAAACTAATCAACTCAACATTTAATCCAACCAACGATTTAATTGTTTGCTCAAGATGTGCGCAGATAGCCGATATTCGAGTATAATCTTTTCAAATACGCCTTAAGGATCTTTTTAGATGCAAAATTGTGCGCCTAACAGCCTTCCCACAATTTGGAACTTGGCTCGTCAAATTTTCACGAGTACCGTTTTTCACCGTTAGTACCGTTGGCCCCACGTTGGGCACCAATTTGTTACACTAATTGTTCCACGACCGTCTTCTAACCCTATATGCCCGACCGGGACGTTAGAGCAGTAGTTTCGGGCGCCTCTGCTCACGGAGAAAGGGGTGGGTTTGAGCGCCACTCGCTTTGTTCAACCCGAAACCACTAAAGGCACCACCGCTCTAAAGCGAGAAATGAGCGACGTGCATACACCTTCAATTTCTCACCGTCGGAATTAACTCTTTAAGTAAAAATGATATTAACGAACGATTTTCCATTGTTACACGATTACATATATTTTTTTTCACCATCGATTCCAAAAGAATTTTACACACAAAACCCGATACTAATCCTATGCAGCCGCGATATAATTATGCACTAAACTTACTTAACACTAGGAGAAAAAACAAAATTCAAAAATAAATATAAGAATAAATGAACTTGACTACAAGAATCCCTCGCTGGGGCCCGGATGTCTCGACGCCGACAATCGAAAAAAATTTCCTCCCTCGCTGACACTCGTCCCACTAGCCAACTTCCTCCTGTTGGTCGAAAATCTCCTTTTCTTCTGCTGATCGGAAATTTCCTTTTCTTTACGAGTTACGCCCAAGAAATTACACCACAACGTCGCTAACGCACCTTCGATTTATTTCTCCTCGAACTTATCGCCTCCTTCCAGAAGGAATAAATGTCCTCACAGTCTGACTCCAATCGACATGCGATTCAACAAAAGAAAACCTCCAATTAATTTTTCAAAGCGTACCGCACACGTCTGCTACCGTACCTAGTTCCATTCGAAAAGAAAGAAAGGCTTTCACTCTTCCCTCGACGTAGCGCAATATTTAAAATTATCGGGACTTCCCTGCACCGCTTAGTTTATTCACCCCGTCACTGCTCCACGCGCGTCGAATTCTCTTTTTCACCTCGCATTCCACCCATTTGGGACAACTCGATTTCCCCTGCTCGATCATCCGTCATCTGGGACATTCCAATCGGTGACATTTCGAATTGTCATACTTCAATTTGACTGATGACAGGTGAAATTGGTTGAAGTTGTTGTGAAGTGAAATTATGCTGTTCCCAAATTAGCTGATTCGTTCTGGAAAAGTTATCCATTGGGTAAGTAATCCACCTGTTATTTTGTGTGAATCGCTCCGAAGTGTTGCGCGTACGACGTTCATTCCGCAATTCTGCCAACGGTAGTGAGTGCGCTTTCATCGACTGTTCGCGGTATTTTTTTCGATTGGTTCGCCGCCGATCAATCATCCCATTTGATCTGAGTATCTCTCGAACTGATTTTCTTAGTAATTTACCCGGTCGCTCGTATCTTGCCCTAGTTTGCATAGTGCATTCGCTGCTAGTCACATCTAGGTCAGATGTTGGCCCAGGTCAGGGGCCGCCGGCTCGAGCAGCCAAAATTGTGCGATGCCCCGCGTATTCGTGCGTCGAAATTAAATTGTTGCTTTAGATAGGTAACTATCACTGAGCCCCTATTCCAATCTTAGTTTGCTCGCGATTAAATTCATTTAAAGCATTACTATTGATTCGCCTTCAGTAATGTCGGGTGTCTTTGGGTTTTTCGTTGTTCCGTCGCCTAGCTGCGTGCAAATTTCGCGGCCTAAGCTACTGCCCTATCGCTTATGCTTAATGCATACACACGGCATGACTTACTTAATGTAAAAGATACAAAAGACTTAAGGGAGCTAATTCCTCGGTGATTGCGACTTAACCTCCATCGACCTAGCATCCGTAGGTCGGTGGAGGTTTTTTTTTCCTTCCCTGTTAATACTTGTGAACCAGGAGCAACCGTGACCACATATATCATATCCATTCATATATATACATATATATACATATATATATATATATATATATATATATATATATATACATATATATATATATATATATATATATATATATCTATATATATATATATATATATATATATATATACATATATATATATATATATATATATATATATATATATATATATATATATATATATATATATATATATATATATATTTATTTATTTCACCAAACAAGGTATACAATTACTTATAAATAAGATAAAAATAAAAATATAAATTGGCATAACAATTCAAAATAACAAAACTAAACAAAACAGATTAATAACAGGTAAAAATACACTGAAAGCGATGCAAATAAATAAATTAACATTCTATTAAAAATTATGACAGCAATATCACATGTAGGGCACAAAATTATTAAATACAAAAAGGAAATTAAATTAAATATTTTGTTAGTCATTGAAAGGGTGCTAGGCCGGTAGACTAGAGAGGGTAGGATAAAAGAGCCTTGGTTACTCCGTTTTCAAAGGACGCTTTCGAAATTGTGGGGGAATAGTGTTGGCTCATGCTGTTGAATATCTTGCAGCATCTATTTATTGGCTCATTATCAGCATATGCGGTGCTATGCCTATATTCAACTAGTATTTGTCAGGATGTAGTGACTCTTACGGGCTGGTTAAGCACAAATCTTTCCTGAATGAAGTCGACATTAGCAGCGTCTCTAATGACATCAAAACTGAAGCAGGCAGATAACATTAATTTATTTATTTATTTATTAATGTCCAAATCAACAGAACAAATCTAATTATAGATTAGACATAACAAAAAAAAGAAAACAAATATATATATATATATATATATATATATATATATATATATATATATATATATATATATATATATATATGTATATATAAAACGCAGGGAAATGAAGTTATCCTCGAACATACAAAGGATTGAATACACTGAAACCTGCAAAACGATCAGAAAGAGGATAACAGAAGATGTAAGGAAATACAATGAAAAATTAGTAGAAAGTGCCATCGAAAATATTAGGAGCCTCAAGAAGGCGAAAAGAGCATTATTGATTGGTAGAAACCAAGTGATTGCTATGCAACATGAAAATGAAAGAGTAACCGATAGGAAGAAAATACTGGAGATAATAACCAACTTCTATCAAGATCTCTACAAAGCCCCCGAAACAAGCCAAACAATAACAGCGACTATACAAGAAGCACCTGAAGAAGACGTCCCAGAAGTTCTCATTGATGAAGTGGAAGCGGCGCTGAAACAAATGAAAAATGGCAAAGCAGCTGGCAATGATGGCATCACAGCGGAACTATTGAAATACGCGGGCAGAAAAACATGGAAGATTCTGGCGAACGTATTCACAAGCTGCCTCAGAACAAGGAAAATCCCTGACCATTGGAATAGTGCCAATATAATTCCGATCCACAAGAAGGGGAACAGGGAAGACATTAGAAATGACAGGCCGATAAGTCTACTCCCCGCGTTCTACAAAGTATTCACTAAAATCATTAATAACAGAATACAGGCAACCTTAGACGCAGAACAACCTCGAGAACAGGCAGGTTTCAGAAGTGGCTTCAGCACCATAGACCACATTCACACACTGAGAGAAATTATGAGCCGAGCGAATGAGTACGAACTTCCCCTCGCCCTGGCGTACATAGACTTTGAGAAAGTCTTTGACTCAGTATACCCCGAGGCAATAATAAGAGCACTTACAAACCAAGGTATCGAGAAACCATACATAGAAACACTGACCAACATCTACAGGAACGCCAAAGCGAAAGTCAAAGTGTTCGATGACACACCAGAGTTTCCACACAAAGAGGTGTTAGACAGGGGGACACCATTTCGCCAAGACTCTTTAGCGCCACCATGGAAGAAATCTTTCGAGGCCTAGCATGGGACAACAAAGGCTTAATCATAGATGGAGAACGGCTAAGTCACCTACGATTTGCAGATGACATAGTCCTTCTCGCCCAAAATCAGGGGGAATTGCAAACGCTACTTGAGGATCTAAACTCAGCTAGTAAGACAGCAGGACTGAGAATGAACCTCAATAAAACAAAGGTTATGTAAAACGAATTCATAACGAGAGGCCAGGATAGAATATCAATTAATAGCACAGATTTGGAAGTGGTAGACGAATATGTGTATCTGGGCCAAACAATAAGCAACTCAGGATCGCTACTACCCGAAATAAACAAGAGAATCAAACTAGCGTGGAGTGCGTTTGGGAAAAACTGCATAATCTTCAAATCAAAAATGAAACCCTACCTGAAGAAGAAAGCCTTTGATGGATGCATTCTGCCGGTCATGACTTATGGCTGTGAAACATGGACTCTGACAGCAGATACCACAAGAAAGCTTCAGGTTGCCCAAAGAGCAATGGAGAGATGCATGTTGGGCATCACAAGAAGAGATAGGAAAAGACTTGACTGGATAAGAGCAAAAACGCAGGTAACTGATGTGATTAATAGAATCAGAAGTCTCAAGTGGCGATGGGCCGGGCATTTGGCAAGACTATCGGACAACAGATGGACCACCAAAGTCATGAACTGGTATCCAAGGGGAGTCAAAAGACCAAGACGGCGCCCGAAACTAAGATGGGACCATGACCTAAGGAAGCTAGCCGGCATATCCTGGACACGTATAGCCAAAAATAGACAAAAATGGAGGGAAATGGAAAGCCAATATTTAGGGGAGGCTACATCATGATCCGTATGCATGATTGACAAGCTGACAATGATGATGATATATATATATATATATATATATATATATATATATATATATATATATATATATATATATATATATATATATATATATATATATATATATATATATATATATATATATATATATATATATATACATATATATATATATATATATATATATATATATATATATATATATATATATATATATATATATATATATATATAAATATATATATATATATATATATATATATATATATATATATATATATATATACAAAGAAAAAGAAAAAGCAAAATCGACCAAAAAAAAGATACAACAAAAGATTAAATTATGACATATTTCATGTATCTGATAGAACGTTTTCTTTTAAATATTTTTAAACATACCTAATGTTCGAGGCAGAGGACCAAGGTTAAGGTTATTATGTTGACGAGGCAAACGCAAAAGGGGAGAAAAGAAATAGGTGTCAGTACGGGCAAATGTAACGTTAAATTTAAAAAATGTTCTATTAGGACGGCCCGAATCTCTAACAGAAAGGTGAATGCTGGGGTCCACCAATATACAGCCGTTGAAAAGTTTAAAGAGGATGCACTCGTCGAGGAACACTCTACGTGACTCAAGAAAAGGAATTTGAAGGATGGAGAGGCGCATACTGTAATCGCAATACGGTATATTGAACTTATAGAACAATGAGCGGGTGAATTTGCGTTGCACGGATTCAAACGCAGCAATCAAGTATGCATAATGTGGACACCAAATTTGGCAACAGTATTCAAGAACACTACGAACGAAGGAAAAACACAGATATAGAGGAGTGGAAAGATTAACAAAACGTTTAGAGGATCTAATGATGAAGCCGGAAAAACGAGAAGCCTTGGCAGTGACGTGTAAAATATGTAAATCAAACTTCAACTTGCAATCGAAGATCACGCCAAGGTCCTTGAAACTAGCAACAACATTGAGAGGAGAGCCGAGGACAGAGTAGGAGAAGAGGGGATGTTTTGTGGGTGAAAGACATTTGATGACACTTCGAAACATTCAAAGTGAGAGAATTCGCTGCGCACCAGGTAGCCAAAGTATCCATATCTTTCTGCAATAAGAAACAGTCACTAGCGGATTCTATCACTCTGAAAATTTTGAGATCATCAGCGTACAAAAGACAGGGTGAATTAAAGAGGGAAGGAAGATCGTTAACAAACAAAAAAAAACAATAAAGGACCAAGAATAGATCCTTGAGGAACTCCTGAGGTAGGAAAAAAAGGTGTAGAAGAGCAAGAATTAACAACCACAACACAAGAGCGATCACAAACGTAGGAGAAGAACCAAGAAAAGAGGACACCAGAGAGACCAAACCCTGCTAACTTTGACAGAAGAACAACATGGTTCACAGAATCGAAAGCCTTGGCAAAGTCTGTATATAGGACATCTACTTGCTTTTGCTTGTCGATTGCGGAAGCAACGGTGTTTCTAAAAGACAATAAGTTTGTAACCGTTGACTTACCTTTAACGAATCCATGTTGTTCACTGGCCAGCAAGGGTTGAATAAAAGGGTACACTCTATTGTAAACTACTTTTTCGAGGAGCTTACTAAAACATGGCAGAAGGGATATAGGACGGTAATTAGGGATGGAAGAAGTATCGCAAGCTTTATGAATGGGAAATATGTTGGCGGATTTCCAAAGGGCAGGAAAGGTACCGGTGGAGATGCTAATGTTGAAAATTGTTGACAGAGGAACACACAAAGAGGGACAATGATTTGGTAAAAAAATTCGGAATGCCGTCAGCATCGAGGGACAACATTAATGATTCGACTTCCAAAGGATTAGTTAAAGCAGTGGAAAGGGTACGATCAGGCGTGGGAATAATTGTTGAAGGCGAAGAACTACTGAGATGGGAGGTAAAGGAAGAAAAAAATTGAGCAAAGAGCTCGCAGGAATCCTGAGGTGAGGACGCAGACTTATCATGAAGATACATGGGAGAAGGAATGCCAGAGGAGGTTTTAAGGGATTTTATATAAGACCAAAAAGGCTTCGGATTGTCCGAAGTAATAGAAGTTTCGACATGCTCCAGGTAGGCACGCATTGCGTCATTGGCTGCTTTTTTAGCAGCAGCCCGTAACCTTTGAAAATTCAAAAGGTCATTAAGAGAGCCAGACCTTTTGTATTTACTACGCGCCGCATCTTTGGCTCTAAGAGCAACCGCAACATCGACTGTTCAAACATAAACAACCAATTGTCAACTGGAAGACTGCGCGATCGATAAATGGCGCACCACCTAGACCGATAATGCAGATATCCAACAGCTGATGCAGATCTGGCTCGGTCATTTGGGACGTATGGGAAATCGGAACAATCCAATGACCCCTGGCGGTACACCAAAAAATACCGGTAGCAACCGGTACACAATTTTGAAAATTTTTTGAAGAAAGAAAATAGTTAGTCAGTTGAAAACTAGAATCGAACGTGTGCAGTTTTTGAATCAGTCGTTATATTTGTATAGACACAATTAGAAAATTGTTGAATTGAATTGCGGATTTGAAATAGAATTGAAATAAAATTGTTTTGAAGTTGAAACACTTAACTATATCTTTCGATTTAAAATCAAATTAATATCGAACATAATTTTGGTCCTTCGAACCGGATACTAGAAAGTGCGCGAGTGGAATTAACTAGTGAAAGACAATAGACAAAACAAAATATCAAAGGCGAAGAATCGGTAAGAGCTGTTTGTTGGGGTAAGTCCTTCATTTATTCCATTTATTATTTCCTCGATAATTTCCTTTTGCTCCCATGCCATTATCATTCCTTTTTATAAGCAATTATATAATAATCGCAGAACCTAAAACCGGTAAAAAGAACGAAAATCTAATACAGAACTAACGGGAATATAATGTGAAGATTGATTTCGGTAATATACTCAAAGCTATACTTTGATAATAATAGAGAAGAATTAACGAAAGTGCGTGAGTGTGCATAGTGAACATATAAATAACAGCATTATCCGTAACTAAATCGAGAATCGTAATAGCCCGTTTACATATCTTGTTAGAAATCATCATAGTCCAATAACGGTAAACTGTACGATACTTACGAGTGGCATTAAACTATATCGAATTGAACTCAATACTTTGAATCGGGTAATTTCTAGCTGATGAGCGGATGCTAGGCCCGTGAATAGAAAAAGAACCACACTGATTATTGCGGTGATAATTAGAATTTTGTATGTACGGATTTTTTGAACATAGACATTTGTAGAACTTCGACCATAGAATAATTCTGTGGATTCAACCCACGTGCAACGTCCTACGCAGCAGCAGAAGTTACTAAGAGATTTAGTTACGAGTTCGTATTAATCCTTAAGGGCCAAGACGGTAAATCGAAAAAAAACTTTGCTAGGTAGGAGTCAGAACCGTAGACATGACGGGCGTTGCAAACTTGTTGACTCACCAAAGATTCGCGTTAGATCAGTTGGTGAAAATTCAAACGAATTACAAGAAGGATCCAAAGACACGGAAAACCAACGTGTATTATCGGAATTTAATTGAAAAAGTAAAGTCAATCCATAGCCAGTACGATGAGGTGCACGAACGAATTCTGGAAAGCTTAGATGAAAAGTTATGTAGCATCCAGTAATTTTTAAATTTTCTTTATTTAAAAATTGCTGGTCACATATCTCCGACCCACACTGGATGGATCGGAGACGCTACCACATTAATTTCAAATCAAAACGCATTTCAAGTGCACAAAAATAAGTCCCGCAAGTCCCCTGGGCGACCTTATTTTTGTTTTCGCACAGCAACGAGATTCCTAACGGAATCTCCTGTTGCTGTGTAAGCGGGCGAGCGAGCTGGAGCTGAGAAGCTCATGGGAGTCGTTGGATTGTCGCAGGAGCGACGGGTCGTTTTGTGTGTCGCGGTAGCGAGAAGTCGCAAGAGGAACGTGTACAGACGAACTCGACTTTTACAGCATTTAAGTGGAAAATACGCACGTGATAAATTGACGAATTTTTCCTATCATCGTAACGAGGTACCGGAAAAGTGATTAAAAGCGGCGTGAATAGACATTGCGCAGTGCAGTGAAGTTTTGCTGTTAGCAGCGACGTATTTAATCATAACAAACGAAATTTCGTCAGACCGTGGGATTTTAAAGTGCGTGCTCGAGCATTCAATTTCGGATACGAAAGAATGTAATTCGGTGTTATCAAAGAATTTCATGCAATTTTCGAGTGCTCCGCTTGAGTACAGTTTGGTGCAATCCGTGAGCAGTTCATATGGCGTGACATACACCTTCATCGAATTAGCTTTCGGCTCACAAGTAGCACACCATGCAGCGATGTAACCGCGAGTTCCGTTAAAGGAGTGCGTCTGTGTCAACGAAAATCGAAGTGTAGATCTGTTTTGTGTAATAGTGCTTTATACGATGTGGAGCCCTGAGATGCGGCACATTCTTAGAACACAAAGACCATTCTATTCGACACTCGACGACAAGGTCCAAGCAACCAGGTTTGAAATATTACTGCCATTGAAACGAGAAAATTTGAGATATTTTCACTTGAAGAACGTTGACGAAGTTTTAGAGAATACTAAAAAAAAAGACAGTTGAGTTGCTGATGATGTAAGTTTTGTACTAGTACGGAAAGATTAAATTGGAAGAATCTATCATTTGATTGCGAAATTTTATTGCGCAAGCTACAAATTAAATTTTAAAAGACTATGGTGTTTTCGAACGTATCTGAAATTTGTGGGATTGCTGCTGTGATTTTAGCTGTTCATGGTGATGCAGCTGCATATTTGGAACCGGCTACTGTGAACCTTGCATATCAAGGCAGGTGGTTCTATAAAATCACAAATCGGCCTCTACTTCCCGGCAAGGAATACCAAGCCAAGGGAATTTGTGCGGTGGTGACATGTGACCCCCGAAGCTGCCGTCATCAACATTGAAATTTATCCCGATATAGAAGTTGTAGGTTGTGTTGAGCTTCCAGTTGATCCACGTCAATCGTACCCAGGGCGCTGTCCGTCATTCACTGGCAAAGACGAAAAAGGAAACGCAATCATTATTGATATGACTAACTAAACTTTAAAATCGATGCTACAATATCTTTGCATCACATTAAAATGCGTCCATAAGCAAAGCATTGACTTTATTGGCAACTATTTACAACATTACTACCACGAACTCATTCATCGAATTATTAGAAGCCATACTTAACTGCAACTGTCATTATGCGTCACTGTCGTTCATTAATATATATAATGCATTTTTTTCTTATGGCGCAATTGTAATAATAGGTTTAGCCATTTATATATCATATTATTCTATCAATGATACATTTTCATTATTAGTAGTGTGCTCACACTCGTAGTTTTTTTTTATAAACAAAACAAGAGAAAAAAAATAATTATCGAACAATTATGAACAATCAAATGTGCGTAGAATCGATAAAATTACGATTTCCCGGTGTTTTAAATCAAACATAAAAATGAAAACTTGCAAGATTTCATTGGGGACTCCTTTAATTTTTTTGTTGTTGTTTGCTTTTCTTTTTTGCATAAAATTAGATTTGGATATGCAAAGAAAGAAAGAGTGCGCTGTGAAGGTCCTTTAGTTGTTTCTTTATTAGAAAAACCGTTTCTCTCTCTAAAAACGGATTTGTACTTGATTTCCAATTTTGATGAATAAATTAAAATTGAACAGTGAAGAGTTAAATTACCTCCGCTTGCGCATTAACATTTTGAATTTTTCTTGTTCTTTAGTTGTATTTCACTTTGGGATCACAGACAATTTCACTTTTCTTTCGTGTATTTGACTCGAAACACAGAACGGTAGATTTGATAATATAGATATTTAAGGTTTAAATAAGTAGCAAGAGAAAAGAAACCAAAAAGAGAAAGAGAAACATAATACATGTAACTGATGGTACCTTCAGAGTTATAATAATTACATTTAAGGAACCCGTAGGGTTATTTTT
The DNA here is from genome assembly GCA_963978885.1 of Nemotelus pantherinus. Lineage (NCBI taxonomy): Eukaryota > Metazoa > Arthropoda > Insecta > Diptera > Stratiomyidae > Nemotelus > Nemotelus pantherinus. Next base: position 182,631,527 of record OZ022264.1, on the reverse strand, counting down.
GTAGAAAAAAAAAAGGGAAGAAAGAGACAAATTTATTGTTACTACCTCTGAGATCGAGTTAAATTTAGCCAATCATCCTGTTCTTTGGAAAATTTATCTACATTTGAAAAAAAAAAAGAGAAAAATCATCAGGAATATTGTTTTGTGTTCTCATGGTTTATATAGCTCGAGGTCAGAGATAAACCAATAGCTTGATATATAAATATCATAGGAATAACCTTACTTTTTACGTGTTTTATATAGAACATTATTCCACGAGCTGAATTTTTGCCTCGACACCGAAAATGAAACCGTTGTATATAGTTATACATATCTATGATAAAATAATAATGAATTGGAATTAAATCGAACCGCGGCCTTCTTATTGGGCGAAAGCCCTGGAAGTTCTTCTTCTTTTCAGGGTCCGCGCATGGCCTGGCTGGCCTATCAATAATGTAGTGTTTTCTTGATTTTTAGCATTTTTACAGTATATTGTTAAATAAGGGAGGGATACTGGCCCAACTAGTAGTTTCCGTGATTTTTGTAAACTTTTGAATTTTTGAATTTTTTGATATGGGGCCAGTATCAGAGGGTGGAGGACCCCAGACCATCGGGGTCAGGGCTCCACTAACATCGGGGGCCCGGGGCTGTCTGCCTCACCCGGGTTCCTTGTAAAGAGAGGTAGCACTTTTTTCCTTTTTCCCTCTTGTAGATTTTTAATTTTCTGGCTCCGTGCGTTGTCACGAGCACTGGGTCTGCTTAGACAGCCCATGTTGCAGAGCCTGGGTGGTTTCCTTAACGGAACGATGCCCCCTTTTGGTCCCTGGGTATTTTACATACCAGTTTGCGGCTACGAAATTCATGACGGATGAATAATACGTAGCATCCCGTTTCCTTGAGAGCAAACCATCCCCATTTGTTTAAAGAACCCACCCCAGCCGCAGCGAGCTAGCAAAGCGGCACCCCAGCATCCGTCGGGGTTGGTTAAAGGGTGCTCCGCTAATGCGGACGAGGGGCCTTCACGGCCATTTCTAGGGCACCCTGCTCTCGGGGCAATTCTTTTTTTTTGTTTTGCCTCTTGAATGGCAGCAGCTATTCCACTGTTGACCTTAGCACTCTTGGTTCTGGACTTCGGTCTGGTTCTAGGTAGTGCTAAGGCCATTGCAACTCCAATTCCGCTACAGTTAATATCGTCACCATATTTCACGGACGAGTACGAGCGTTTCGAATCGATCCGTATCAACTTCCTATCCGAATTGGAAGAATTACTGCAGGCCTCGCAGCCTACAGAAGAGTCAAACGAAGGTAAAGCGCCAAAAGAAGCAAAGGGTGAAGACGACCTAAAGCTACCACGCATAAGTTTACCGAAATTTTCTGGCAAATATGATGAATTGATATCTTTTCACGATCTATTTGTATCCCTTATACACAATCGGACATCATTGTCAAAAGTTGAGAAGCTTCATTACTTAAAGTGCAGCTTATCGGGTGAGGCGGAAAACTTGCTGCGACATTTTGCAGTGACAGAAAGTAATTATGACGTTGCTTGGAAATTACTTAGTGAACGTTACGATAACAAGCGCGTCTTATTAAATACGCAGTTTAGAAACTTGTTCAATATTGATAGTGCCACAGAATCATCCGACTCTATTAAACTCTTACTAGATCAAACGGTAGAGTGCGTTCAAGCAATGGAAAATTTGAAACTAGGCGACTTGCGGCAATCGATTATTATATATCTTACTGCAGAGCGACTTTCGCAAGAAACCAGGCAATTGTGGGAGCAGGAACAGGCTTTAAACACTAAGTTGTCTTCTTTTGATGAACTCAAGACGTTTCTCAATAATCGATTTCGAGCTTTAGAAGCTTCGGGGTTAGATCGGTTAAAGCATCGACAAAAGCACTTATCAGTATCGCGGAAAGTGCATTCTTTGCAAGCCAATGCACATCCACCGCAATCTACGTGCACTCAATCTAAAGGTTCACACCGCTTAGCGCATTGCGCACAATTTCGGCAGCTACCCCATGCACAGAAATTTGAATTAGTCAAACGAAATGGGTTGTGTTTAAATTGTCTCGAAAAGGGTAATTTAGTAGGTAGTTGTCCTAGTCGATTCAAGTGCATGAAGTGTAAACGATCTCACCATACACTTCTACATCGGGAGGAGATACAGCTGAATTATCAGGTCGATGGTCATGCGTCAACTCAGCAACGGGTTAATCTGAGTGTGAACACTAGTAGTGGGACAAATAGACGAGAAGTTTTATTGGCAACCGCTCTGATAAATGTGCAGTCTCCAAGTGGACCTATTAATTTGCGAGCACTTTTGGATCAAGGCTCGCAAGTGTCTTTAATCACCGAACATGCCGTGCAACGATTAGGCTTGAAACGAAAAGGCACCAATATAAACGTTTCAGGAATTGGGAACTCAATCCACATGAATACGATGGGAGAAGTCAATCTCAGCATAGTTACCCGCAACAAGAATACATTAGACTGTGAAGCCATAATTCTAGACAAACTAACTAGTTTGATCCCTAGCCAACCAGTCCATATTGTTGATTGTTACCAATTAAAGTCGATCGAACTTGCCGATATACAATTCAATCGTCCTGGCCAAATTGATGTAATTCTCGGTGCCGATATTTTTGCCAGAATTATTCTAGGGGAGATACGTCGATTAAGCAAAGACCTCATCGCCCAAAATACGCAATTAGGATGGGTGGTATTTGGCCAAACTGATACACAAGCCGCAACGAGCTATCAAAGCTACAAGGTAGAAGTTAGCAAGAACGATGAATTAAACGGACAGTTGCAAAGATTTTGGGAACTTGAAGAGATTCCGCATCAGCGTTCGATGACCGATGAAGATGTCGCATGTGAAAAGTATTTTCTTGAGACCGTTCAAAGAGATACAACAGGGCGTTTTATCGTGCGGCTGCCATTCAAACCAGAGAAAGGGAAAAACGCTCTTGGCCATTCTCGGACGTCAGCAGTTTCAAGTTTCTTATCGTTGGAAAAACGGTTGAAGGCAGATACCGAGCTAAATGCAGAATATACAGCGTGCATTAACGATTACATTGCACGTGGACATATGGAGCCAGCCAAAGACACTATAGAGCAGATCACCGAGAATGGAAAGCCACGATGTAAAGCATGTTATCTACCCCACCACGCAATGCGTAAAGAGAGCAGCTCGAATCATTGCCGCGTAGTTTTCGATGCGTCCCGAAAAACCAGCTCGGGGCTGTCCCTGAACGACGTGTTAACAACGGGACCGGCGATCCAGAATGAGTTGACAATGGTCATAATGCAATGGAGATGGTATCGATACGCATTTGTTGCTGACATCGCTAAAATGTACAGGCAGATCAGGATGCACGAAGAAGACATTAATTACCAACGCATTCTATGGCGACCCCATCCATCAGGAGAGATACAAGACTACTGTCTGAATACGGTTACATTCAGAGTAACCTGTGCGCCATTCCTGGCAATTAGATGTCTAAAGAAATTGGCAGAGATGAACAAAGACAGATGTCCTCGTACCTGGCATGCGGTAGAAAGTGAGTTCTACGTAGATGACCTGTTATCCGTAGGGCACAGCATACTAGAAACAATTGACAAAAGGAAGGAGATAGATGACGTACTTAAATCAGGTGGATTTGAGTTACGAAAATGGATCACCAATGACCTAAGAATTATAGAAGATATAAAGGAGGATGATATCGAAATGCATACAACTGGACTTGAATTTAGAACGAAATTACAATTCGTTGGGCATTCTGTGGAACCCGTTCACGGATCAATTTAGCTACAAAATTGGAAAATTAGAACTGGCTACTAAGTGCTCTAAACGGCAGCTATGATCTGAGATCGCAAAACTATACGACCCTCTAGGATGGATATCACCCATCATAATAAATTCGAAGATACTGCTACAATCACTCTGGCCGCGAGGACTATCTTGGGATGAACCCTTATCAAATGAAATCATGACTACGTGGGCGAAATTGAACAGCAGCCTACACGAATTAAAAAATTTGCGCATACCACGTTGGATCGACTATACAAATGGCTCAATTGTTGAACTGCATGGATTCTCCGATGCATCGTCGAAGGCTTACGCTGCAGCGATTTATATAACTGTTCGAAATAACGCACGAGTTACCTCACACTTAGTCACAGCAAAAACTAAAGAAGCTCCAATACGCCCTGTCTCAATACCACGCCTTGAACTTTGCGGAGCGGTTTTATTAGCCAAATTGATGGCTAAAGTTAAATTAGCGCTGAATTTAGTGGATACGACAACTCGACTATGGACTGATTCCAAAATCGTCTTGGCATGGTTAAAAGGTCACCCATCGCGATGGACAGTATTCGTTGCGAATCGAACAACAACGATATTTAACGCGGTGGGGAACAGTCCGTGGTATCATGTCCCGACACAGGATAACCCTGCTGACTTAGCGTCTCGAGGTATTGAAGCACGTCAAATTATTGACAGTATTTATGGTGGCATGGTCCGGCGTGGCTAGTTCAAGACGAAAATCACTGGCCGATTTCTTATGAAGTATCCGAAACTAAAATAGAACTGAAGAGGACATTGTAGCCCAAACGGCATCCTCAGAAAATGAAAAAGCCCCCGTCCCGGTACTGTGAAGGCTGTGTATTGGCCCGACTCCTCCGCCATTGGTACCTGCCAGTAGGCTGATTTCACGTCTAACGTGGATAGGTATTTCGCGTTCCGTAATTTGTCCAGAGTGGCGGAAATATATGGCAGAGGATACGCATCCTTTTCGGACACCGCATTCACCTTTCTGAAATCTACACAAAAACGGTAGGACCCATCTTTTTTACGCACCAGGAGGATAGGCGACGACCAAGGGCTAGAGGAAGGTTCCACCACTCAAAAACTTCAACATTTCGTCTAACTCGGTGTTAATCTGACGTTGTACCGCCGGTGAAACAGGGTAGTATCTCTGTTTAATTGGAGTGGCACTGGTCCTAATGGTATTCTGAACAGCCGTCGCACAACCTAATCCCTCTCCCATCAAGCTAAACTGTTCCTCCAACAAATCTGACAGTACGCGCTTTTCAGCCTCAGATAAATGGGATCGGTCTCGCAATGCCCCTCCAGCAACCGCCGTTGTTGCAGCCAAAGAATGCCACTGCTGACCCTCCACTCCAAATCGTTGCCAGAAATTGATCACCAAAATCACCTCTTGAGGAACTGACGGTATTACTAATGTGTCTATGTCGTGTTTTCGGCCGTTTAAGGTATACTTCAAGCGTACTACCCCAGACACCGCACAGGCTACGCCGTTGGCTAATCACACCTCTTCAATCTGCTCATGACCCAGTACTTAGCCTTTATCCGCCAAACGGGACCATCCTTTCCCTCCTAGTATCGTACGGCTCGCCCCTGAGTCCAGCAGCCCCTCCATAGTTACGTCCTCAATATCCACTTGTATGTGCGGACGACTATCACTACTACTCTCCATAAGGGCGTAGTCCACGACTGGCCGTTGTGTCCTCGGTTGCGGCCTGATCCCCGTGCTTGCTTGGCTGCTTATGAAGTACGCTTCTCGTTTCCCGAAGCCTGTTGGTTTGATCGGAATCGAGACTCCCCACCACTAGCCCTCGCCCGGCATGTTAGGCATGCCGACCTCATTACCCCCTGGCGACCGCAACCAAAACACCGCCGTGGCTCCGGGCACTCTCTCGACATATGCCCGTCTCGCTTACAGTTCCAACATTGGATCCGGCCTGCATTTGACATCACGGCGACTCGCTCAGTGCCTTCTGTTCCCACGTACGCCAAATCTGGTTCCAAGCATCGTCTGTTTCGCGTGATGGGCGGTACAAATGCTGCCACTGAAGCCCTGGTGGCATCCAAAGTGCGTCCCATCTTCATGAGCTCAGAAATAGATGATACTTGCGTCAGACACAGCTGTTGCTGATAGAAAGGCGCTATGTTCCTTCTTAATGTTCGCATCTTCTCCTCCTCCAAGCAACCCTTCCTCAATCTACTAAAAAGGCGTTCCATTATAGCAACGTACACCCCCATCGACTCATTCTCCCCCTGAGTTCGCTTCCGGATCTCCCAGAGGCGATCCTCGTAATCCGAGGGCAAAAACTCTGCCTTTAATTCCTCTACCAACTCGTCCCAGCATCCGACAATGTTTCGGTTGGGCCTAAACCAGATCAAGGCCCGAGAATCAAAAAGGTCGAACGCAGCCGTAAAAAACTGTGGCTTACTAAGTCCTCTTGCTTGACGTAGAACCTCGACGCGTTCCAGGAAGGCATTCACTGACCCGGACGAATCCCCGCTGAATTTGAGCCCCCACTTGGCAACCTCTGCCAGACTAGCGCCCCTAACCGACTGGGATAAGGACGCCCCTTTATCTTCATTTGATTGAACTTCTTCGTCGTCGCTGACACCATCGACTCTTTCCACCAACGATCCCATCGCCAGAATCAACCTATTCCGAAGACTTTTTGCAGCTTCCTTTTGCTCACTGGTCATCGCCTGTAAATTTGCCAAACAACGGAATCCAAATTCAACCTTCACCTTAGCCTTGATGAAGTCCGACGACGTCCTATCTCCTGAAACTCTGGCCACCAGTTCTTCTATCTCAACTGCCTTTGCGGATAGCTCGGCATTATCCGTGTCGCAGTCGAACGGGTACTCTGTTTCGACATACGAAGTGTCTAGTGCTAACTCTGCTTTCAACGTTGCCCGCAGAGACTTGCGCATATTGTCCATCGTATCGGCGGCAAAACCTCGGATGGCAAGTTCTTAAATGAGCTCATCCTTGCTCAGGCGGTCCACTAAGATCTTCATCTTCTTATCGCCGAACCTTATATCACCACTGGAATAAAGACCCACACTATTCTTCGGTAACAACAAATGACCCTTCGCAATATTTCCCGAACGTAGAAACAAACTCGGTTGGAAATAGTTCAGCCCTGTCGAGAAACAGCACCCCAATATCCCGACAATCGATATGGATCTACAGCACCTATTATCTACCCCTGACAAAGAAAAACCTCTTACTCGCTAGTCGACACTATTTAACACCCCGCCTAACTCAACAAGGGTGGACCAACCGGCCAGTACTCGACCACAATATAATATAAACTTTATCCTAAATATATATTCGATAAACAGAACCAAAATCCTCCTGAAAATTCATGCCCCTTAACCTAAAAAACCAGACACACTTCCATACACTCAAAATTCAATATTATTCACTTGCACTTCAATCACTCAACTGAATCTAGAATTCAAATCGTTTAAATGATACATAAAAATAAATAATGTTCATGCAAATCATAAATTCAATTATGTTCCAATATATATAGTCCAAACTAATCAACTCAACATTTAATCCAACCAACGATTTAATTGTTTGCTCAAGATGTGCGCAGTTAGCCGATATTCGAGTATAATCTTTTCAAATACGCCTTAAGGATCTTTTTAGATGCAAAATTGTGCGCCTAACAGCCTTCCCACAATTTGGAACTTGGCTCGTCAAATTTTCACGAGTACCGTTTTTCACCGTTAGTACCGTTGGCCCCACGTTGGGCACCAATTTGTTACACTAATTGTTCCACGACCGTCTTCTAACCCTATATGCCCGACCGGGACGTTAGAGCAGTAGTTTCGGGCGCCTCTGCTCACGGAGAAAGTGGTGGGTTTGAGCGCCACTCGCTTTGTTCAACCCGAAACCACTAAAGGCACCACCGCTCTAAAGCGAGAAATGAGCGACGTGCATACACCTTCAATTTCTCACCGTCGGAATTAACTCTTTAAGTAAAAATGATATTAACGAACGATTTTCCATTGTTACACGATTACATATATTTTTTTTCACCATCGATTCCAAAAGAATTTTACACACAAAACCCGATACTAATCCTATGCAGCCGCGATATAATTATGCACTAAACTTACTTAACACTAGGAGAAAAAACAAAATTCAAAAATAAATATAAGAATAAATGAACTTGACTACAAGAATCCCTCGCTGGGGCCCGGATGTCTCGACGCCGACAATCGAAAAAAATTTCCTCCCTCGCTGACACTCGTCCCACTAGCCAACTTCCTCCTGTTGGTCGAAAATCTCCTTTTCTTCTGCTGATCGGAAATTTCCTTTTCTTTACGAGTTACGCCCAAGAAATTACACCACAACGTCGCTAACGCACCTTCGATTTATTTCTCCTCGAACTTATCGCCTCCTTCCAGAAGGAATAAATGTCCTCACAGTCTGACTCCAATCGACATGCGATTCAACAAAAGAAAACCTCCAATTAATTTTTCAAAGCGTACCGCACACGTCTGCTACCGTACCTAGTTCCATTCGAAAAGAAAGAAAGGCTTTCACTCTTCCCTCGACGTAGCGCAATATTTAAAATTATCGGGACTTCCCTGCACCGCTTAGTTTATTCACCCCGTCACTGCTCCACGCGCGTCGAATTCTCTTTTTCACCTCGCATTCCACCCATTTGGGACAACTCGATTTCCCCTGCTCGATCATCCGTCATCTGGGACATTCCAATCGGTGACATTTCGAATTGTCATACTTCAATTTGACTGATGACAGGTGAAATTGGTTGAAGTTGTTGTGAAGTGAAATTATGCTGTTCCCAAATTAGCTGATTCGTTCTGGAAAAGTTATCCATTGGGTAAGTAATCCACCTGTTATTTTGTGTGAATCGCTCCGAAGTGTTGCGCGTACGACGTTCATTCCGCAATTCTGCCAACGGTAGTGAGTGCGCTTTCATCGACTGTTCGCGGTATTTTTTTCGATTGGTTCGCCGCCGATCAATCATCCCATTTGATCTGAGTATCTCTCGAACTGATTTTCTGAGTAATTTACCCGGTCGCTCGTATCTTGCCCTAGTTTGCATAGTGCATTCGCTGCTAGTCACATCTAGGTCAGATGTTGGCCCAGGTCAGGGGCCGCCGGCTCGAGCAGCCAAAATTGTGCGATGCCCCGCGTATTCGTGCGTCGAAATTAAATTGTTGCTTTAGATAGGTAACTATCACTGAGCCCCTATTCCAATCTTAGTTTGCTCGCGATTAAATTCATTTAAAGCATTACTATTGATTCGCCTTCAGTAATGTCGGGTGTCTTTGGGTTTTTCGTTGTTCCGTCGCCTAGCTGCGTGCAAATTTCGCGGCCTAAGCTACTGCCCTATCGCTTATGCTTAATGCATACACACGGCATGACTTACTTAATGTAAAAGATACAAAAGACTTAAGGGAGCTAATTCCTCGGTGATTGCGACTTAACCTCCATCGACCTAGCATCCGTAGGTCGGTGGAGGTTTTTTTTTCCTTCCCTGTTAATACTTGTGAACCAGGAGCAACCGTGACCACATATATCATATCCATTCATATATATACATATATATACATATATATATATATATATATATATATATATATATATATATATATATATATATATATATATATATATATATATATATTTATTTATTTCACCAAACAAGGTATACAATTACTTATAAATAAGATAAAAATAAAAATATAAATTGGCATAACAATTCAAAATAACAAAACTAAACAAAACAGATTAATAACAGGTAAAAATAGACTGAAAGCGATGCAAATAAATAAATTAACATTCTATTAAAAATTATGACAGCAATATCACATGTAGGGCACAAAATTATTAAATACAAAAAGGAAATTAAATTAAATATTTTGTTAGTCATTGAAAGGGTGCTAGGCCGGTAGACTAGAGAGGGTAGGATAAAAGAGCCTTGGTTACTCCGTTTTCAAAGGACGCTTTCGAAATTGTGGGGGAATAGTGTTGGCTCATGCTGTTGAATATCTTGCAGCATCTATTTATTGGCTCATTATCAGCATATGCGGTGCTATGCCTATATTCAACTAGTATTTGTCAGGATGTAGTGACTCTTACGGGCTGGTTAAGCACAAATCTTTCCTGAATGAAGTCGACATTAGCAGCGTCTCTAATGACATCAAAACTGAAGCAGGCAGATAACATTAATTTATTTATTTATTTATTAATGTCCAAATCAACAGAACAAATCTAATTATAGATTAGACATAACAAAAAAAAGAAAACAAATATATATATATATATATATATATATATATATATATATATATATATATATATATATATATATATATATATATGTATATATATATATAAAACGCAGGGAAATGAAGTTATCCTCGAACATACAAAGGATTGAATACACTGAAACCTGCAAAACGATCAGAAAGAGGATAACAGAAGATGTAAGGAAATACAATGAAAAATTAGTAGAAAGTGCCATCGAAAATATTAGGAGCCTCAAGAAGGCGAAAAGAGCATTATTGATTGGTAGAAACCAAGTGATTGCTATGCAACATGAAAATGAAAGAGTAACCGATAGGAAGAAAATACTGGAGATAATAACCAACTTCTATCAAGATCTCTACAAAGCCCCCGAAACAAGCCAAACAATAACAGCGACTATACAAGAAGCACCTGAAGAAGACGTCCCAGAAGTTCTCATTGATGAAGTGGAAGCGGCGCTGAAACAAATGAAAAATGGCAAAGCAGCTGGCAATGATGGCATCACAGCGGAACTATTGAAATACGCGGGCAGAAAAACATGGAAGATTCTGGCGAACGTATTCACAAGCTGCCTCAGAACAAGGAAAATCCCTGACCATTGGAATAGTGCCAATATAATTCCGATCCACAAGAAGGGGAACAGGGAAGACATTAGAAATGACAGGCCGATAAGTCTACTCCCCGCGTTCTACAAAGTATTCACTAAAATCATTAATAACAGAATACAGGCAACCTTAGACGCAGAACAACCTCGAGAACAGGCAGGTTTCAGAAGTGGCTTCAGCACCATAGACCACATTCACACACTGAGAGAAATTATGAGCCGAGCGAATGAGTACGAACTTCCCCTCGCCCTGGCGTACATAGACTTTGAGAAAGCCTTTGACTCAGTATACCCCGAGGCAATAATAAGAGCACTTACAAACCAAGGTATCGAGAAACCATACATAGAAACACTGACCAACATCTACAGGAACGCCAAAGCGAAAGTCAAAGTGTTCGATGACACACCAGAGTTTCCACACAAAGAGGTGTTAGACAGGGGGACACCATTTCGCCAAGACTCTTTAGCGCCACCATGGAAGAAATCTTTCGAGGCCTAGCATGGGACAACAAAGGCTTAATCATAGATGGAGAACGGCTAAGTCACCTACGATTTGCAGATGACATAGTCCTTCTCGCCCAAAATCAGGGGGAATTGCAAACGCTACTTGAGGATCTAAACTCAGCTAGTAAGACAGCAGGACTGAGAATGAACCTCAATAAAACAAAGGTTATGTAAAACGAATTCATAACGAGAGGCCAGGATAGAATATCAATTAATAGCACAGATTTGGAAGTGGTAGACGAATATGTGTATCTGGGCCAAACAATAAGCAACTCAGGATCGCTACTACCCGAAATAAACAAGAGAATCAAACTAGCGTGGAGTGCGTTTGGGAAAAACTGCATAATCTTCAAATCAAAAATGAAACCCTACCTGAAGAAGAAAGCCTTTGATGGATGCATTCTGCCGGTCATGACTTATGGCTGTGAAACATGGACTCTGACAGCAGATACCACAAGAAAGCTTCAGGTTGCCCAAAGAGCAATGGAGAGATGCATGTTGGGCATCACAAGAAGAGATAGGAAAAGACTTGACTGGATAAGAGCAAAAACGCAGGTAACTGATGTGATTAATAGAATCAGAAGTCTCAAGTGGCGATGGGCCGGGCATTTGGCAAGACTATCGGACAACAGATGGACCACCAAAGTCATGAACTGGTATCCAAGGGGAGTCAAAAGACCAAGACGGCGCCCGAGACTAAGATGGGACCATGACCTAAGGAAGCTAGCCGGCATATCCTGGACACGTATAGCCAAAAATAGACAAAAATGGAGGGAAATGGAAAGCCAATATTTAGGGGAGGCTACATCATGATCCGTATGCATGATTGACAAGCTGACAATGATGATATATATATATATATATATATATATATATATATATATATATATATATATATATATATATATATATATATATATATATATATATATATATATATATATATATATATATATATATATATATATATATATATATATATAATATACAAAGAAAAAGAAAAAGCAAAATCGACCAAAAAAAAGATACAACAAAAGATTAAATTATGACATATTTCATGTATCTGATAGAACGTTTTCTTTTAAATATTTTTAAACATACCTAATGTTTGAGGCAGAGGACCAAGGTTAAGGTTATTATGTTGACGAGGCAAACGCAAAAGGGGAGAAAAGAAATAGGTGTCAGTACGGGCAAATGTAACGTTAAATTTAAAAAATGTTCTATTAGGACGGCCCGAATCTCTAACAGAAAGGTGAATGCTGGGGTCCACCAATATACAGCCGTTGAAAAGTTTAAAGAGGATGCACTCGTCGAGGAACACTCTACGTGACTCAAGGGAAGGAATTTGAAGGATGGAGAGGCGCATACTGTAATCACAATACGGTATATTGAACTTATAGAACAATGAGCGGGTGAATTTGCGTTGCACGGATTCAACCGCAGCAATCAAGTATGCATAATGTGGACACCAAATTTGGCAACAGTATTCAAGAACACTACGAACGAAGGAAAAACACAGATATAGAGGAGTGGAAAGATTAACAAAACGTTTAGAGGATCTAATGATGAAGCCGGAAAAACGAGAAGCCTTGGCAGTGACGTGTAAAATATGTAAATCAAACTTCAACTTGGAATCGAAGATCACGCCAAGGTCCTTGAAACTAGCAACAACATTGAGAGGAGAGCCGAGGACAGAGTAGGAGAAGAGGGGATGTTTTGTGGGTGAAAGACATTTGATGACACTTCGAAACATTCAAAGTGAGAGAATTCGCTGCGCACCAGGTAGCCAAAGTATCCATATCTTTCTGCAATAAGAAACAGTCACTAGCGGATTCTATCACTCTGAAAATTTTGAGATCATCAGCGTACAAAAGACAGGGTGAATTAAAGAGGGAAGGAAGATCGTTAACAAACAAAAAAAAACAATAAAGGACCAAGAATAGATCCTTGAGGAACTCCTGAGGTAGGAAAAAAAGGTGTAGAAGAGCAAGAATTAACAACCACAACACAAGAGCGATCACAAACGTAGGAGAAGAACCAAGAAAAGAGGACACCAGAGAGACCAAACCCTGCTAACTTTGACAGAAGAACAATATGGTTCACAGAATCGAAAGCCTTGGCAAAGTCTGTATATAGGACATCTACTTGCTTTTGCTTGTCGATTGCGGAAGCAACGGTGTTTCTAAAAGACAATAAGTTTGTAACCGTTGACTTACCTTTAACGAATCCATGTTGTTCACTGGCCAGCAAGGGTTGAATAAAAGGGTACACTCTATTGTAAACTACTTTTTCGAGGAGCTTACTAAAACATGGCAGAAGGGATATAGGACGGTAATTAGGGATGGAAGAAGTATCGCAAGCTTTATGAATGGGAAATATGTTGGCGGATTTCCAAAGGGCAGGAAAGGTACCGGTGGAGATGCTAATGTTGAAAATTGTTGACAGAGGAACACACAAAGAGGGACAATGATTTGGTAAAAAAATTCGGAATGCCGTCAGCATCGAGGGACAACATTAATGATTCGACTTCCAAAGGATTAGTTAAAGCAGTGGAAAGGGTACGATCAGGCGTGGGAAAAATTGTTGAAGGCGAAGAACTACTGAGATGGGAGGTAAAGGAAGAAAAAATTTGAGCAAAGAGCTCGCAGGAATCCTGAGGTGAGGACGCAGACTTATCATGAAGATACATGGGAGAAGGAATGCCAGAGGAGGTTATAAGGGATTTTATATAAGACCAAAAAGGCTTAGGATTGTCCGAAGTAATAGAAGTTTCGACATGCTCCAGGTAGGCACGCATTGCGTCATTGGCTGCTTTTTTAGCAGCAGCCCGTAACCTTTGAAAATTCAAAAGGTCATTAAGAGAGTAAAAAAAGTAAAGCAATCCCACGACAACCCTTGTACGGGTCTAGGGGTTGAAGGTGGTAGAGAGCTTCATTACAATTTTTTTAATCATTGCGGATACGAGTGTGGAGTGATTAGTTCCACGACTCACTTTACCCCTGATTTGAATCAGGTACCTAATCAGAGCTAGGTGAACTCAAAGCTTGGTGCGCGGACCCTCGTCCGAACCTGGATTCGAACCAGGGACCCCACACGCAAGAAGCCAGTGCTCTACCCACTAGGCTACTCAAGCTCTCTCTCATTAAGAGAGCCAGACCTTTTGTATTTACTACGCGCCGCATCTTTGGCTCTAAGAGCAACCGCAACATCGACTGTTCAAACATAAACAACCAATTGTCAACTGGAAGACTGCGCGATCGATAAATGGCGCACCACCTAGACCGATAATGCAGATATCCAACAGCTGATGCAGATCTGGCTCGGTCATTCGGGACGTATGGGAAATCGGAACAATCCAATGACCCCTGGCGGTACACCAAAAAATACCGGTAGCAACCGGTACACAATTTTGAAAATTTTTTGAAGAAAGAAAATAGTTAGTCAGTTGAAAACTAGAATCGAATGTGTGCAGTTTTTGAATCAGTCGTTATATTTGTATAGATACAATTAGAAAATTGTTGAATTGAATTGCGGATTTGAAATAGAATTGAAATAAAATTGTTTTGAAGTTGAAACACTTAACTATATCTTTCGATTTAAAATCAAATTAATATCGAACATAATTTTGGTCCTTCGAACCGGATACTAGAAAGTGCGCGAGTGGAATTAACTAGTGAAAGACAATAGACAAAACAAAATATCAAAGGCGAAGAATCGGTAAGAGCTGTTTGTTGGGGTAAGTCCTTCATTTATTCCATTTATTATTTCCTCGATAATTTCCTTTTGCTCCCATGCCATTATCATTCCTTTTTATAAGCAATTATATAATAATCGCAGAACCTAAAACCGGTAATAAGAACGAAAATCTAATACAGAACTAACGGGAATATAATGTGAAGATTGATTTCGGTAATATACTCAAAGCTATACTTTGATAATAATAGAGAAGAATTAACGAAAGTGCGTGAGTGTGCATAGTGAACATATAAATAACAGCATTATCCGTAACTAAATCGAGAATCGTAATAGCCCGTTTACATATCTTGTTAGAAATCATCATAGTCCAATAACTGTAAACTGTACGATACTTACGAGTGGCATTAAACTATATCGAATTGAACTCAATACTTTGAATCGGGTAATTTCTAGCTGATGAGCGGATGCTAGGCCCGTGAATAGATAAAGAACCACACTGATTATTGCGGCGATAATTAGAATTTTGTATGTACGGATTTTTTGAACATAGACATTTGTAGAACTTCGACCATAGAATAATTCTGTGGATTCAACCCACGTGCAACGTCCTACGCAGCAGCAGAAGTTACTAAGAGATTTAGTTACGAGTTCGTATTAATCCTTAAGGGCCAAGACGGTAAATCGAAAAAAAACTTTGCTAGGTAGGAGTCAGAACCGTAGACATGACGGGCGTTGCAAACTTGTTGACTCACCAAAGATTCGCGTTAGATCAGTTGGTGAAAATTCAAACGAATTACAAGAAGGATCCAAAGACACGGAAAACCAACGTGTATTATCGGAATTTAATTGAAAAAGTAAAGTCAATCCATAGCCAGTACGATGAGGTGCACGAACGAATTCTGGAAAGCTTAGATGAAAAGTTAATATCGTCACCATATTTCACGGACGAGTACGAGCGTTTCGAATCGATCCGTATCAACTTCCTATCCGAATTGGAAGAATTACTGCAGGCCTCGCAGCCTACAGAAGAGTCAAACGAAGATAAAGTGCCAAAAGAAGCAAAGGGTGAAGACGACCTAAAGCTACCACGCATAAGTTTACCGAAATTTTCTGGAAAATATGATGAATTGATATCTTTTCACGATCTATTTGTATCCCTTATACACAATCGGACATCATTGTCAAAAGTTGAGAAGCTTCATTACTTAAAGTGCAGCTTATCGGGTGAGGCGGAAAACTTGCTGCGACATTTTGCAGTGACAGAAAGTAATTATGACGTTGCTTGGAAATTACTTAGTGAACGTTACGATAACAAGCGCGTCTTATTAAATACGCAGTTTAGAAACTTGTTCAATATTGATAGTGCCACAGAATCATCCGACTCTATTAAACTCTTACTAGATCAAACGGTAGAGTGCGTTCAAGCAATGGAAAATTTGAAACTAGGCGACTTGCGGCAATCGATTATTATATATCTTACTGCAGAGCGACTTCCGCAAGAAACCAGGCAATTGTGGGAGCAGGAACAGGCTTTAAACACTAAGTTGTCTTCTTTTGATGAACTCAAGACGTTTCTCAATAATCGATTTCGAGCTTTAGAAGCTTCGGGGTTAGATCGGTCAAAGCATCGACAAAAGCACTTATCAGTATCGCGGAAAGTGCATTCTTTGCAAGCCAATGCACATCCACCGCAATCTACGTGCACTCAATGTAAAGGTTCACACCGCTTAGCGCATTGCGCACAATTTCGGCAGCTACCCCATGCACAGAAATTTGAATTAGTCAAACGAAATGGGTTGTGTTTAAATTGTCTCGAAAAGGGTAATTTAGTAGGTAGTTGTCCTAGTCGATTCAAGTGCATGAAGTGTAAACGATCTCACCATACACTTCTACATCGGGAGGAGATACAGCTGAATTATCAGGTCGATGGTCATGCGTCAACTCAGCAACGGGTTAATCTGAGTGTGAACACTAGTAGTGGGACAAATAGACGAGAAGTTTTATTGGCAACCGCTCTGATAAATGTGCAGTCTCCAAGTGGACCTATTAATTTGCGAGCACTTTTGGATCAAGGCTCGCAAGTGTCTTTAATCACCGAACATGCCGTGCAACGATTAGGCTTGAAACGAAAAGGCACCAATATAAACGTTTCAGGAATTGGGAACTCAATCCACATGAATGCGAAGGGAGAAGTCAATCTCAGCATAGTTACCCGCAACAAGAATACATTAGACTGTGAAGCCATAATTCTAGACAAACTAACTAGTTTGATCCCTAGTCAACCAGTCCATATTGTTGATTGTTACCAATTAAAGTCGATCGAACTTGCAGATACACAATTCAATCGTCCTGGCCAAATTGATGTAATTCTCGGTGCCGATATTTTTGCCAGAATTATTCTAGGGGAGATACGTCGATTAAGCAAAGACCTCATCGCCCAAAATACGCAATTAGGATGGGTGGTATTTGGCCAAACTGATACACAAGCCGCAACGAGCTATCAAAGCTACAAGGTAGAAGTTAGCAAGAACGATGAATTAAACGGACAGTTGCAAAGATATTGGGAACTTGAAGAGATTCCGCATCAGCGTTCGATGACCGATAAAGATGTCGCATGTGAAAAGTATTTTCTTGAGACCGTTCAAAGAGATACAACAGGGCGTTTTATCGTGCGGCTGCCATTCAAACCAGAGAAAGGGAAAAACGCTCTTGGCCATTCTCGGACGTCAGCAGTTTCAAGTTTCTTATCGTTGGAAAAACGGTTGAAGGCAGATACCGAGCTAAATGCAGAATATACAGCGTGCATTAACGATTACATTGCACGTGGACATATGGAGCCAGCCAAAGACACTATAGAGCAGATCACCGAAAATGGAAAGCCACGATGTAAAGCATGTTATCTACCCGACCACGCAATGCGTACAGAGAGCAGCTCGACTCATTGCCGCGTAGTTTTCGATGCGTCTCGAAAAACCAGCTCGGGGCTGTCCCTGAACGACGTGTTAATAACGGGACCGGCGATCCAGAATGAGTTGACAATGGTCATAATGCAATGGAGATGGTATCGATACGCATTTGTTGCTGACATCGCTAAAATTTACAGGCAGATCAGGATGCACGAAGAAGACATTAATTACCAACGCATTTTATGGCGACCCCATCCATCAGGGGAGATACAAGACTACTGTCTGAATACGGTTACATTCAGAGTAACCTGTGCGCCATTCCTGGCAATTAGATGTCTAAAGAAATTGGCAGAGATGAACAAAGACAGATGTCCTCGTACCTGGCATGCGGTAGAAAGTGAGTTCTACGTAGATGACCTGTTATCCGGAGGGCACAGCATACTAGAAACAATTGACAAAAGGGAGGAGATAGATGACGTACTTAAATCAGGTGGATTTGAGTTACGAAAATGGATCACCAATGACCTAAGAATTATCGAAGATATAAAGGAGGATGATATCGAAATGCATACAACTGGACTTGAATTTAGAACGAAATTACAATTCGTTGGGCATTCTGTGGAACCCGTTCACGGATCAATTTAGCTACAAAATTGGAAAATTAGAACCGGCTACTAAGTGGTCTAAACGGCAGCTATGATCTGAGATCGCAAAACTATACGACCCTCTAGGATGGATATCACCCATCATAATAAATTCGAAGATACTGCTACAATCACTCTGGCTGCGAGGACTATCTTGGGATGAACCCTTATCAAATGAAATCATGACTACGTGGGCGAAATTGAACAGCAGCCTACACGAATTAAAAAATTTGCGCATACCACGTTGGATCGACTATACAAATGGCTCAATTGTTGAACTGCATGGATTCTCCGATGCATCGTCGAAGGCTTACGCTGCAGCGATTTATATAACTGTTCGAAATAACGCACGAGTTACCTCACACTTAGTCACAGCAAAAACTAAAGTAGCTCCAATACGCCCTGTCTCAATACCACGCCTTGAACTTTGCGGAGCGGTTTTATTAGCCAAATTGATGGCTAAAGTTAAATTAGCGCTGAATTTAGTGGATACGACAACTCGACTATGGACTGATTCCAAAATCGTCTTGGCATGGTTAAAAGGTCACCCATCGCGATGGACAGTATTCGTTGCGAATCGAACAACAACGATATTTAACGCGGTGGGGAACAGTCCGTGGTATCATGTCCCGACACAGGATAACCCTGCTGACTTAGCGTCTCGAGGTATTGAAGCACGTCAAATTATTGGCAGTATTTATGGTGGCATGGTCCGGCGTGGCTAGTTCAAGACGAAAATCACTGGCCGATTTCTTATGAAGTATCCGAAACTAAAATAGAACTGAAGAGGACATTGTAGCCCAAACGGCATCCTCAGAAAATGAAAAAGCCCCCGTCCCGGTACTGTGAAGGCTGTGTATTGGCCCGACTCCTCCGCCATTGGTACCTGCCAGTAGGCTGATTTCACGTCTAACGTGGATAGGTATTTCGCGTTCCGTAATTTGTCCAGAGTGGCGGAAATATATGGCAGAGGATACGCATCCTTTTCGGACACCGCATTCACCTTTCTGAAATCTACACAAAAACGGTAGGACCCATCTTTTTTACGCACCAGGAGGATAGGCGACGACCAAGGGCTAGAGGAAGGTTCCACCACTCCCAACTTCAACATTTCGTCTAACTCGGTGTTAATCTGACGTTGTACCGCCGGTGAAACAGGGTAGTATCTCTGTTTGATTGGAGTGGCACTGGTCCTAATGGTATGCTGAACAGCCGTCGCACAACCTAATCCCTCTCCCATCAAGCTAAACTGTTCCTCCAACAAATCTGACAGTACGCGCTTTTCAGCCTCAGATAAATGGGATCGGTCTCGCAATGCCCCTCCAGCAACCGCCGTTGTTGCAGCCAAAGAATGCCACTGCTGACCCTCCACTCCAAATCGTTGCCAGAAATTGATCACCAAAATCACCTCTTGAGGAACTGACGGTATTACTAATGTGTCTATGTCGTGTTTTCGGCCGTTTAAGGTATACTTCAAGCGTACTACCCCAGACACCGCACAGGCTACGCCGTTGGCTAATCACACCTCTTCAATCTGCTCATGACCCAGTACTTAGCCTTTATCCGCCAAACGGGACCATCCTTTCCCTCCTAGTATCGTACGGCTCGCCCCTGAGTCCAGCAGCCCCTCCATAGTTACGTCCTCAATATCCACTTGTATGTGCGGACGACTATCACTACTACTCTCCATAAGGGCGTAGTCCACGACTGGCCGTTGTGTCCTCGGTTGCGGCCTGATCCCCGTGCTTGCTTGGCTGCTTATGAAGCACGCTTCTCGTTTCCCGAAGCCTGTTGGTTTGATCGGAATCGAGACTCCCCACCAGTAGCCCTCGCCCGGCATGTTAGGCATGCCGACCTCATTACCCCCTGGCGACCGCAACCAAAACACCGCCGTGGCTCCGGGCACTCTCTCGACATATGCCCGTCTCGCTTACAGTTCCAACATTGGATCCGGCCTGCATTTGACATCACGGCGACTCGCTCAGTGCCTTCTGTTCCCACGTACGCCAAATCTGGTTCCAAGCATCGTCTGTTTCGCGTGATGGGCGGTACAAATGCTGCCACTGAAGCCCTGGTGGCATCCAAAGTGCGTCCCATCTTCATGAGCTCAGAAATAGATGATACTTGCGTCAGACACAGCTGTTGCTGTTAGAAAGGCGCTATGTTCCTTCTTAATGTTCGCATCTTCTCCTCCTCCAAGCAACCCTTCCTCAATCTACTAAAAAGGCGTTCCATTATAGCAACGTACACCCTCATCGACTCATTCTCCCCCTGAGTTCGCTTCCGGATCTCCCAGAGGCGATCCTCGTAATCCGAGGGCAAAAACTCTGCCTTTAATTCCTCTACCAACTCGTCCCAGCATCCGACAATGTTTCGGTTGGCCCTAAACCAGATCAAGTCCCGAGAATCAAAAAGGTCGAACGCAGCCGTAAAAAACTGTGGCTTACTAAGTCCTCTTGCTTGACGTAGAACCTCGACGCGTTCCAGGAAGGCATTCACTGACCCGGACGAATCCCCGCTGAATTTGAGCCCCCACTTGGCAACCTCTGCCAGACTAGCGCCCCTAACCGACTGGGATAAGGACGCCCCTTTATCTTCATTTGATTGAACTTCTTCGTCGTCGCTGACACCATCGACTCTTTCCACCAACGATCCCATCGCCAGAATCAACCTATTCCGAAGACTTTTTGCAGCTTCCTTTTGCTCACTGGTCATCGCCTGTAAATTTGCCAAACAACGGAATCCAAATTCAACCTTCACCTTAGCCTTGATGAAGTCCGACGACGTCCTATCTCCTGAAACTCTGGCCACCAGTTCTTCTATCTCAACTGCCTTTGCGGATAGCTCGGCATAGTCCGTGTCGTAGTCGAACGGGTACTCTGTTTCGACATACGAAGTGTCTAGTGCTAACTCTGCTTTCAACGTTGCCCGCAGAGACTTGCGCATATTGTCCATCGTATCGGCGGCAAAACCTCGGATGGCAAGTTCTTAAATGAGCTCATCCTTGCTCAGGCGGTCCACTAAGATCTTCATCTTCTTATCGCCGAACCTTATATCACCACTGGAACAAAGACCCACACTATTCTTCGGTAACAACAAATGACCCTTCGCAATATTTCCCGAACGTAGAAACAAACTCGGTTGGAAATAGTTCAGCCCTCTCGAGAAACAGCACCCCAATATTCCGACAATCGATATGGATCTACAGCACCTATTATCTACCCCTGACAAAGAAAAACCTCTTACTCGCTAGTCGACACTATTTAACACCCCGCCTAACTCAACAAGGGTGGACCAACCGGGCAGTACTCGACCACAATATAATATAAACTTTATCCTAAATATATATTCGATAAACAGAACCAAAATCCTCCTGAAAATTCATGCCCCTTAACCTAAAAAACCAGACACACTTCCATACACTCAAAATTCAATATTATTCACTTGCACTTCAATCACTCAACTGAATCTAGAATTCAAATCGTTTAAATGATACATAAAAATAAATAATGTTCATGCAAATCATAAATTCAATTATGTTCCAATATATATAGTCCAAACTAATCAACTCAACATTTAAACCAACCAACGATTTAATTGTTTGCTCAAGATGTGCGCAGTTAGCCGATATTCGAGTATAATCTTTTCAAATACGCCTTAAGGATCTTTTTAGATGCAAAATTGTGCGCCTAACAGCCTTCCCACAATTTGGAACTTGGCTCGTCAAATTTTCACGAGTACCGTTTTTCACCGTTAGTACCGTTGGCCCCACGTTGGGCACCAATTTGTTACACTAATTGTTCCACGACCGTCTTCTAACCCTATATGCCCGACCGGGACGTTAGAGCAGTAGTTTCGGGCGCCTCTGCTCACGGAGAAAGGGGTGGGTTTGAGCGCCACTCGCTTTGTTCAACCCGAAACCACTAAAGGCACCACCGCTCTAAAGCGAGAAATGAGCGACGTGCATACACCTTCAATTTCTCACCGCCGGAATTAACTCTTTAAGTAAAAATGATATTAACGAACGATTTTCCATTGTTACACGATAACATATATTTTTTTTTTGCATATACATATTTTAAATAAAATGTATGTAAATAAAATAAACTGTATACAATATGTATGTAATATCGCATTATATATATTTTTAAATAATTTTAAATAATTTTTATATATAAATATTTATATTAAATTAAGTACGTATGTATTATATATATATATATATATATATATATATATATATATATATATATATATATATATATATATATATATATATATATATATATATATATATATATATATATTCCCTGCACGCAATATTTAATTCCAAAAGAATTTTACACACAAAACCCGATACTAATCCTATGCAGCCGCGATATAATTATGCACTAAACTTACTTAACACTAGGAAAAAAAACAAAATTCAAAAATAAATATAAGAATAAATGAACTTGACTACAAGAATCCCTCGCTGGGGCCCGGATGTCTCGACGCCGACAATCGAAAAAAATTTCCTCCCTCGCTGACACTCGTCCCACTAGCCAACTTCCTCCTGTTGGTCGAAAATCTTCTTTTTTTTCAAAGCGTACCGCACACGTCTGCTACCGTACCTAGTTCCATTTGAAGTTGTTGTGAAGTGAAATTATGCTGTTCCCAAATTAGCTGATTCGTTCTGGAAAAGTTATCCATTGGGTAAGTAATCCACCTGTTATTTTGTGTGAATCGCTCCGAATTGTTGCGCGTACGACGTTCATTCCGCAATTCTGCCAACGGTAGTGAGTGCGCTTTCATTGACTGTTCGCGGTATTTTTTTCGATTGGTTCGCCGCCGATCAATCATCCCATTTGATCTGAGTATCTCTCGAACTGATTTTCTGAGTAATTTACCCGGTCGCTCGTATCTTGCCCTAGTTTGCATAGTGCATTCGCTGCTAGTCACATCTAGGTCAGATGTTGGCCCAGGTCAGGGGCCGCCGGCTCGAGCAGCCAAAATTGTGCGATGCCCCGCGTGTTCGTGCGTCGAAATTAAATTGTTCCTTTAGATAGGTAACTATCACTGAGCCCCTATTCCAATCTTAGTTCGCTCGCGATTAAACTCATTTAAAGCATTACTATTGATTCGCCTTCAGTAATGTCGGGTGTCTTTGGGTTTTTCGTTGTTCCGTCGCCTAGCTGCGTGCAAATTTCGCGGCCTAAGCTACTGCCCTATCGCATAAGCTTAATGCATACACACGGCATGACTTACTTAATGTAATAGATACAAAAGACTTAAGGGAGCTAATTCCTCGGTGATTGCGACTTAACCTACATCGACCTAGCATCCGTAGGTCGGTGGAGGTTTTTTTTTCCTTCCCTGTTAATACTTGTGAACCACGAGCAACCGTGAAAACATATATCATATCCATTCATATATATACATATATATACATATATATACATATATATATATATATATATATATATATATATATATATATATATATATATATATATATATATATATATATATATATATATATATATATATATATATATCTATATATATATATATATATATATATATATATATATATATATATATATATATATATATATATATATATATATATATATATATATATATATATATATATATATGTATATATATATATATATATCTATATATATATATATATAGATATATATATATATATATATATATATATATATATATATATATATATATATATATATATACATATATATATATATATATATATATATATATATATATATATATATATATATATAAATATATATATATGTATATATATATATATATATATATATATATATATATATATATATATATATATATATATATATATATATATATATATATATATTTATTTATATATTTATTTATTTCACCAAACAAGGTATACAATTACTTATAAATAAGATAAAAATAAAAATTTAAATTGGCATAACAATTCAAAATAACAAAACTAAACAAAACAGATTAATAACAGGTAAAAATACACTGAAAGCGATGCAAATAAATAAATTAACATTCTATTAAAAAATATGACAGCAATATCACATGTAGGGCACAAAATTATTAAATACAAAAAGGAAATTAAATTAAATATTTTGTTAGTCATTGAAAGAGTGCTAGGCCGGTAGACTAGAGAGGGTAGGATAAAAGAGCCTTGGTTACTCCGTTTTCAAAGGACTCTTTCGAAATTGTGGGGGAATAGTGTTGGCTCATGCTGTTGAATATCTTGCAGCATCTATTTATTGGCTCATTATCAGCATATGCGGTGCTATGCCTATATTCAACTAGTATTTGTCAGGATGTAGTGACTCTTACGGGCTGGTTAAGCACAAATCTTTCCTGAATGAAGTCGACATTAGCAGCGTCTCTAATGACATCAAAACTGAAGCAGGCAGATAACATTAATTTATTTATTTATTTATTAATGTCCAAATCAACAGAACAAATCTAATTATAGATTAGACATAACAAAAAAAAGAAAACAAATATATATATATATATATATATATATATATATATATATATATATATATATATATATATATATATATATATATATATATATATGTATATATAAAACGCAGGGAAATGAAGTTATCCTCGAACATACAAAGGATTGAATACACTGAAACCTGCAAAACGATCAGAAAGAGGATAACAGAAGATGTAAGGAAATACAATGAAAAATTAGTAGAAAGTGCCATCGAAAATATTAGGAGCCTCAAGAAGGCGAAAAGAGCATTATTGATTGGTAGAAACCAAGTGATTGCTATGCAACATGAAAATGAAAGAGTAACCGATAGGAAGAAAATACTGGAGATAATAACCAACTTCTATCAAGATCTCTACAAAGCCCCCGAAACAAGCCAAACAATAACAGCGACTATACAAGAAGCACCTGAAGAAGACGTCCCAGAAGTTCTCATTGATGAAGTGGAAGCGGCGCTGAAACAAATGAAAAATGGCAAAGCAGCTGGCAATGATGGCATCACAGCGGAACTATTGAAATACGCGGGCAGAAAAACATGGAAGATTCTGGCGAACGTATTCACAAGCTGCCTCAGAACAAGGAAAATCCCTGACCATTGGAATAGTGCCAATATAATTCCGATCCACAAGAAGGGGAACAGGGAAGACATTAGAAATGACAGGCCGATAAGTCTACTCCCCGCGTTCTACAAAGTATTCACTAAAATCATTAATAACAGAATACAGGCAACCTTAGACGCAGAACAACCTCGAGAACAGGCAGGTTTCAGAAGTGGCTTCAGCACCATAGACCACATTCACACACTGAGAGAAATTATGAGCCGAGCGAATGAGTACGAACTTCCCCTCGCCCTGGCGTACATAGACTTTGAGAAAGTCTTTGACTCAGTATACCCCGAGGCAATAATAAGAGCACTTACAAACCAAGGTATCGAGAAACCATACATAGAAACACTGACCAACATCTACAGGAACGCCAAAGCGAAAGTCAAAGTGTTCGATGACACACCAGAGTTTCCACACAAAGAGGTGTTAGACAGGGGGACACCATTTCGCCAAGACTCTTTAGCGCCACCATGGAAGAAATCTTTCGAGGCCTAGCATGGGACAACAAAGGCTTAATCATAGATGGAGAACGGCTAAGTCACCTACGATTTGCAGATGACATAGTCCTTCTCGCCCAAAATCAGGGGGAATTGCAAACGCTACTTGAGGATCTAAACTCAGCTAGTAAGACAGCAGGACTGAGAATGAACCTCAATAAAACAAAGGTTATGTAAAACGAATTCATAACGAGAGGCCAGGATAGAATATCAATTAATAGCACAGATTTGGAAGTGGTAGACGAATATGTGTATCTGGGCCAAACAATAAGCAACTCAGGATCGCTACTACCCGAAATAAACAAGAGAATCAAACTAGCGTGGAGTGCGTTTGGGAAAAACTGCATAATCTTCAAATCAAAAATGAAACCCTACCTGAAGAAGAAAGCCTTTGATGGATGCATTCTGCCGGTCATGACTTATGGCTGTGAAACATGGACTCTGACAGCAGATACCACAAGAAAGCTTCAGGTTGCCCAAAGAGCAATGGAGAGATGCATGTTGGGCATCACAAGAAGAGATAGGAAAAGACTTGACTGGATAAGAGCAAAAACGCAGGTAACTGATGTGATTAATAGAATCAGAAGTCTCAAGTGGCGATGGGCCGGGCATTTGGCAAGACTATCGGACAACAGATGGACCACCAAAGTCATGAACTGGTATCCAAGGGGAGTCAAAAGACCAAGACGGCGCCCGAAACTAAGATGGGACCATGACCTAAGGAAGCTAGCCGGCATATCCTGGACACGTATAGCCAAAAATAGACAAAAATGGAGGGAAATGGAAAGCCAATATTTAGGGGAGGCTACATCATGATCCGTATGCATGATTGACAAGCTGACAATGATGATGATATATATATATATATATATATATATATATATATATATATATATATATATATATATATATATATATATATATATATATATATATATATATATATATATACATATATATATATATATATATATATATATATATTTATATATATATATATATATATATATATATAAATATATATATATATATATATATATATATATATATATATATATATATATATATACAAAGAAAAAGAAAAAGCAAAATCGACCAAAAAAAAGATACAACAAAAGATTAAATTATGACATATTTCATGTATCTGATAGAACGTTTTCTTTTAAATATTTTTAAACATACCTAATGTTCGAGGCAGAGGACCAAGGTTAAGGTTATTATGTTGACGAGGCAAACGCAAAAGGGGAGAAAAGAAATAGGTGTCAGTACGGGCAAATGTAACGTTAAATTTAAAAAATGTTCTATTAGGACGGCCCGAATCTCTAACAGAAAGGTGAATGCTGGGGTCCACCAATATACAGCCGTTGAAAAGTTTAAAGAGGATGCACTCGTCGAGGAACACTCTACGTGACTCAAGAAAAGGAATTTGAAGGATGGAGAGGCGCATACTGTAATCGCAATACGGTATATTGAACTTATAGAACAATGAGCGGGTGAATTTGCGTTGCACGGATTCAAACGCAGCAATCAAGTATGCATAATGTGGACACCAAATTTGGCAACAGTATTCAAGAACACTACGAACGAAGGAAAAACACAGATATAGAGGAGTGGAAAGATTAACAAAACGTTTAGAGGATCTAATGATGAAGCCGGAAAAACGAGAAGCCTTGGCAGTGACGTGTAAAATATGTAAATCAAACTTCAACTTGCAATCGAAGATCACGCCAAGGTCCTTGAAACTAGCAACAACATTGAGAGGAGAGCCGAGGACAGAGTAGGAGAAGAGGGGATGTTTTGTGGGTGAAAGACATTTGATGACACTTCGAAACATTCAAAGTGAGAGAATTCGCTGCGCACCAGGTAGCCAAAGTATCCATATCTTTCTGCAATAAGAAACAGTCACTAGCGGATTCTATCACTCTGAAAATTTTGAGATCATCAGCGTACAAAAGACAGGGTGAATTAAAGAGGGAAGGAAGATCGTTAACAAACAAAAAAAAACAATAAAGGACCAAGAATAGATCCTTGAGGAACTCCTGAGGTAGGAAAAAAAGGTGTAGAAGAGCAAGAATTAACAACCACAACACAAGAGCGATCACAAACGTAGGAGAAGAACCAAGAAAAGAGGACACCAGAGAGACCAAACCCTGCTAACTTTGACAGAAGAACAACATGGTTCACAGAATCGAAAGCCTTGGCAAAGTCTGTATATAGGACATCTACTTGCTTTTGCTTGTCGATTGCGGAAGCAACGGTGTTTCTAAAAGACAATAAGTTTGTAACCGTTGACTTACCTTTAACGAATCCATGTTGTTCACTGGCCAGCAAGGGTTGAATAAAAGGGTACACTCTATTGTAAACTACTTTTTCGAGGAGCTTACTAAAACATGGCAGAAGGGATATAGGACGGTAATTAGGGATGGAAGAAGTATCGCAAGCTTTATGAATGGGAAATATGTTGGCGGATTTCCAAAGGGCAGGAAAGGTACCGGTGGAGATGCTAATGTTGAAAATTGTTGACAGAGGAACACACAAAGAGGGACAATGATTTGGTAAAAAAATTCGGAATGCCGTCAGCATCGAGGGACAACATTAATGATTCGACTTCCAAAGGATTAGTTAAAGCAGTGGAAAGGGTACGATCAGGCGTGGGAATAATTGTTGAAGGCGAAGAACTACTGAGATGGGAGGTAAAGGAAGAAAAAAATTGAGCAAAGAGCTCGCAGGAATCCTGAGGTGAGGACGCAGACTTATCATGAAGATACATGGGAGAAGGAATGCCAGAGGAGGTTTTAAGGGATTTTATATAAGACCAAAAAGGCTTCGGATTGTCCGAAGTAATAGAAGTTTCGACATGCTCCAGGTAGGCACGCATTGCGTCATTGGCTGCTTTTTTAGCAGCAGCCCGTAACCTTTGAAAATTCAAAAGGTCATTAAGAGAGCCAGACCTTTTGTATTTACTACGCGCCGCATCTTTGGCTCTAAGAGCAACCGCAACATCGACTGTTCAAACATAAACAACCAATTGTCAACTGGAAGACTGCGCGATCGATAAATGGCGCACCACCTAGACCGATAATGCAGATATCCAACAGCTGATGCAGATCTGGCTCGGTCATTTGGGACGTATGGGAAATCGGAACAATCCAATGACCCCTGGCGGTACACCAAAAAATACCGGTAGCAACCGGTACACAATTTTGAAAATTTTTTGAAGAAAGAAAATAGTTAGTCAGTTGAAAACTAGAATCGAACGTGTGCAGTTTTTGAATCAGTCGTTATATTTGTATAGACACAATTAGAAAATTGTTGAATTGAATTGCGGATTTGAAATAGAATTGAAATAAAATTGTTTTGAAGTTGAAACACTTAACTATATCTTTCGATTTAAAATCAAATTAATATCGAACATAATTTTGGTCCTTCGAACCGGATACTAGAAAGTGCGCGAGTGGAATTAACTAGTGAAAGACAATAGACAAAACAAAATATCAAAGGCGAAGAATCGGTAAGAGCTGTTTGTTGGGGTAAGTCCTTCATTTATTCCATTTATTATTTCCTCGATAATTTCCTTTTGCTCCCATGCCATTATCATTCCTTTTTATAAGCAATTATATAATAATCGCAGAACCTAAAACCGGTAAAAAGAACGAAAATCTAATACAGAACTAACGGGAATATAATGTGAAGATTGATTTCGGTAATATACTCAAAGCTATACTTTGATAATAATAGAGAAGAATTAACGAAAGTGCGTGAGTGTGCATAGTGAACATATAAATAACAGCATTATCCGTAACTAAATCGAGAATCGTAATAGCCCGTTTACATATCTTGTTAGAAATCATCATAGTCCAATAACGGTAAACTGTACGATACTTACGAGTGGCATTAAACTATATCGAATTGAACTCAATACTTTGAATCGGGTAATTTCTAGCTGATGAGCGGATGCTAGGCCCGTGAATAGAAAAAGAACCACACTGATTATTGCGGTGATAATTAGAATTTTGTATGTACGGATTTTTTGAACATAGACATTTGTAGAACTTCGACCATAGAATAATTCTGTGGATTCAACCCACGTGCAACGTCCTACGCAGCAGCAGAAGTTACTAAGAGATTTAGTTACGAGTTCGTATTAATCCTTAAGGGCCAAGACGGTAAATCGAAAAAAAACTTTGCTAGGTAGGAGTCAGAACCGTAGACATGACGGGCGTTGCAAACTTGTTGACT
>OZ022264.1:182590793-182600999 GCA_963978885.1 Nemotelus pantherinus | reverse complement strand
TATTCTTTGAATTTCGTTCTCATCGCAGGATTTTATCGAAAGTCTCAGCCGTTGAACGTTGTTTGAGGCTGCCAACCGAAAAATGTTCAAAACTTGGAAAATTTAAAAATTGGTTCCTTAATTTCATTGCAAATGTTCTGCATGTGAGTATTTAATTTGAAGCATCTGTTCGTTCAATATTTACGAAAATGTCTGATGCTGGTTACCCTGTATTAGCAGCAAAATATTTACCACATCTGCTTCACGTTAAGTTTAACCCATCCTGTGAATTCCGTTTCGATTGAATCACTGCGCCGGAAGTTATACGGGTGAAAAGAATTTTAGAGTTACCACCTTCAAAAAACTTAAAATTTTCAAAACGTTAAAGTTTGTTGTTAATTTTCATTGCAGGATCATTCCCATTTGCAAAACTAATGGCATAATCGTTTGGTAAAGAAATGCCACAAAATTACAAAAATGAGCGTATGATTTTTTGACGAAATTTCTACGACATTTGGTCTACATTAAGATCCATTTATTGCATGAACTTAGTTTTGATTTTATGACTGGACCGGGAGTTTTAGAAAGATTTGCAAGATTTAGGAGACAAAAATCACGATACCTGGCAACTCACTTAACATTTTTTAACCAAATTCTCACCAAATGTTGCAAAGCAATGATTTCAAATAGGTTTGGGTGAAGGTAAAGGTACGTTTGGAGTTGAATGTGCAGATGGAGATAACTGAGCTGAGCGTATCAATGTAATGGAAAATTACTCTTGGCCATTTACTAATTCCAGTATTTTTGCTGAGCAAAAAGCACACTAAGTCACTGTCAGCATCTAGCTGACAATGGCGCTTAAATAATGCAAATTACTGTGGATGAAAAAAAATTAAACCATGCCTAGATTACTGGGCTGAGATGTACATGATACCCTGATCAAGGAAATTATTACAATTTATTCACCAAAACAAGGTACAAAAATCACATATAAAATATCAAATTAAAAGTAAAAGTAAAATGTTAAGGTAAAGTTAAGTAACAACAAAAAGTAAAAACAAACAAGTTAACTAAGTAGCAAACAAAAAAAGGAAACAATTAGATTAATAAATAATAATCAATAAATAAAACATTGACATAAAGGATATAGCTTAATGTTTAGGGGGATGGATGGCATGCGATAAAGAGCAAATGACCCATAAATAAATTACACCACAATTAAAAATAACAAATAAAGTAATAAATAAATAACAAATAAATAAATGAATAGCAAATGACAAATAATTAAGTGAATTTAAATTTAATTTAAATATACAATAGATGTATTTATATTAGTATGGTGGAGGTAAGGAAAAGACTATGAAGAGAGAACCTTCATAATATTTCTTTTAAAAGTTGATTTAGATATCGTAGGGGAAAAGCTCTCGCTCATGCTATTGAATAGCCTGCAGCACCTGTTTATTGGCTCGTTTGCTGCATATGTTGTGTTGTGTTGGTATTCAATAAGCAATCGTTGGGATCTAGTGACTCTCAGGGGCTGATTGAGCACAAACTTTTCTTTCAAGTAGGCGACATTTACCACGTCTCTGATGACATCGAAGCTGAAGCAGGCAGATAACATTAATCTTCTCGACGCAAGGGGTAACAAGTTAATAGATTTAAGGCGATATTTGTATGGTGGTAGATTACAGAAATCATAAGTATTGAAAAGATCTCTCAGAGCAAAAAGTAAAAACTGCTTCTGAACAGACTCAAATCTTTGGCTGTGATTTTCCAAGGCCGGGTTCCAGATAGTGCACGCATATTCAAGAAGAGGACGCACTAGTGAAATATATAAGGATTTAGTAACCCACAGATTCTTAAACTCTTTGGCTCGTCGCTCAATGAAACCAAGTTGTTTACTTGCTCGGGGAAGCACTCTATCATAATGTAGATTGAAGCGGAGCTTTTCGTCCAGGACGACACCGAATCTAATATGTTGTCAACCCTGATGAATGTCGTGTTGTTGAGGCGGTACGTATAATGAACGCGTGCAGTTTTGCAAGAGAAGCTAATTGCGCGGCATTTGATAATGTTAAGAGGGAGCTTGTTCGCGGAGCACCAATGGTCTAGAGAGTTCAGTTTAGACTGAAAAAAGGTCGCGTCAGATTGTGACCTGATGACATGAAAGATTTTGAGGTCGTCCGCATATAGTAAATGAGGAATATCAGATAAAACCTCCGATATGTCAGACATAAAGATATTAAAAAGAAGAGGGCCAAGATGACTTCCTTGAGGTACACCGGATTTAACGACGACTTTCTTAGAAATGAGGCCTTGGAATTTCACGAATTGCAAGCGGTCTTGTAGGAAGGAGCCAAGCCACTTTAGTAAGGATCCTGCAATTCCGAATTGTTTCAACTTGGGGATCAAAATGGAGTGATCAACTCGGTCGAATGCTTTGCTAAAGTCTGTATAGACTGCGTCAATTTGATCACCTTTCTCCATTTTGCACAAAACATCAGAAACAAGCACCATAAGATTAGTTGTATTAGAACGACCTTTCCTAAATCCATGCTGCTGCTCGTTCAGTCGAGCGTCGACCAGAGGAGAAATTTTGCAGTAGATGATTTTTTCAAATAGTTTGGGAATAGCAGATAGAATGGCGATGCCTCTATAATTTTGAATAAAACGTCTATCGTCACTTTTATAAACTGGTGTAATATAAGAAGATTGCCAATACGAAGGAAACAGCCCAGAGGAGAGAGAGTTATTGAATATAATATGAAGGGGCGAGATCAGTTGTTTTACACACTTGATCAGAAAAGAAGAAGGGAGGAGGTCAGGTCCAGAGCCCTTGTTACTGTCAAGCTCCAGAATGGCAGTAAATATTTCATTCCTCGATATGGTCATATCCTCAGCGAAAATTGTTTGAGGCGCACTCGAGAATCGATACAATGTTGGGATGCTAACTGGACCAAAAACTTCTTGAAAATGGTCAGCAAAAAAGTTGCAGATCTCCTGAGGTGAGGAAGACATCATCGAATTTTTAGTGGACATTGAAGAGGGGTGGTCGCTTGTTTTCCGCTTCATATTAACAAAATCAAAAATTTTTTGGGGTCGCGGATTATATTCTCCCTTGTAGTTCTAATGTATCTGTCATACGCTTCGTGAGACTTAGTATAGAATTCATGAGCAATTAAATCGTATTCTTCCTTAAGACGACGGCTAATGTCGACTTGATTTTTCATTAGCTTGTAAAGTTTGTTTCTGTGATTTCTCAGACGTTTTAGAGCCTGTTCAAGCCAAGGTTCAGAGAGTTTATCTTTTTTCCTTATCTTAGGTACAAATTTATCGACCGCGTCAAAAACTTTTCTATAAAACATGGCTACATCATCATCAAGGGAATGGCACATAAACACATTTTTCCAATCGACATTGTCAAGGAGATTGTGAATGCTATCATAATCAGCATTATGGAAATTGTATACAATCGTATCATTGTATGTTCTTAACATGTTCTAATCTGCAATTTTATTGCAAATGTTTTGCATACGAGTATGTTATTTGAAGCATCTTTTGATGCAATAGTTACGAAAATGGCTAAAGCTAGTTACCCTGTGTCAACAGCAAATCAAAATATATACCAAATCTGCTTCACGTTAAACTAAACACAAAAAATAAATTTCGTTTCGATTGAATCACTGCGCTAGAAGTTATACGGGTGAAAAAAATTTAAGGGTAACCACCCTCAAAACTTTTCAAATTTTTAAAGCGTTAATATTTGTTGTAAATTTTCATTGCAGGATCGTTCCCATTTGCAAATCTAATGACATAATCGCTCAGTAAAGAAATTCCAAAAAATTACAAAAATTGGTCATAGCTGGCAGCCCTCTCATCATTTTTGTACGAAATTTCTACGACATTTGGATCACATTAAAGTCTATTTACTGCATAAAAGTCGTTTTGATATCATGACTGCACCGGAAGTAAAAGGAAAAAAACGCTTTATTTTGCTGAGCAAATTTGCAAGATTTATGAGACAAAAATCACCATAGCTGGCAACTCTATTCTAATTTTTTCAGCCATATTTTCACCAAATGTAACCTTAAGTAAGATCAAAAATTGTGTGAATTTGCTTTTAATGTGATGGCTGAATCGGAAGTTATAGGCCAAAAAGCTGCTTTTTTTTCACGGTGATTTTTCAAGATGGCACCACTGCCACAGGGTTGCCTGCATTTCAAAACCACTTTTATCAGACCTGGTCCTAGTTGATAGCAACATGTCCTGGGAATTTCATAATGATCGGATAATTCGGTCGTCAGTTCTCTCATATATATATATATATATATATATATATATAAACAAGCTTAAAACATAATAAGTTTTTATTTCCAATACTTTTTTTGCACAAAAATTAACGCTGCTTGGAAATATAGAAGTACCTCAAAATGCATTACAACGCTCGCCGCCGCCAAAAGGTTTAAGATATCTGAATTTTAGCACGTCGTGGACCTATTTACTATATACATCTACGTTCTCCGAAAGTTTCAGCTCTTATATATATATATATATATATATATATATATATATATATATATATATGCATATATATATATATATATATATATATATATATATATATATATATATATATATATATATGCATATATATATATATATATATATATATATATATATATATATATATATGCATATATATATATATATATATATATATATATATATATATATATATATATATATATATATATATATATATATATATATATATATATATATATATATATATATATATATATATGCATATATACATATATATATATATATATATATATATATATATATATATATATATATATATATATATATATATATATATATATATATATATATATATATATATATATATACAGGGTATGATCAATAAGTAGTAGGACTAAATAAATTTAAATTTTTTTATTTAACTTATCGGTGAAAATCTTTAGTATTCCTCGAAATAGCACCCTTGTGCTCCGACACAACGCGTATAACGTGATTCCCAATGCACGTATGCCTTCTGAAACTCGCTTTCCGGGATCCCCTTCAGAGATGCCGTCACGGCCTCTTTAACGTCTTCTACGGAGCTGTATCGATTGCCCTTGAGGTCCCGCTTGAGCCGAGGAAAGAAGACGAAGTCCGGCGGCACATTGTCTAAAAAATTTTGATTTTCTTGGACACAGTTCCGAATTTCCTGGGAAAATTGCACACGATTCACTTTTTGTTCATCACTCAGACAAACGTGGCGCACACCTTTCGCATGGCCAAATCTTCAGTACCAATTTTTTGGGCGGTACCGCATGAAATCCCATCAACAATCTCATCAACAATCAGACGAATGTTTGTGCGCCGGTCAGTGTCCAGGAGCGCCTTCACTTTGGCCACATTTTCATCAATTCTTGAAGTTGATGGACGACCGGCGCGCTGGTCGTCTGCGACAAGCTCCCGCCCCTCCCGGAACAGTTTATGCCACTCGAACACTGTTGAGCGGCTCATGGCAGCGTCCTTAAGCATTCCAAGGGTCTCCGTTGCAGTTTTCCCGAGTTTGACGCAAAATTTAATGGCGTAGCGCTGCTCGAGATTTTTCTCCATCTTGGATCGCGACGACACTTGTAAACATAGGTTCACAAAAATCGACGTACTTTCTCTATGCTTGCTCGCAGTCGACTGGGAAAAATATCGATCTCTTCGGAAGGCTCCCCACTACCAACACTAAGTGGTTCGACCACTCTCCACCGCTCCGTTGGCACTACAGACATTCAGTCCTACTACTTATTGATCATACCCTGTATATATATATATATATATATATATATATATATATATATATATATATATATATATATATATATATATATATATATATATATATATATATATATATATATATATGTATATATATATATATATATATGCATATATATATATATATATATATATATATATATGCATATATATATATATATATATATATATATATATATATATATATATATATGCATATATATATATATATATATATATATATATATATATATATATATATATATATATATATATATATATATATATATATATATATATACATATATATATGTATATATATATATATATATATATATATATATATATATATATATATGCATATATATATATATATATATATATATATATATATATATATATATATATATATATATATATATATATATATATATATATATATATATAT
Organism: Nemotelus pantherinus; assembly: GCA_963978885.1. NCBI lineage: Eukaryota > Metazoa > Arthropoda > Insecta > Diptera > Stratiomyidae > Nemotelus > Nemotelus pantherinus. Next base: position 182,594,749 of record OZ022264.1, on the reverse strand, counting down.
ATATATATATATATGTATATGGGAATGTCTCACGCTCTACTTGCATTCGACCGTTTTCACAGTTACTTCTTCCAACAATTTTTTTATGGAATAAGGTTTACTGAAGCCTTAAGAAAAAATGCCTGTGCCTGAAAACCTTACATTTTGACAGTAGTTTTTTGACTTTAGTTCAGCTAGAATCAGGATTCAGCCCAGTGCGCGCCGCGTGTTTAAAAACGTTATAAATTCGTTTCGACAGTGGTACCATTTGTCTTATTCATTGCCTTATCCAACAAGCTCTGGTTATTTGAACCTTCAATAGTGTCTTCCAAATTTGCATATCTTGAGAGCATTTTATTAAGATAACTGTTCCTATACATATTTCTCAATAAGTGTACCAATCACACCTGAAAGTACACTGCCCGAACCACCTTGTTGAATTAAAACTTTAAGTGTCCGTGTAAGCTTGCGCATATACTTTTTATTAATGTTCAAAGAATATCATTAGTATTAAAATTATTTTGGACAAAAATTCATATACCTGTATGATGATATACATATATATCATCAAAAAATTTCAGTGGAAAAATCTCAGGAATGCGCGATCCGATTGAACTGAAATTTTCAGGATACATTGATGTATATGCAAAATAGTCCCAGGTTTCTCAAAAAGGAAATAATCTTAAACCCTTTGGTGCCGGCGGCTATTTTAGCGATATTAAATATACCTATTTTTCTGTCGACAAATAACTTTTGCAAAAATAAAGTTTGTGGTATAAATTTTGAACGTGCTGCAAATGTGAATGTGATAATTTTTTTGATAAGTAAAACACTATGTGTGCGCTAGGCGCCTAAAATGAGATTGGGAAAATTTGGAAGTTTTTGAATTACGATATCTTTTGACCAACTTATCAGATCATTACAAAACTTACAGGACATATTGCTGTTACCAAGTTGTAGACTCGTGTAGTTTCTTATGAAAGTGCTGGCAATCCTGCAGCTACGGCAGGCATTGTAAATGAAAACCTTCAAACCATCGACTCTCCAGAAAAATTTTCGTCTTTCACGATAAAACAAGCTCATATAGAAATCTTATACTTTTTCTATACAAAGAAAAACTCATGAAATTTCACATCGGACAAAAACGGTGACCCTCTTCCAATTTACCTATATTTTAAGCATCAAAAACTTCTATTCACGAGAACTCGAGACCCAATTATCAGAAACAAATGAAATTCACAGAATGTATTGGCATTGAGTGGGACCAGGTCTGATAGAAGCGATTTGGTAATGCGGACAACTCTGTGCCAGCGGTGCCATCTTAAAAAAAATATAAAGAAAAAACTAGAAAACTAATTTTCGAAGAAATTGTCTTTGAGTCACAAAAAAAATGTGGAAAGACGTAATACACTTTTTTGTAGAATCATATCAACCATTCCTTATCCAAAACAACAAAACTCAATTATAAGACAAATGATGAAAATGTTCAGTGCTGGCAACACTTTCCCAACGAAGCAGCAATAAGTTAACCATAACAAGCTCATACTTAAATCAACTTATCCTTTGAATTTCGTTCTCATCGCAGGATTTCATCGAAAGCTTCAGCGGTTAAACGTTGTTTGAGGCTGCCATCCGAAAAATGTTCAAAACTCGGAAAATTTAGAAATTGGTTTCTTATTTTTATTGCAAATGCTTTGCATATGAGTACGTAATTTGAAGCATCTGTTGGTGCAATATTTACGAAAATGGCCAATGCTGGTTACTCTGTGTTAGCAGCAAACCAATATATATACCGAATCTGCTTCAGGTTAAGTTAAAGCCAACCAGTAAATTTCGTTTCGATTGAATCACTGCGCTGGAAGTTATATGGGTGAAAGGAATTTTAGGGTTACCACCCTCAAAACTTTTCAAATTTTTATAGCGTTAATATTTGTTTTTAATTTTCATTGCAGGATCATTGCCGTTTGCAAATCTAATAGTATAATCGCTCAGTAAAGAAATTCCACAAAATTACAAAAATGATCATAGCTGGCAGCGTTTTCATAATTTTTCTACGAAACTCCTACGACATTTGTTTCACATGAAGGTCCATTTACTGCGTGCACTTCGTTTTGATTTCAACACTGGATCGGAGGTTCTAGGGAAAAAAGCTTTATTTTGCTGAGCCAATTCGCCAGATTTAGGAGACAAAAACCAACATAGCTGGCAACTCTATTCTAGTTTTTCAGCCAAATTTTATTATCAGCAAATATTATCAAAAGTAAGGTCCAAGTACTGTGTAAGTTTCGTTAAAATCTGATGGCTGAATCGGAAGATATAGGCCAGTGATTTCTGAGTGATTTTTCAAGATGGTACCACTGCCACATGGTTGCCCGCATTCCAAAATCACTTCTATCAGACCTGGTCCTAGCTAATACAAACATTTTCTGTGAATTTCATTATGATCGAATAATCCGGTCGTCAGTTCTCGTAAAAAGAACTTTCAAGTGCTGCAAATAGAGGTAATTTGGTGATGGGTTGCGGTTCTTGTGCAAATCGGAATTTTCAAAATTTCAATTTGACATGATGCACAAAGGTTAAAGTTTATCAATGGTTTGAATTTTGTGTCAGAAATCAAAAAATTTTCAGGAGTGTAAATGATTTGAAGGATTTTTTTTCAGGAGCCTGCCGTAGCTACAGGGTTACCCGCACAACCTTAAAATCCCATGTGTGTTAAATCTTACTCAACATCAATATGCTCTGCAAATTTCACGATGATCCAAAGTTTTTGTCAGAAGTAATAACAAATCAAAATTTGAAAAAAAATATTTGCCTACTTTTAGGCACGCAGCACCGATACGCGGCTCAAAATTTCCAAATTTTCAACATAGACAAGCGTAAAACATAATAAGTTTTCATTCCCAAAAATTTTTTTTACCAAAGATTTACACCGCTTGGAAATAAAGGAGTGCCTCAAAATTCACTAAAACGCTCGACGCTGCCAGAATGTTTAGGATATCTGAATTCTAGTAAATCATGGATCTACCTACTATATACATCTACGTGAAAAATTTCTACATCAAAAATTTCAGCTCAATCGGATCGGCCACTGCAGAGATTATCTCTCCTAATCGTTCTGCTGATATAAATATATATATATAATATATATATATACATATATATATATATATATATATATATATATATATATATATATATATATATATATATATACATATATATATATATATATATATATATATATATATATATATATATATATATGTACATACATATATATATATATATATATATATATATATATATATATATATATATATATATATATACATATATATATATATATATATATATATATGTACATACATATATATATATATATATATATATATATATATATATATATATATATATATATATATATATATATTTATATATATATATATATATATATATATATATATATATATTTATATATATATATATATATATATATATATATATATATATATATATATATATATAAATATATATATATATATATAAATATATATATATATATACACTGCGTTTCATATGTATAACCTACCTAAAATTTTTCAATTATTTTCATGTAAAATAGTTGTTCAACACAAATCTAATACTGATAAGAATGAGAAACTGTGTGCAATGATTTTTCTGAGAATGACTTCTCATCGGCGTTATTTTTTACTGCATTTCTTGGAAATTCGTCATTTTTGTGCGTTTCATATTTATAACCCACTTGGTAATTAGCAGAATTACTAGTCGAGTTATTCAATACTTTTAACAGTTGTTCACAAGTGTGTGTGGTAATAAGTTTATCATTTCAAATGGCTCGAGGTACGTCATTAAATGAAGTTGAAATGGGTGAAATCTTGGCGTACAAAGAAGTTGGTTTGAATATCAGTGAAATTTCAAGAAAAGTTGCACGCAGTCGCCGTGTAATTAACAACTTA
>OZ022264.1:182568293-182585793 GCA_963978885.1 Nemotelus pantherinus | reverse complement strand
ATCATGAATCCTGAGGGCATTTGGACTAGTTCGAGCGCAGATACTCTCAAAGTACTGATAGACGCACACTTTCCGGGCAATCATTGCCCTCTAGTAGTGGCGTGTCAGACGGAGCAAAATTACAGTTCAAGGTCGCCGTTCAGAATATCAAATTCTCAACTGAGGTGGGCTATTAACTCCTTTGAGCCGTTTAAGTCCCCGGGCCCTGATGGCGTCCTTGCGGCTGACATCCAGAAGTCCATGGAAGTATCGCTACCTTGGCTCAGAGAGATTTATAACGCTTGTCTACGCTTCTCGTATGTTCCCACCAGCTGGCGGGAATCCAGAGTGGTGTTTATTCCTAAAGCAGGAAAAGTCACGCACGTTAAGACGAAGGACTATCGTCCAATAAGTCTTAACTCCGTCCTGCTTAAGATTTTGGAAAGGATAATTGATTACCACATTAAAAGATCAATCGATCCTATGCTGATCTTGCAGTCGCAGCATGCTTATACCAAAGGTAAGTCTGTTGAGACCGCTCTTCATGTCCTTATTGAGCAAATTGAGAAATCTCTTGCTCTTAAGGAATATACGCTTGCTGCCTTCCTGGACATCGAGGGGGCCTTCAACAACGTTAATTCTAACGCAATTCTTGAGGCTCTCTCGGGAATGCATGTGGATGAACGGCTAATTGCTTTTATTGTGCAGCTCTCAAAAGTAGAGTTGTAATCTCTACGCCGGGTAATGCCAGCGTAAGACGAGGAGTCAGCACGGGCACACCTCAGAGTGGAGTTCTCTCTCCTCTGCTGTGGAACATCACGGTGAATACTCTTCTAAGAAAGCTGGACCGTGCCGGCTGCAAAGTGATTGCTTATGCAGACGACATAGCTGTTTCAGTGTCGGGAAAATATTTATCTACGCTATCGGAGAGGTTAAATCAATCTCTTGACATAATTTCGCGTTGGATTCGTGAGTGCGGCTTCAATGTGAATCCTAATAAAATGGAACTAGTGCTGTTTACCAGGAGGTACAAAGTTCCTGATTTTGTGTTACGCAAATTGAATGGGGTCTCCATTAACTTGAGCCAGAAGGTCAAATACTTAGGGCTGATCCTTGACTCGAAGTTACTATGGACGTACAATGTGGCAGAAAGAGCTCGGAAGGCTTTCAACGCACTTTACTGAGCAAAAGGGCCATAGGGGCGAGTTGGGGATTGCAGCCTCGTACTGCTCTTAAGGCTACCTGGAAACGGCAGCTTGAAAAAGTGTGGAGAATGGCTGCACTACTGGTAACTGGAGCGCTCCGCTCCACCCCTACTAAGGCACTCTTTGTGCTGCTACATTGGCTGCCAACCAACCTACTGATCTCACAGCAAGCTAATCTTACTGCTGTGAGACTAAATTGTATCTCAGCATGGAATAGGACAGAGTTCGGTCATGCGAGGATCTTGGCCGAGGGAGTACCCGCACCAGCGGTTGTTGACTACATCGCCCCACAATGCATACTGGATCTGGAGTTTACAACTCGCATTCCATGCAGGGAGGAATGGTGTGATGGTATCACCCTTGATAATGGGCTTATCCATGTGTACACTGACGGCTCAAAGCTAAACAATAGAGTCGGGAGTGGTATATACTCAGATGAGCTGAATCTCAAGCTGTCCCTCCGTCTACCAGACTACTGTAGTGTCTTTCAGGCGGAGGTGGTGGCTATTTATCAGGCAGTCGACTGGTTTCTGTGTAATCGAATATTCGGGGTCAATATTGGTATTTTCACAGATAGCCAAGCGGATATTATGTCCCTTGCTGGTCCTTGTACAATGTCCAAGATTGTTGCTGAATGCCGTGCATCTCTTAGGAAGATGTCGAGACATTCGGTTGTTCAATTGATTTGGGTACCTGGACATAGGGGTTTTCAGGGCGATTGTGAGGCCGATTGCAAGCAAGGCTTGGAACTTTGCTACCTGAGGTCTCTTGCTCCTTTTCAATAGGTATACCGATGACATCGGTCAAACTGGCCATAAGGCAAAAATATCTTGAGGACGCTAAGAAGTCCTGGGCAGATGAATCTTCCTGTGTGATAGCAAGGCAGTCCTGGGTATCCATGGATGCGCATCGCACCAGGCAGCTTTTAGGCTTAACTCGAAGCGCCCTTCGTTGCACTGTGGGCGTTCTAACGGGCCACTGCCTTATAGGACGGCATGCACAACGTTTGGGCGTAGAGTTTAATGACTTCTGTCGGAGCTGTGGCTCTGAGGATGAGGAGGAAACCGTCCTTCACCTCATGTGCCAGTGTCCGGCTTTGGCAAGGAGAAGACTGGCGGCACTTGGTGCACCCTTTCTCTCAAACCTGACGGAACTGTCCCTGGTAAAGCTAAAGGGGATAGTCCGGTTTCTCAAAGGAAGCAACTGGTTTCCTGACTTTAGTGAGTAGAAGAGAGTCACTAAAATATTGTGGTATCACAACGGGCCTCTCATGTGCCTATGTGTGCTAGTCGTCAGGCCTTTGGAGATCGGCAGCCACGTTAACCTAACCTAGACGTCTTCAAGGGCACTTATTCACTTCCTCTGGTTGAGTTTCACAAGTAGGGCCTAAAATAAAAGGTGAGAGTGCTATCAGTACCGGAATTTGATCAGTGTTAGTAGACAGTTACAGGATCATTAATTAAGAATACAGGCAATGAAATAAAAGAGGAAAACATGAATTAGTAGAATAGAATAAGTTAGTATAGAGTGCAAGCAATGAAATTAAAGAGGAAAACATGAATTAGTAGAATAGTATAAGTTAGTCTAGAGTACAGGCAATGAAATAAAAGAGGAAAACATTAATTAGTAGAATAGTACAGGTTAGTCCAGAGTACAGGCAATGAAATAAAAGAGGAAAACATGAATTAGTAGAATAGTATTAGGTTAGTCTAGAGTAGAGGCAATGAAATAAAAGAGGAAAACATGAATAAGTAGAATAGTATTAGGTTAGTCTAGAGTACAGGCAATGAAATAAAAGAGGAAAACATGAATTAGTAGAATAGTATAGGTTAGTCTGGAGAGCAAGCAGCGAAGTACAGAGGAAAACATGGATTAGTCGAAGAGTATCAGGTTAATTTAGGGAGCGGGTATTAATTTAGCAATAAGTTTAGTAAGCTCACCATAAAATAAGCACAGGGAAATAAGAAATAATTAGGTAAGTAGTAGGCTAGGAGTCGAAAAGGAATAGCGTACATACAGGGGAATATAAAGCAAAATTGGTTGTGCCAGTGGTATTCGCAACGATTTGGGCTTAATTCCGTACGCGGGTAGAAACGAAAGAAATTCAACGCGCAGATACTTTAGATAATAATCGGATTTCCAGGAAAATCCTCTTCCGGTAGAAGAGGAGTTGTTACAGAGTAACAAAAGGGGCCGCACCGGTACGACCACCCATACTTCCAAATAGGAAAAAGGGGGCAATCTTCCCCAGGGAAGACTGTCCGAAAACCAGGTACATATTGTGGAAAAATTGTTGAAGAAATTGAAGATTTTGATTGTGACTGGCGTATAAAGTGAACGTGAACGAATCGCAGTAACTTTTATAATAAAACCAGGTACATATTGCGGAAAAAATTGTTGAAGAAATTGAAGATTCTGATTGTGACTGGCGTATAAAGTGAACGAGAACGAATCGGAGTAATTTTTATAATAAAATTAGGTACATATTGCGGAAAAAATTGTTGGAGAAACTGAAGATTCTGATTGTGACTGGCGTATAAAGTGAACGAGAACGGATCGAAGTAATTTTTATAATAAAACCACGTACATATTGCGAAAAAATTGTTGAAGAAATTGAAGATTCTGATTGTGACTGGCATATAAAGTGAACGAAAACTAATCGGAGTAATTTTTATAATAAAACCAGGTACACATTGCGGAGAAATTGTTGAAGAAATTGAAGATTCTGATTGTGACTGGCGTATAAAGTGAACGTGAACGAATCGCAGTAACTTTTATAATAAAACCAGGTACATATTGCGGAAAAAATGGTTGAAGAAAGTGAAGATTCTGATTGTGGCTGGTATTGGATTTTGTGCTTTGTGCAATAGCTTTTCCCTTGAGATTTTTTAGGACATTTAAAAGCACATACTAACCATTCAAACCCCATCATCAAAATTGAAATATCGCTCCATTAACACCCCAAACGCCCTCCTTGAAGTTACCCAATTTTACATTGGCTTAAAGGGAAATCACTCACAGTTGTCACCAGCGCAGAACGAACGCATTTTGGTACTCGGAATAGACAACCTTGTTCTCATTGTATCATGCGTATGGCGATTTATCTAGCAGATATCTACGTCTCAAAGTAGAGACGGAGACAGTATAGACAAAGTAGAGACATTTATTTATTTATCTGAACACTGGCTGGAGACAGCTACATTACCATGACCGAGTATTTTTCAGAATCGCACTTCACCTTCTTTGAAAAAAATTGAATTTGCGGCCTTTATTTCACCAGATAAAGTGTACACAAAAGAGATCATTTTCAAATATTTTACATCAGAAGCTAGCACTACAGATCATACTGGTGTGGCTGCGAACCTTGAACTTAAACGTTTGAATGAGGAGTTCATAAAAACCCTCGCAAAGTTTTCAACTACTTTCGTACATAGAGGCCCAACAAAAGAATTTCTTCATAGCTACGTCGCTTGAAGCAATCTCCTTCAAAGAACAAGAATGAACACAATCGAACTTGATAATTCGTTAAAGCGGAATCAAAATTTGAGACTTAAAGATTGCGACTTATCGAAATCACTTAACCACGGACAGGTAGTCAATCTAGTTGCAGATTTTGTGAATACAGTGCACATTGCCCGTGATTTTGCTACACCAAAAATACGTTTTCAGCCACCCAATAACAAACCAGATAGTGCAACATCAGCTCTTATCAAATATTGCAACAAAAAAAAAAACCATTTGAATGAACGTAACAATCAAATCCGCTTGACTTTTCTCGAAATTCGTAACGTACGATGGAACAATATGCTAGCAACTCAGGAAAGAGGTTCACGCAAAATATGGCAACTTCTCAAACTTTTGAAAAATAAAACTCGTTATCTTCCTCCACAACAAAAGGCCAACCTACTAAAGGAAAAATTTCATGATTCCCAAACACTCAAACTTCATCCACTAAATCATGATTCTAGCCAGGCAATTGATAGTGAAATTTCCGAGATATCTCGCTCTTCCAGTGACTTCCAGCCGCGTTCACTCTCTGAACCGTCCGAAATTCGATCAATCCTTAAAACTCTGAATTTGAAGTTTTCTGCTGGTGACGACGGCTTACCGAACATTATTCTTAAAAATATTTCTAAGAAAGCGCTTGTCATGCTAGCATTTATCTCCAATATCTGCCTGAAACACGGGTATTTTCCATCTGCGTGGAAAAATGCGAACGTTGTCCCAAATTCAAAACCTGGGAAAATCCAAAGCTATCGTTCTATCAATTAAAAACAAAATTTCCGGAAAAGTGATACTTGTAAGGATTCAGCAGCATCACCAAGCGTCGTCAGTCATTCCTGACTTTCAATTCGGCTTTCGATATCAACTTTTCACAAAACCGCCAACTGTATAGGGTAGGTAAGCATGTGCGCTTAAAAATTATTTTTATTTATTTTATTTTATTTTATGTCCTTCATATGAGCTACGCTATGCGGAGAATACATAATATCTGCAACCTTCTACCATATGAGTTATAATGCATTCTTGAGACCAAAGTAAAATGTGGCATTTGAAACAGTTTGGCCGTAATAAGCAGCTCATGTGGTGGAATATGCACTCAAAACCTTCACAATTCTTCTACTGTTCTTCGCACATTAGTGTTTCTAGCGGTTCAGGTGCGCTAGAGTTTTTTTTCGTTTTGGCAACATTATCTCCGTCATTCCAACACACCAACCGCTACCAAGCTTACAAAAAGCAGGAAGAATATTCTCAAAAGATGATAATGTGTTTTCAGGGTAAATGCTCAGAGAGCTATTGCTTAAAAGGCATACCTAGAATTCATCATCTGTTACTGTTACAGGCATATCAAATTCTTTCCCAAGCCAGGTCTGGTACACTTGAACTGCGCACTTTTTTTTCTTTTAGTCTCTCACTCTGTCGAACAGAATGTTTTCTGACGGGTTGATCAGACGTATATTGATTAGGATCGAACCGAGAGGGCCTTAATATAGAGTAACTAGGCAGCTCTTGCATTTCCACATCCGCGATACTTTCAGAATCTTCTTCACCTTCTTTCTCCATTTTAAACACATTGGAATCCTCATCATCAAGATTGTCTATCTCACCTAGAACGTCTTCTACTTCATCAGGACTCATATCATCAGGTACTGTGTATTGTGTTATTCCGTCATCACCAGTTATTATCCTATAATCTTTGTCAGTTGAAGTTTTCCTAAATTTCAATGGTGGCTTCAGACTTTTTGCTATTCCACTTGCTGATAGACGCCGCTTAGCTGCAGCCGAAAAAACACTCCTTGGAGGTGTGATTTCACCTAACGATTCAAACAAATTTTCCACTCGTACAGGTGTAGTTTGTGTAGGTTTCTCATCTCTAAAAACATATTTAGTTTGTGTCGTGTTGTCTCGCAAGCTTTTCTGTTTCTTGCGTACATGCTCGCTCGATGAAGGCATTTGAGTTTTTCTTTCTAGAAATCCTTTACTTCTACGACGTGTGTTTAAAAATTTTATAAGTTCGTTTTGATAATGATACCATTTGTCTTTATCGCTGAATTTTTCACTTTTCAATATCTTATTCATTGCCTTATCGAACAAGCTCTGGTTATTAGAACTTTCAATAGTGTCTTTCAAATTTGCATATACTTCAGGAGACAGAAGTAGCATTTTATTCAGATTACTGTTCCTATACATATTTCTCAATTAGTGAACCAATCATCCCTGAAAGTACACTGCCCAGTAATACAAGTAGAAATCCGCCTTGTTGAATTAGTACTTTACGTTGTCGCGGAACTGATCGTTTAGCATCGACTAGCTTACGCATACACTTTTTATATTTACAGAGACGGTTATATATCTTTCCACGAGGTCTGTGGTTACCATTCAACGTATTCAATGTGATTTCGCAAAGTGTTTTAATTACCTCTGGATCGGCATTCTTAAGTATAGCATTTCTCAAACCCGGTCGAGCACGTCTAAGCACGTATAACATATGCTTGTTGTCCTTTAATCGCTTCATTCGTGACACCATTCTCTTGCTTTAAACTATCCTTCGAGCAATAACACGTTACAAAGTTTTTGTTAAATAAATCAGTACGGAATCGTAGTATATCATTTGTATTCTGAGTCAGGTCTATTAATAAATAGCTGCGTGGTGCCTGAGTGATTTCTTTATATATTCTCACAAGCTCCTTGCTATTTTCAGGATAAATCTGTTTAGCAAGATAATGAAATTGACTTTTATCACGCGGATTCTTGAAGCATACCAGATATTTATAGTTCAATGATATGTCACGGCAAAATTTTCCCTGATGAAATACATTTTGTGTTACCAATAACACCGAAAAATTCCTATGATGTGATCCTTTAGTGAACAGTTCGCAAACTTGTCTTGAAAACGCGTTTAACATCATATCGTCCAAAACAATAAGTGTCGGCTCATTTGCATTATTCTCAAACTCTTCTGGAATCGTACTTAAGAATTCGATATTTTTAAAACCTACTTTTGTTGGAACAGATTGAGTTTCAGCATTACACCAAATAACCTTCTTCGCCCGAGGCTGTATCATAGAGTCATTTCTAAGAAGTGTCTCTATAAAACTCGTCTTGCCACATCCAGATGGACCGGCAACCATCATTGTGAAGGGGTGAATAAAGTGCGTCATTTTTGCAAATTTTCACAGATTTTAACATAAAAACAAGTAAACGGCCTATATTTATACATTTAATCGTTATGAGTAGAAGGCAAATTGTCAACGAGTTACACAGACCTGCTCGTAAAAATTTTAAACGACGTCGGGTCACTATCAGAGGTATTGATGATTTATGGCAGGCGGATTTGGTTGATATGAGTGCATACTCATCAGAGAATCGAGGCTACAAATTTCTTCTTACAATAATTGACACTTTTTCCAAGTACGCTTGGGCATTGCCAGTCAAAAATAAAAACGCTAATGAAGTGACGAAGGCAATGGAAACAATTCTCGAACAAAGACGTATTCCCAGAAATCTACAAACAGATGACGGAAAGGAATTTTTCAATAAAAGATTTCAACATATTATGTAAAAGTATGAAATTAACCACTATTCAACATTTAGTGCTTTGAAAGCATCGATTGCTGAGCGCTTCAATCGAACTCTAAAAGGGATAATGTGGAAAGAATTCAGCATGAATGGAAATTATCATTGGGCTAGTTTACTCCAAAAATTAATTGACCGTTACAATCGGACAAAACATCGGGTTATTAAGATGCGTCCAATAGATGTCAATACCACAAATGAGGTGAATTTACTTTCAAACTTATACAGAAAAGCTAAAGTAACATCAAAACCCAAATTTAAAGCTGGAGATCATGTACGTATAAGTAAGCATAAACACATATTTGAAAAAGGCTACACACCAAACTGGTCAACAGAAATATTTACGATAAAAGAAGTAAAAAAAACACAACCACGAACATATTCACTTGAGGACTATCAAGGAAATTTAATTCAAGGGGGCTTCTATGAGCCAGAGTTAGCTTCAGTAAAACACCCCGACACATATCTTGTTGAGAATATTATAAGAAGAAAGGGGAATGAAGTTTTTGTAAAATGGCTTGGCTTTCCACCTCAGCACAATACATGGATCAGTATAAAAGACGTGCTGTAACCTCTGAAGATTTTAGTGAAAGTTAAATTTAAAGCGTGAATACGACCGCCTCAAAACTTTTCGATGAAAATCGATGAAAGGAAGGCTCTGAAGCTTGCACAAAGTGGATTTTTCTACACCAATGTGAAAGATCACGTCAAATGCTACTTTTGTTCCCTAACAATGAGTGCTTTAAATACACCAACAGATCCTGTCGATAGTGAACATCTACGATTGTCACCAGATTGTTTCTATGCCAACGGTAAAGACGTCTGCGGACCCTACAATAATCACAAAATTATTCAAAAACAGAATACTGTCTTTTAAACATATTAAAATGTGTTGGATTGGGAATAATTCTCGGAGGAGTCATATGTGAAGCTGTTTCTCTTTACAATTATTTTTCCATATAAAAAAGCTCCAAACACCAATATCCAATGCACCATGCACCAGATATCAAGGTCACAACTACCAGCAACCAAACTGCTACACCAAAAACCTGTCAACCCAACAAACGCCTCAAACGAAAAATTGTTGTCTACAAAAACTCGATTTTTGTATTAAGAACCTGTCCTCTTTGGCGGCGAAAAAATAAACACAAAAACGCACCCAAACAAATAAGCTCCTACATCGAAGATGCAGAATGGTGCATCCATGCTAACTTTTCATTGGCTGCTACATCGAAGATGCAGAATGGCAGTCAGGTTTGCTCCCTCACTCCTGTAGCTAGCCTGATTCTTCATACATACACAGCGGTAAAAAATGAAAAAACCGCTTAATTCCAGACTATGACACTTTTCATGTCTAAAGCACGCGGGTGGGCGGCAACAAAACCATGACACTTTTGATCTCCTGTCCCTTACTCGCGTAATGCTAAAAGTATAGGAAAGTGTCATCCGTACTACTAATCTTCATTCCATTCATTTCAACCTTTACTTTTCTTTTTACTAGAGTCGGCACTAAAAAGTGTGACCGTCGTGCCCCTGTAAATTATGTGCGATACAAATAACATCACTAAAATGAGGGCGAGGCATTAGACAATAGTCTACATAGGTCCAATCTCGGCTGCAAGGACCCCCCTTATGCTTTTAAGAATATCTCTTTGTGCATCATTATACCGGAAAATGTGCTCTCTTAAGCCTCAATTACATTGAGCGAGTTTACAAGCTACAAGCCGGCAAATTCACTAGCAACTTGTAAACTCGCCTAGTGTAATCATGTTCACTAGCTAACTAGCAGATTGTAAACAATCTACGAGAAAAGTTAAAAGCCGGGATACTTTATCCGCTACTCGCTGGCGAATGGGCTTGTTAGCTAGTGAACTAGCCTCGTGTCATCAGAGTTGCTAGTGAAATAGCTACGAGTATCTTAATGGTTCTTGGTTTCAGTTTGCGCTTTACTCGCTAGCTAGTTGGCTTTGGCTACTGAGCGAGTGGAAGGTTTTATGTGTCATCATCACTATCGGACTAGCTGAAACGCCCGCTCCTAAACTCGGCGACTTGTAGCTTGTAAACGCGCTCAGTGTAATCGAGCCTTAGCACCACATATTTCGCAATCTTTTGTAACATCCGTCTGTACATAACACTTATAACATGCCTGTTGGGCAACAACTAGATTGACAACATGCAGGTAAGAAGTAGAGCTATTCTCATAATGATTATTCTGAGTGCTTTCACAATCAAAAAACTCTAGCGCACCTGAACCGCTACAAAACTCAACTATAACACAAATGTTGAAAATGTTCCGTGCTGGCAACTCCTTTCCGACGAAGCAGCAATAAGTTTACCATAACAAGCTCATACTTAAATCAACTTATCCTTTGAATTTCGTTCTCATCGCAGGATTTCATGGAAAGTTTCAGCGGTTAAACGTTGTATGAGGCTGCCATCCGAAAAATGTTCAAAACTCGGAAAATTTAAAAATTGGTTTCTTATTTTTATCGCAAATGCTTTGCATATGAGTATGGTGCAATATTTACGAAAATGGCTAATGCTGGTTACCCTGTGTCAGCAGCAGAGCAAAATGTATACCAAATCTGCTTCACGTTAAGTTAAACCCAACCAGTAAATTTCGTTTCGATTGAATCACTGCGCTGGAAGCTATACGGGTGAAAAAAATTTTAGCGTTATAACTTTTCAAATTTTTAAAGCGTTAATATTTGTTGTTAATTTTCATTGCAGGATTATTCCCATTTGCAAATCTAATGACATAACCGCTCAGTAAAGATATTCCACAAAATTACAAAAATGGTCATAGCTGGCAGCCCTTTTATTATTTTTGTACGAAACTCCTACGACATTTACTTCACATTAAGGTCCATTTACTGCATGAACTTCGTTTTGATTTCTGCACTGGACCGGAAGTTATAGGGAAAAAAGCTTTATTTTGCTGAGCAAATTTGCAATATTTACGAGACAAAAATCACCATAGCTGGCAACTCTATTCTAACTTTTCAGCCAAATTTTTACTAAATGTTACATAGAGTAAGATCCAAGAACTGTTTGAATTTTGTTAAAATCTGATGGCTGAATCGGAAGTTTTTTTTTTCTCAGTGATTTTTCAAGATGGTATCACTGGCATAGGGTTGCTCGCATTTCAAAATCACTTCTATGAGACCTGGTCCTAGCTAATACCAACATGTCCTGTGAATTTCATTATGATCGGATAATCCGGTCGTCAGTTCTCGTGAACAGAACTTTCGAGTGCTAAAAATAAAGGTAATTTAGTGATGGGTTGCCGTTCGTGTGCAAATCGGAATTTTCAAAATTTCAATTTGACATGATGGAAAAAGTTTGAAATTTGTCAATGATTTTAATTTTTTGTCAAAAATTAAAAATTTTTGAGGAGGGTCAATGATTTGAAGGATTTTTTTCAGGAGCCTGCCGTAGCTACAGGGTTACCTGCACTATCTTGAAAATCCATGTGTGTTTAATTTTAGCCAACGTCTATACGCTCTACGAATTTCACGGTGATCCAATGTTTTTGTCAGAAGTAATGACAAATCAAAATTAGAAAAAAAATCCTTGCCTACTTTTAGGCGTTTAGCACCCACACACGGCTCAAAAATTTCATCTCTTTGTCTTAGACAAGCTTAGAACATAATTAGTTTTCATTCCCAATTCTTTTTTTGATAAAAATTTACACTGCTTGGAAATATAGGATATTACCGTTACAAGCCCAACGCGTCCCAAAATCCTTTTTTCCCCGACTGGGATAAAAGGGCGGTAGTTCCGGGCGGCTTCTGCTCGCGAAGAAAATTGCCGTGGGTTGGGCGCCACTCGTTTCGATTCAACCGAAACTACCGAATCGCCGTCGCTCTGAAACGAGCAGTTGCGACGGCGCGCACTAATACTTGGAAAAAGGATCACGAAAAATAACGTCGGGATATCAAAAATTCCGCTGTTTGAATTAATTTACACCAATAATCAAGAACCGACCTTTTCACAATATAATATTTCTTCACGCTTTATTGACTTATATTCCCTTATCTACTCGCTTAAACAGTTACGATAGTTCTGTCCCTACTTATCGAATCCAAACTTAGTTTAAATTATCAGTTGAGGGGGTATTCCGGTTTTTCACGCGATAATCGTTCATTATTTCAATATGAATTTTAATACATAAAAATAAATACTCAATGGATATGGTTGTATTTTGCGTTTATTGCAGGATTTAAACTTTAGAAAAAACTTGGATTTAAAAAAAAAAAGTTGAAAATTGTTGTTGCTATGAGGGCTTGAAGTTGACCTTTGAAAATCAATCTTGGCAGGATTGCGTCCGTTTGAATTATCTGATATTAGCAAATGAGGTGTCATTTTACTCAGGAAAATACCCGTTACAAGATGAACTACGCTTATCAATATCCAATTATTCGTTAAAAAATGGCAGCTTATAAAAGAAACATTTTCTAATTTTTCCCTTTTTTTTTTGGTTTTTTTTATTAAAAATTATAGTTAATTGTTTTGTATCATCACAATCGTAGTTCATCTTTTTCCTTAAATTATAGCAAATAATTTAATATATCACTCATTAAATTCTGTAAGACCGTTTTCGAGAAATCTTGCTAAGAAGTTGAGAAAAGATGGTTTTGAGAAAATCGCGTTTAAAGTTTTATCTCAAACACTCTCGCCTCAAGCGTGACGGGGATTTTCCAGAGATGATAGTGGTGGAAATGCGAATAACTTCAAAACGAAAACAGATACTCCGATAAAATTTTAAAGCAAGATTATATGATCATAGTGGAATAAGAAAATACAAAAAAAAATTTTCGATTTTTTCAAACTGAAAAACCGGAATACCCCCTTAAGATTTAACAGATGGAAAGAAACAAAAGAACTATAAAATAATAAAAAAAAAGCCTCGCTGGGGCCCCTTTATTGATGATTATATCCCGTCGCTCTGCACCCTCGCACCATATCTTCGTATAATCTTTATCGTTCCAAGACTTTCCGCTCAACTTTGGACTTTTCACCAATTTCGGTTCTAAAATTTTCCCCAATTTCGATTACGAACTTTACACTGTAGATCGTCCCGATTCGAATCCGTCTTCTAGCTCGAGTCTCAAAGTCCCCAGTTCCAATTGAGAAGAAAGAAAAGCCAAAATCAGTTTTCTAATTGTCGCCACGCACATCCGTCCACTCACCCAGTTCCAATTTAAAAGAAAGCTATTTCCCCTTGTTGGCGCGCACGAAAACTTTTGGCGGCAACGGAATTTTTCCGAACCCGTTGGGTTCACTAAACTCAGCTGTGAGCTCGGGCGATCCACAGCTGAACTTCACCTCGGCCCATTTCCGCTAGTTCCCGGTCAACTTCATCCGTGGGACATCTGTTCCAACCGCCGTTTGACAATCAGAACTGTCATCGCGATCGGTAAGTCCGAAAGACTAGTGGACTACTAATAAGTTTTTAAAGTTAAGTTATTTAGGTGATTTTGTTGCTCATTTCGATGACCGTGGACCGTGCATCCTTTCTGTGTCATGTTTTTCTGCGTGTGTTGTGAGTTTAGGCTGGTTTGCTGCCGGAATAGTGGCGTTTTATTTATGTCATGTTTGTTATTGATGGTGATGTTTGGTGCGCGATTTGCTCCTTGTTCTGGCGTTTTTCTCGTGTTGTTTTCATGTTGATTCGACGTTGATATTAACAAATCTACTAATTACATGCTAAACTGGCAACTTACTGCTACTATCTACTAATTATCCACTAAATTAACTACTAGCTAATTATGATGGTTGTTTGTTTACATAACTCTAACTATTATTATGTAACTACCCTAGGTTAACCCAGACGCGAATCTATCAAATGGATATCTCTGCTCGTAAATCTCCATCGCCCTCGTTCTAGGATGGCAGTGGAGATTTTTTTTTTATTTTTAAAAAAACCGAACGCGCGCAAATTATAACGCCGTGACAAGGAATACCTCAAAATTCACTAAAACGCTCGCTGCCGCGAAAAGGTTTAGGATATCTGAATTTGAGAAAGTTGTGGACCTACTTACTATATATATCTACGTTCTCCGAAAATTTCAGCACAATCGAATCGGCCACTCCAGAGATTATCTCGGAAAATCATTTTGCTGATATATGTATATATATATATATATATATATATATATATATATATATATATATATATATATATATATATACGTATATATATATATATATATACGTATATATATATATATATATATATATATATATATATATATATATATATATATATATATATATATATATATATATATATATATATATATATATATACGTATATATATATATATATATATATATATATATATATATATATATATTTATATATATATATATATATATATATATATATATATATATATATATATATATATATACATACGTATATATATATATATATATATATATATATATATATATATATATATATATTTTATATATATATATATATATATATATATATATATATATATATATATATATATATATATATATATATATATATATATATATATATATATACATACGTATATATATATATTTATATATATATATATATATATATATATATATATATATATATATATATATATATATATATATATATATATATATATATATATATATATATATATATGTAAAGAAATATGAATTTTCGGCGAAACGAGTTTAATACTAATGTTCTTCGAACATTAGTAAAAAGATCAAGAGAACGCTCAGCCTTACCTTTGAACGGTTTAATAAAGCATAGTGTTCGGCCGAAACAGTTTTAAAACATATATGGCACCTGTAATCGTTACTTTATGACTTTCTGTTTGCACTTTTCTGAAATCTAGGAATTTAGTACATATCACACATATCTTGAAAGTGTCACAGACAAACTTTTGCTTAATTTTGTTCTGAAGATAATTATTGTAACAACCCACGCCCTTAAATGAACAATTACATTTCTCACATTTCAGCATCAAAAATCGCAAATCTGTAAAGAATTGCAATAGCAACATCTCAACTTACATCTGTGATTCGTGGTATTAAATTTTTTTTCACAAGTGCTACATGTGTAGTTCTTATCGAAAAATGCTGAAAGGCTCTTAATGACATAAAAATTTCTCTTTTCTTTCGAATAGTACAAGTGACTCTTTTGCACCAATGGACTTCTAAGTGGAAATTTAAATAAAATAGAAGCTGAATTTTTCAAGTCATCACATACCACTATTGAAAACTCCGTTAAAAAATTTTGAATCTTGAAAAGATCATTAAGTCCACAACCATTCTGTTTTACAGTTACACTAGAATTTTTACAGAACTCTTTTGTAAACTTATTAATAGAATAAGCCGTTGCTACATCTCTATTTACACTAGTAATCATTGCAATAGCACAACATATGCTTCGCGGGAGAGAGTCAGCGCTATTTTGTTTACCCACATCAACAACACATTTTTTTCTTATCGAAAAGTTTGCTTTTATCGACATACTTCCCAACTGTTCTTCTCCTCTTTAAGTAAAATTCACTATCTGCATATTTAGATCCATTACTTCATCCGAAAGAAACACACTATTCGACTGGTTCACGTTTGAAATTAATCCCAAAATAAACCGAACATTATTAACTTCATCAAGTGGTCGTAAACTTCTCCAGATCGCCTTTACTTCGGGCAAATAAGGTAGTTTACTTCGGGCAAATAAGGTAGTGATATTGTGAAAGAAACCTTACTTCCTTTAACTGAATTCGCAATCAAATATTTAACCCTACGATAAGCATATTACATCAAAAAACTCTAGCGCACCTGAACCGATAGAAACACTAATAGCCGGTTCACACTAGACTCTAAATCAGGCGATTTCGATCAGCTGATCGCTTTAGAGCTAAATCAAGTTAAATCGACCTGATTACCCATACATTTTTTTTGGTGTCTGACAGTTGAAAGCGACCAGATTGAGAGTTAATCAAGTACAAATCAGGTACTATTGTGAATTTTTCCCGCCTGAATTGTTCTCAGAGCGCGCTGAATTCCATCCGTGAGAGGCACGGTAGATTTGAAGGAAATGTCATTCCAATTTCGGTCTAAAATAAAGAAAACTGAACAAAAACGGAAAATCTGAGTTGTACAAAATGAATAGATAATGCTCTTGCATATTTCTGCACCATTTTCAACAACTTTCACGCAAACAAAAAATTTACACTTAAATTCGAATGACATTTCTCTCTCTAAATCTCCTCATTCTAAATCACGTCGGGTAGTGTGAACGCTTACCTGATACACTTGACAGATTCTAAATCTACCTGATTTAGAAGTGTAGTGTGAACGGCTTATAATGTTCGAAGAACAGTAGAAGAATCGTGCAGGTTTTGAGTGCATATTCCACCACATGAGCTGCTTATTACGGCCAAACTGTTTCAAATGCCACGTTTTACTATGGTCTCAAGAATGCATTGTAACTCATATGGTGGAAGGTTTCAGATATTACCACTGGCATGAATTTCAACGTTTATGAGAGCAAAACACTTGTTAATTATATTCGTCATCAATTGCTTATTTCACAAAATTTTGAAAGCAGCATCTCATATAACATCAATGAAGAAAATGCTCAGTGCCTGCAGCACTGTAACTGAAGTTGGTGTTTGGGGATGCGATCCGAAAGATTTGCAGAGCTTTGGGAATTGAAACATCGGTTATTTATTTTCATTGTAAATGTTTCCGGTATGTATACTAACTGTAAGCATTTATTGATACAAAAGTAGCACAACCGACTCTTCCTGGCAACCTTTCGCCAGTATCAAAGCCAAGAATATATCACATCTGCTTCACGTCGTTATATTACATTCGAAGTTATAGGAGTATAAAGAAATTTAGGGTTACCTGCAGCAAGTTTTTCAAATAATCGAAAGCTTAATGTTTCCTGTTTATTGTCACTACAATATCATTACCAACTGAAAATTCTACAATAAAACCGCTTAATAAAGATATTGCAAATAAACACAAAACCAACAATAGCTGGCAACCCTATAGTGGCTTTTAAACCAAATTTGGCTTGAATAATGGTTATAATAAGTTTCATTAATTGTATGAATTTTCGTATTGATTGCATGTCTGCACTGGAAGTTATAGGGCAAAAAGTTTTATTTTCCTGAGCGAATTTTCAAAATTAAAGACACAAAAATTACCATAGCTGGCAGCTCCAATCGAATTTTTCAACC
>OZ022264.1:182505793-182563293 GCA_963978885.1 Nemotelus pantherinus | reverse complement strand
ACAGAGAACCATTTCAGGCCAATAACTATAGTTAAGATAACAATAGAAATAACTTCAGAAAATTCGAAACGAGTAATCAGAGCCACAGACAAACCCAGCACTCAAACAATAGAAACAACAAAGAAAGTAATAGAAATTACTCTGAGAACAACAGGCAACAAAGAATAAATTTGGTGCAGGGAAACTTAACAACTCCGGAGGCCAGGGACTGCGAACAATAAATGTTGACCCCGGGACCAAAACAAAAAGAATATACTTATTAAACAAGCAGATTGAAAATTATGTCTCGATATATTGTCAAAACTCACAAAAATATTTAAAATTACTAGTAGACACGGGAGCAGATATATCACTGTGCAAACTGAATAAAATTTCAGAAGAAAAATATATAAACGAAGACAAACGATGCCATTTTTCTGGGATAACTAGACAAGAGATTGAATCAATAGGCACGACCAATTTAGACTTAAAAATTGGAGAAAAAAAATGTACGCTTCCCATTCCAGATACTAGAACCCAATTTCCCCATCTTAACGGACGGAATACTAGGGAGAGACTTTCTCGTACAAAACTTAGCAAAAATAGACTATGAAACGTATATTATAACCGTCAATATCGATGAGGAAGAGCATCTTTTACCAATTTCAACGAACTCTCAAATGAATAAATTAACGATACCCGCAAGGTGTGAATATATACACCCAATCAATATTAACATTACCGAAGACAGTGTTATCCGCAATAAAGAGATCACTCAAGGAGTTTATATAGCCAGCTCAATAATTCCAGCAAAAGGCAAAAAACATGTAAGAATATTAAACACAAACGAAGAGGCCATCAACATAAAAAATCTGAAAATAGAAACGGAAGCACTGAGCCAATATACAATGAATAAAGTCAAGAATTTAGCGTTCAAAAATGATGGCAATGAACGACTTCATAACCTGTTAAAGCATATCGACATTAATCATCTAAACGTGCAAGATCAAAAACCACTATTAGAAATAATCAGAAAATTTCAAAATATCTTTCACTTGGAAAATGAACCACTTACTGCAAATAATTTCTATAAGCAAAGTATACACGTCACAGATAAAACACCGACATACGTTAAAAACTATAGACTGCCATACAAACATATTGCAGAAATAAGCAAGCAAGTGGACAAGTTGCAAAATGATAACATTATTGAGAACTCAACCAGCCCGTACAACTCGCCTTTACTTCTGACACCAAAGAAGAGTGAGTCAGGTACAACACAGTGGAGATTAGTAGTAGATTTTAGGACACTGAATAAAAAGATCGTTAATGACAAATTCCCACTTACAAGATTAGAAGATGTATTGGATCGACTTGGAAGAGCGCGATATTTTTCCACGTTAGACATGACAAGATCATTTCATCAAATCGAGCTTAAAAAAGAATCAAAACCATTAACAGCGTTTTCAACGAACAAAGGACACTATCAATTCAAACGATTACCTTTTGGCCTATCTATATCGTCAAACAGCTTTCAACGTATGCTAACATTAGCTTTGAGCGGATTAGATTCAGTAGCATTTCTATACGTTGACGACATAATCGTCTTTGGTTGCAGCCTCGCATATCACACCAAAAAACTTGATAAAAATATTCGAAAGGCTAGAAAAGTATAACCTCAAGCTCAACCCAGAAAAGTGTAATTTCCTACGAAGCGAAGTAGTGTACTTGGGGCACCTAATCACAAAAGACGGAATCCGCACAGATCCAGCAAGTTCAATGCTATCAAAAACTACCCGGTACCTAGAAATGCAGACGAAGCTCGAAGATTTGTCGCGTTTGCCAACTATTACAGGAGATTCATTCCAGACTTCGCCAAAATAACGAAATGTCTAAATGATTTACTAAAAAAACATACAAAATTTTGCTGGACAAAACAATGCTAAGCAACGTTTGAGGAACTAAAAGAAAAACTAATAAAGGCACCAATATTGCAATATCCCGATTTTAATAAACCATTCATAGTCACAACAGATGCATCCGACTATGCATTAGGTGCGATACTCTCACAAGGCAAAATAGGACAAGACCTTCCCATTTCGTACGCAAGTAGAACATTAGTAAAACACGAGTTGAACAAACCAATAATCGAGAAAGAACTATTAGCAATGCACTGGGCAATAAATTTTTTTAAACCTTACTTATTCGGGAATAAGTTTACTGTCGTCACAGACAAGAGGCCTCTTATATCCCTATTCACACATAAAAATCCGTCGTCAAAAATGACACGCATTAGAATAGATTTATGCGACTACGACTTTGACATAGTTTATCGAAAGGGTAAAATAAATGTCAACGCAGATGCATTATCACGCATCAAAATAAATTCGGACATGCTAAAAGACATGATACCCAAACAAAAAAATACTAACAACAAGAAAATGCTAGTAGTTACGAGAAACATCGCAAGAGACACCACAAACCCCAATCAACACACAAAAACCAAACAAAGAGAACAAAATAATAAGCAACTTTACATATGGGACAGCGATTCAACAGCTGACACAAAAAATTTAATCAATTTAAAATTCGAAATAGGAAATACCCCAAAAGTAATAATCGAACATAAACAAATCAGACTTAGATGCAGTGATAATCCATCAAAATTAGTTTTGCTATTGGAGAAACTGACATCAGAAGCAAATAAGAACAATATAACAAAGATAAGTCTAAGTGAGACATATGATATATTTAAAATACGATGTAAAGAAGAATTCAAGAACATGTTCAATAAGTTGCAAAAGAAATTAAAAACACAAAACAAGGGTACATTAAAGATTATAATATTCGAACCCCCAAAAAGAATAATAGACAAAATTATACAATACAAATTGATAAATAATTACCATACAACCCCAATAGGAGGTCACCTGGGCGTCAGAAAAACATTACTAAAACTTAAACAAAAATATGTATGGAAAGATATGAACAAAATGATAAAAACATACGTTAGAAACAGTGAAAGTTGTACAAGTAACAAACAAACAAGACATATAAAAGAAAAACAAACTATAACAAATACACCAACAGACACATTTGAAACTATCGTCATAGACACAGTGGGACCTCTCAGAATATCTAACAATTATACATACATCCTTACAATGTAATGCGAGTTATCGAAATACGTCATTGCACACCCTATAAAAGCTAAAGATACTGAGTCGATTGCAAAAACATTAATAGAACAATTAGTACTGAAACACGGTCTTTTTAAAACATTAAAATCAGACAGAGGGACTGAATTCACTAATGAGCTTATGACAAATATATGCAAAATGCTAAAAATACAGCAAATTTTCTCGACGTCTTATCACCACGAAACACTCGGAACAGTGGAACGTAACCACAGAGTACTGAATGAGTACTTGAGTAATGAGTAATTTCACTAAAGACTACGAATGGGATATATGGATCCCGTATTATACATTTGCATATAATACTACCCCCCACGTAGACACAGAATACTCTCCGTATGAGCTCGTATATGGAAGACTACCCCATTTACCAGATGATTTACTAGAAAACAAGAAACCAATAAATAACATAGGCAACTACGTCGACGAATTAAAAACCAGACTAAGACACATCATTAGTTTAGTACGAAATATAATTGAAAAAGTAAAATTAAAGAGAAAGACAAAAGTGGATAATAAAATATATCCATCAAACTTTAAAGAAGGAGATTTTGTTTTAGTGAGAAATACAAATAGAAAGAAATTACAAAATACATACAATGGACCATATGAAGTATTAAAAAGACATGGTGTCAATTCTGAATTACTAGTTAAGGGAAAATGTAAAACATATCATAATAATTTGTTGAAACCATATTCACCACAAACACAGTAAATCATGTACAAAAAATAAACAAAAAAAAAAACATGTAAGAATTTTATTATTTCAAAAACATTATTATTAAATCACAAAATTAACAAAAGTATGTACTATAATTATGTTATAAAACATAAAACAAAAAGAAATAGTTTTACACTTATAAGCACATACACGCAAGGAATAAGAAAAACAAAAACAACAAAATATTCAAATATAAAAATGAATTCGATGAATTTTTATAAATTTTAGTAGAAAACACAAAAGAAATATCATTAAAATACCACAAATATGAAAATATCATGCAAAAACAAAACTAGCATTATATTGCGAGACTTGCCAACAATTTTCGTAAATTAAACAAACATATATATGAATAGAAGTAAAAATATGTCTAGGTTTACACTTAATTATAGCATAAACACATAGTGTTAAGACGAAAAATTTTCCTTCTCTACAGAGAAGAAAAATTTTTCTACCCAAAGGGAGAGGATGTTGTGATTGATCGCGGAAACTAAAACGTCAAAACATGAATGACGCTAGCGACGCGGCGCGGCGAGTAGCGCAACTAATAACAGCTATATAGCGACAATTAATGTAACCATTAGGAAACAGCATTAATGTAACCATTAAGTATTAAAAACACCCGATCCATATAGAATAAGTATAACTGTAAATATTTTAGCTATATAAGTAGGAGACGAGCGTTAATAAAGCAGTCTGATTACAGGAGCCATATCAGTTAGGCACTACAGACTTCAGAAATTGAAACCAAGTGTTTTATTTCTGTCCTTCATCGTTATACCAGGAATCTTTTGCAAAGCGGCGACTTGTTCGCCAAGCATTAGACGAGAGGTATACAACCCGTGAACAATATTTGATAATCCTTTACAGTACAAATATATATATATATATATATATATATATATATATATATATATATATATATATATATATATATATATATATATATACAGTCAAAACCGGTTATAACGACATTGAAGGGACCGCGTGATTAGGACGCTATATCCGATAGTCGTTATAAGCGATACTCCTATGTATTTGAATCAACTTTTAGTCTTCTGTGTATAGGCTGGTTTGCTAATAAAATGCAAAAATAAATCAATGAAAAAAGTTTATTGTAAAAAGTTTCGGTACAGTACACTCCAGCTAGTAGGAAGATTACAATTAGTTTTCAGAACATATATAATCGGTTATTTTGGTCTGTTTTGTTGTTAACTGAACTACAAAAGAATTATGCATTTTACGTTTCATTTCCCTCAAGAATGCTTGATTGATATCAGAATTGAATTCTTCGTTCAATGCAAAAAACTTTTATAGAGTTGTTACAGCGGTAATAGCATCGCATAATGATGTGGGTTGAAACTCTCTGACTTCTTCTTCTTGGTCTTCTCCTTCGTCAGTGTTTTGATGATTGCTTTCAATTTCTGCTAAAATTTCGTCTTCAGTAACCTGCGCACACACGGCAACATTGTCGTCAATTCCGATGAACTCCTTGATTTCTACCCTTGGTTCTGTAGCTAACTGAGCTGCCAATTGAGCTAAAGGTACTGTGTCATCGTCATCTGTTGGAGATTGTATCGCTCTCGGTAGCAGAATACTATCGTCTGCATCGTTTGTTGATAAAGAAATATCTTTGAAACCTGCATGGCGAAAGCAGTTGGCTATAGTTGTTGATGTAACCTTTTCCCAAGCTTCAGATATCATTAGAATTGCTTCTAGAATGCTAACATTTTTCGCATTTCCGCCGTTTTCAATATGCTGAAGCATTTGCAGTACTTGAAGTTTTCTGTACTGTGTTTTTAATGCTTTGATTACTCCCTGATCCATGGGTTGTAGTACAGAGGTGACATTGGGCGGTAAAAATACAAGTTTAATGCATTTTAGGTTCAGAACTAC
This sequence comes from Nemotelus pantherinus, assembly GCA_963978885.1. Classification (NCBI taxonomy): domain Eukaryota; kingdom Metazoa; phylum Arthropoda; class Insecta; order Diptera; family Stratiomyidae; genus Nemotelus; species Nemotelus pantherinus. The sequence goes on along the minus strand of OZ022264.1, from coordinate 182,557,500 downwards.
TGGGTGAGCAGGGCAGTTGTCAACTAAAAGAAGGATTTTTTTATCTTTGGATTTCAATTGGGCATCCCAGCTTCTAAGCCATTGTTCAAAAATTTTCGATGTCATCCAGTACTTCGGGTTGTTTTCATACGTTACAGGCAGTGAGCAAATGTTCTTAAAGCAACGCGGTTTTTAGCTTTTCCAATTACTAAAAGTTTTTCTTTACGCAACCCAGTCATGTTTGCAGCTACCAACACTGTAATTCTTGTTTTTGACAGCTTTCCGCCCTTGCATTGTTCACCTTTGAATTTAAGTGTCTTATCGGGTGTTAAATTAAAAAAGAGCCCAGTTTCATCCGCATTAAATATTTCCTCCGGCTTGTAACTTGCGCACAGTGCAGGCCATTTATGAGATAGCCACTCCTCTGTCACACTGTTTGAAACACTAGCAGCCTCACCACATATTTTCCCAGCCACTATGCTATGACGAGCACGGAAACGTTGTACCCAAGATGACGAACACTCGAAATTTTCTTTTCCCATTAGATGAGCGAATTCGTTGGCTTTTTGTTGTAAAATTGGACCACTAATTGGGACGTTGTTTGCCCTTTGGTGTTTAAACCACGTTAGTAGAGCTTCTTCTATGACATTATGTTCAGATGCCCTGAAACGTTTCGTTTTCAACGAATTGTGTTCAAAAAGAGCTTTTATTTTCTCCTTGTTCTTCCAAATCGTTGAAATTGTAGAATGTGAGACGCCGCATTCCTTCGCAATATCCCTGTTTGACTCACCATTTTCTAACCTCCATATAATGTGAGACTTTTCTTCCACATTAAACACTTTCCTTTTATTTTGGGACATGAAGACGTAAAACTGCGCGTTAAAACAAAATCAAATCACCGTTTTGTACGGTCTAACCACTGTCGCAAAGCGCACTGCTATTCGTAAAAAATGTACATGCCAAAAGCTCGGTTGGGGCGAGATGACATACATACGTGGCTAATAATTACACATGAATTATGTCTTGACTTACTGAAAAAGTATGACGGTTGGTCGTTATAGCCGATATTTCCGATGAGTATTCGTCGCTTTAACCGATACGTCGCTTTATCCGATGTTGCTATAAGCGGTATATTTACATAGGTGATTGTATAGGGATCTGACAGGGATCACGCCGTAGGTCGTTATAACCGATCCGTCGCTGTAAACGGTGTCGTTATAACCGGTTTTGACTGTATATATATATATATATATATATATATATATATATATATATATATATATATATATATATATATATATATATATATATATATATATATATATATATATATATATAGATATATATATATATAGATATATATATATATATATATATATATATATATATATATATATATATATATATATATATATATATATATATATATATATATATATATATATATATATATATATATATATATGTTGCAACTTAAAATGCGTGGCACGCCTAAAAACGTAAAATTTGCACATCATGCAGGTAATCGTACCGATTGTACATGTGAGCTTATCAAATCTAATTTCAAGTCTACATTGTTGCTTAAATGCAACTCGATATTTGTTTGTTTAAAGTCCAGGCTTTCAATCGTAATCCTATCTGGCAAACTGAAAGTAGCTAACGTAAACATTGTCTGTCCGCGAATGTTACGGTTGTTGACACATTTTGTAAAGTCAGCACAATATGGTTCTAGAATGATATGATCATATAGTTAATAAGAATGATTTAGTCAGTCCCACGAGAATCGCCGGCCGGAACATAATAGGTGCGTTTTTTTGCTCCGATGCAGTGCAGAGTACAACTATGCCGGAAAAACAACGATCTAGTATAAAACAGCAGTGCATTCGCTAAACCTGACATAGGTTGCTATATTCGCTGTGGTCCCACAAAACAGCTGAAAAAAAGGGAGAAAATAACGAGTATACACTACCACAATCGATAGAAAATAGAAAAAAAACCAACAGAAAATTAATTCTTTTAAGTTTCTACACATTATGAGGGCCTTTTCTAATTTCTTAACTACCAAAACATTCAACATAACCATGAAAACCGAAAGCCACCTCACAGAAAAAAATACTACTTCTCATGAGCTTTTCTTTTTTCTATCAGCACATTCTACACTTCAACACGTGAACTACAAATGACGCATAGAATTTCTGTACTAGTGAATTCACTGGTGTAGGAGTGTTGTTGTTTTCAATGCGTCTACTCTACTCTCCGCTGGATAGAGGAGCAAAAAAACGCGCCTAATGTAAACTTCGATTTCACTTTGATTTCATGTCTAAAGTTGCAGTTCTTAAGTTGTATTTCATTTGTAAATTTTTAATTCATTTATTAAAGTTGTATTTCTTTTGTAAATTTGTAATTCATTTATTGAAGTTTCAATTGCAAAATTTGGTCCGTCGAGCCGGATATCGAGTGTTTCCTAGAGTTAACAACTAAATGTGTATTAGAACTGTGAAGTGAATCGGGCGAACTTTGCCTCAAATTCGAGCGTGATGAGTGTAAAGGAATTGAATGCCGTGTTGGAAAGGGTCTTGAAAATCCGCAGAAACTTTAAAAAGGATCCCAAAGACAGGTACAATATTTCATACTTTGAAAATAGACTACTAGATTTGAATGCAGAGTGGTCGAGGGCTAAAGAGCTTTACACTCAAGTTATCGACACCATTGAGTCAGACAATAAATTGAAGTTTGACCAAGAATACGATCGGGCTGAAGACTGTTTTTATGAAGTTTCGGATATTTTTACAAATTACTTACTAGAGTTTCGAAAGGACAGTAAGACATCGTTTACCTAAAGAATAGATTTAGGTAGTAAAAATGATCGAATCGCGATAAATTTACCAAAAGTGGAAATTCCGCAGTTTAATGGGAAATTCGAAAGTTGGCCACAGTTCGAAGATTTGTTTGAATCGTTGGTCAATGGCAACGGCTCATTGTCTAATACGGAGAAATTTCATTATTTAAAGCAAGCTTTGACCGAAGAAGCGGCCAATCTATTGAAACATATCAATTGCATTGGAGACAATTATGACGAAGCATGGGACAACTCATTAAACGGTATCAGAATGAACGCACATTAGTAAATACGTATTTGAAAAAAATATTCGCGCATGCACATTTGGACGGGTCGGCGAAGTCATTAGATAAGTTTCTTAACGTTGTTCATGAATCTCTAGTGACGCTGAGGTCGCTTAAACAGGTAATTGATCAATGGGACTCGATCATTGTGTACACGGTAGAATCTAAATTGGATAACGATTCGAGAATGCTGTGAGGACAAGAGCTCAAAGGCGCTATCACGATACCGAAGTGGGAAACTTTGCGTCAGTTCTTGAGACAACGCCTTCAGGTTTTGGAAGTGACCGAAAATACAAAACTCAAAAGGACAGAGCCCAATAAATATAAGGCTCATGTTGCAGCAGATGAAAAAGCAAAGTGTAGTCTATGCAATCGGGTAATGCATCAAATTTTCGAATGTGAGAGGTTTTTGAAAGCAAGCGTCGCTCAACGCAGAAAACAAGCATCAGCCAGCAAGGCATGCTTCAATTTTTTGCGATTCGGGCATACAGCTGCGAATTGCAAATCCTCTTCAACATGTAAGAGATGCAACGGGAAACACAACACGTTGTTGCATTGTGAAGAAGCACTTGCAACAAAGAAGGACGCCACACATCAGGGGCAACATACGTCACCTACAAGCATAGCATCCAATATCTGCCGTTCAAACACAACTATACTATTGCCCACAGCAAGAATAAACATAATAGCAAATGGCACAATCATGACAGTGAAGGCTTTAATCGACCACAACGCAATCACAACGCAATTTCATAAGTCAACGCATAGTAAGAGGGTTGGGAATCAAGAAACAAAATGTGGATGAGCAAATCACTGGTGGTTGGCAGCCAGATTATCGAGGCATTAGGGGCCGCAAGGATTCATGCTCAGTCAATTCATTGCAACAAATCGAAAATATGTTTCGAAGCACTTGTTCTTCGATCAATTACTGGGATGCTTCCAAATGTGGCAATAACTGATCGAATAGGGGATCATCTACAGGGCTTGCAATTGGCAGACCCAGAATTTAATGTTCCTTCAAAGATTGAATGCCTAATCGGGGCCAGCAAAATTCCAGCAATAATGTTACCCGGAATCAGACAAGCGGGGGCTACAGCTCCTATGGCGCAAGAAACCATATTCGGCTGGGTACTGTCAGGCCCAGTAATGAACTTACGCAACAAGGAATTAATCGTCACAAATATGTGCAGAGATGTGGACAATTTAGATATTGTTCTGAGAAGGTTCTGGGAGGTGGAAGAGCTTCCAGTTAAAAAGCAATTAGATACACAAGAAGACCAGGAGTACGAAGATCATTATCGCGCTACTTTCAAACGAGATTCTTCGAACAAATTTATTGTACAGCTGCCGTTAAAGGCCAATCCTCAAATCCTCGGAGATTCACGCAAGCAAGCTAAACGGCGGTTTAAGTCTCTAGAAAAGAGATTTGAAAGGGATAACTGGTTGAAAGAACAATATTTTGCGGTTATTTCGGAATACCTAACTGAAGGGCATTTGGAAGAAGTAACAAAGCAACAGCGAGATACTGCCATAAACTATATGCCTCACCATGCAGTGATTAAGGAAGCAAGCACCACTACAAAGGTTAGAGTGGTGATTGACGCTTCAATGAAAACCAGTTCGGGCCACTCTGTGAACTCAATCATGAAGGTCGGACCTGTTCTACAAGCTGATTTGTATACGTTATTGCTGAACTGGAGACGATATCAATACGTGGTAACAGCCGACATAAAGGCCATTTATCGTCAAATTTGGATCGATGATGAGCAACATGATCTGCAACGCATACTGTGGAGACATAATTCAGGGACACTTATAAAGGATTACAGGTTGAAAACGGTAACATTTGGGTCTGCGGTAGCTCCATACCTTGCGACCAAAACATTGAAACAGTTGGCTGAAGATTGTATTACCAATTTCCCGATTGGAAGTCACATTCTTCAGAAGCATTTTTACGTGGACGATATGCTCACAGGAGCAGATACTGTGAGTGAATGTCGGAATCAGATATGACGTCATTTCTTTACTCGCTTCAGGTGGGTTTCTCATTCGCAAGTGGTCAGCTAATCATCCACAAATTTTAGAGGGCCTTCCAAATGACTCGATTGAGTCGAGCATTATATCATGGATGGGGCCGAGCGAACTACTCGTGCGCACATTGGGGTTCGAATGGAACCCTATAGCTGACACCTTTCACTTTAACTCTTTGCAATCTATGGAAATAACTTGTATCACGAAACGAACAATAGCCAGTGAAGTGGCTAAGCTATTCGATCCGCTAGGCTGGATTACCCCTGTGGTGATTATAGGAAAAATTCTTCTCCAACACATCTGGTTGCTACAAGTTGACTGGGATGATGAGGTTCCAGAAGGAGTCGTTGGAAGGTGGAAACACTTTTTAGATGCGATACAAGATATACAAATGATTCAGGTACCGCGATGGATAGGGCTAAACAGCAAGACTAATTCGTTCATAATCAATATCGTGGATTCAAGTCCACGGCTTTTGTGACTCGTCCGAAAAGGCTTAAGCAGCTTGCGTGTATGTGCGAATTCATTAAGAAAACGAAATCGTTACACATGGTAACATCAAAGAGCAGGGTCGCTCCTTTGAAAAAGGTGACGTTGCCTCGACTAGAACTATGCGGCGCGATCTTTTTAGTGAGACTATTGGAAAGAGTCAATAAAATATACGAGCTCATTCAGTGCCCTACGTATGCATGGAGCGATTCCAATATTACCCTGGCATGGATTCCACAGCCACCTTATAAATGGAAACCATATGTCGCAAACAGAATCTCTGAAATACACGATCATAAGTATATATCAAGATGGGGCGTCGCTCCCACAAGGGAAAATCCTGCGGACTTGGCAACCAGAGGTTTAAACGCCAAAGACTTTGCGCAGCGTTGCCTTTGGTGGAATGGCCCCAAGTGGCTTCAGAAGACAGAAGATCACTGGCCGAAAGGTGGAAATATAGTAGAAACAACAACAGAAGCGAAAGCAAAGGTTTTATTGGTAAAGTATCATCAGAACGAGATTTTGAATAGATATTCAAACATGAATCAACCATTGAAAATAACAGCATGGTGCCGTAGATGGCACAACAAAATCAGGCAATCCTGCATTACGGTTAAAGAACTAGAAGTCTCAGAAACTTGGTGGATAAAGGTGTTGCAAGCAGAGGAGTTTTCAACGGAAATACACCAGCTCAGGACTACCAAGCAAATACCAAGAAATAGCAAAATCAAAGACCTCACACCGTTCCTGGATTTTGAAGGAGTATTGAGAATGAAAGGACGGCTCAGACACACAGCACTGAGTTTCGAAGAGAAACACCTCATAATTCTTCCCGGGAAGGGACATTTAATGAACCGGATAATCTAAAGGGCACATTTGCAAGTGTTGCACGGCGGAATGCAGTTGACATTAGCACAATTACGCAGAAGATTTTGGATCTGTCGCGGTAGACAAGCAGTAAAAGCATTCATTCATGGATGTCACACATGCGTCCGTTTTAATCAAAAAACATGCCAACAAATAATGGGACACCTTCCCATGGCTAGAGTAACTCAGAACAAACTATTTCAAGTTACTGGACTGGATTATGCTGGTCCAATTGACATACGTCGTCATAAGGGCCGAGGCTCGCCGACGCTGAAAACTTACATAGCAGTCTTCGTTTGTTTTGCGACCAAAGCTATACACTTGGAGTTAGTGACAGATCTATCAACGCAAGCCCTAGTGGCTGCGATACAACGTTTTATCTCGAGACGAGGCACGTGCTCAGACATTTATAGTGACAATGGCAGGAACATGGTAGGAGCCGCAAATCACTTTAAAACGTTTAAAGCTGATGTGAAGATACAACATGATCACATCGAAGGTCGAGTCATAGCTGAATCAATAAACTGGAATTTTATACCTCCCGGTGCTCCACATTTTAGCGGACTCTAGGAGTCTGCAGTTAAATCTACCAAGACTTATTTGAAGAAAATTCTGGGCGCAACTACATTCACCATAGAAGAAATGATGACTGCTCTATGGCAAATTGAAGCATGTTACCACTATGTAAATTAAATGATGACCCGAATGATGAACCATTTTCTAACTGGCACCATATCAGTGGTAATAAGTGAGGTGTTGTTTTTAGGCGGCGGCCGGAAACCTCTATTCAAAAAATACTTTAGTTTTCTTAGGTTTTTTATTAAATTTTTCACACACAAATTAAACTAATTTCGATACAGTAAGAGTAATTAAGTATAAGTAAAGTATAAGTATTTTTAAATTGGTCGCGAGGTCCGACTGTCTACGTGTTCGACTGACTTGTTCTCGTTCGGCTTCTGGACTGAGACTGAGACTGGTTTTGTGGTTTTGTGACGCTCACATGTGCTGGTGTTCGGCCTGGCATTCGGCCTGGTCGGGCCCTCGTTACACGGGCAGCGACATCCCACCCCCCGTGAATCGCCCAGCTTCCGCTTATCAATTAACGGTGGCTCGGATGCTGCAGATTCACCAATATCGGGTTCAGATGTTCTTACGTCTAGCTTGGCCAACTTCACTGCAGGCTTCCGATACGTCCCTTTTGGCGTCCGTACCAAAGCGCTGCGGACTTGTCCATCCGTTCCCACGACGGTTCTTTCTATTATACCTCGAGTCCATTTATTTCGCGGCTGATCTTCATCGCATATAATCACCAGGTCACCCTGCTTGAGTGGCTCTGTTTTCTCGAACCACTTCGTTCTCCTTGTAAGCGTGGGTAAATACTCACGAATCCATTTCTTCCAAAAGTGGTTTTTTAGCTGCTGAGCTATTCGCCACTGTTTGCGCATGGTCCACAGCTTCCCATCGAAGCTCCCAGGCGTTTGAGTGGAATTCATTGTGCCCAAGAGAAAGTGGTTAGGCGTAAGCGGTTCTTCTTCAGTGGACGAAACTGGTAAATGCGTAAGAGGTCGGCTATTGACAATATTTTCGGCCTCGATCAATATACTTCGCAGAGTCTCTACGCGTGGCGCCTGCTCTTTAAGCGTAGTTTGTAGCACTTTCTTTACAGATTGCACTAAACGCTCCCAACATCCTCCAGCATGAGGATTTTCGGGACAATTAAATTTCCATTCTATTCCCTCTTTCGTTAATTTTCGTGCCACCGTATCGCTGTCGATCGCATCAATTGCTTCACCAAGTTCCTTGGTGGCACCTACGAAGTTAGTGCCATTGTCACTCCGGATTCGTATGGGTATACCTCGGCGGTTAACGAAGTTTCGTATGCAAATCAAACACGAGTCAGTTGAAAGGTCCTCGGCTAGCTCCAAATGGACCGCTCGCGTCACAAGGCATGTGAACAGAGCTACCCATCGTTTCTCTTTGCGGCGTCCCACTGAAACAGAAATTGGTCCAAAGTAGTCCAACCCTGTATAACTAAACGGGCGAACATACGGCGTCAGACGATCCATAGGCAACTGTCCCATTTGAGGAGCCTTCGGCAGCACTTTACTGTTTCGACATAGCTGACACCTGCTCACCACTCGTTTAACAAGCGTTCGTAGATCAGTTATCCAAAAGTGCTGTCTGACTTCATTGACTGTCGTTTCTTGATTTTGATGTCGTAGCTTCTCATGAAAATATTGGACAATCAGTTCAGAAAGGCGATGTCGCTTATCCAAAATTACTGGCTGTCTGATTGCAATCGGAACATCGGCCGCATTGATTCTCCCATCAACGCGCAGAAGATTATCATTTCCTATGCATGGCGTTAATTTGCGAAGCTGGCTTGATTTTGCTATAGGTCTTCCTTCAACGAGGTTCAGAACGTCTTCTGGGAAAGACTGGATTTGGGCTTGGCGGCATAATATTACTTCGGCATCGTGAAGTTCTTGCAAGCTTAGTTCTCCTGTTTTGAAGGCTTCACCTTTTTTCCGAGAATTGTGAAGAAATCGCATCACCCAGGCAACGACACGCTTCAGTCTGGAAAGGTTTGAGAATCTATTCAAATCCACCAAAGGATTAGTTATGGCTCGGGCGAGTAGTAGATGCTTAGGACGCAGCTCTTCCTCAGAATTATTTTGGTGATGTATTTCTATCTCGGCTGGCCATTTATCTTGCCCTAATTTAAGAAATGTAGGTCCTGTCAGCCATTTAGTGGTCGTATTTGACTTAGGAGATTTTAGCTTGGTTGCTTCATCTGCAGGGTTTAGTTTCGACGGTACCCAACGCCAGTCTTTCACTTCACTTGCTTCAGCTATCTCCGCAATTCTATGTGCTACGAATGGTTTATAGCGACGATAGTCCGCTCGCACCCAGCTAATGACCGTTTTGGAGTCACTCCAAAATGTGCGTTGGCTGATGTTCAGCTCCTTATGGAATGCAATGACGCTGACCGATAATCTAGTACCCAAAACTGCGGCTTGCAGCTCAAGTCTAGGAACAGATAGCTGCTTGATCGGCGCACATTTCGATTTACCGGCTACAAAAGTGATGACGATTCCCTCCAGTGTAGCTATTCTCAGATAGCTTACGGCAGAAAACGCATCTTCACTGGCATCAACAAAGGTGTGGAGCTGTATTTCCTTCGCCAGTGAGCAGTAAGGTGAATAGCATCTAGGGATTGCGATTTTTTCCACCTCAACTAGCACGGCCCACCATTTTTTCCATGAGGCAAATATCTCTTCTGGTAGTGCTACGTCCCATTCGATTCGAAGTCTCCATATTTGTTGTAAAATCACCTTGGCTCCAATGGTTATATTGGCGAGTACTCCAAACGGGTCGAATATTGACATGATGATACGAAGGAATTCTCGTTTCGTGGGTGATCGTATCAACTTCAGAACGTCCTCGTCAACGTTGTTAAATTTCAAGTGGAACTCAAAAGTATCGCTGTTCCTATTCCACCACATTCCCAATATTTTATCGATATTCGCGTTCTTTCCCATATTAATTGCTTTAGATTGTTCCACAAACTGCTCCCCCAGAGCAGCAAGTATCTCGGGACTATTCGAAACAAAATTGCGCAACTCGAATCCTCCTGCAGCATGTATTCTTGTCACTTCTCGGGTTATTTCGATGGCTTCACTTATGCTGGTGAAGCTTTTGATAAAGTCATCAACATAATGATCGTTAAGAATGGCTTCCACTGCTTTCGGTTGTTGTTCGGCAAAGTCCAAGGCATTTCTGTTCTTTACGAAATGTGCAGCACAAGGAGAACACGTGGCACCAAATGTCATGACATTCATTACATAGGTGTCAATTGGCTTCCCGCTATCTCCATCTCTCCAGAGAAATCGCTGTGAATGCCTATCCTCAGGCCTAATCAAAATCTGGTGAAACATCTCGCGTATATGCGCACATACAGCAAACTCACCAATCCGAAACTTGAACAGGATTTCTAGCAAAGGCACATGTATGTCTGGGCCTGGCAGTAAAAAATCATTCAACGATTTGCCATTTGATTTGGCAGCTGCATCGAATACCAAGCGAAATTTGCCTGGCTTATTCGCATTTTGCACGGCAAAGTGCGGCAAATACCACGTACGCGATGTTTTCTTCTTTTCTTCTTCACTAGACAATAGCGTGGCGTAATCCTTACTAATATAGTGTTTAATGGCGTTTTTGTATTTGTTGGCGTATTCATGGTCTTTCGCCATTTTGCGTTCCACGCTCATTAGCCGTTTTTCTGCCATTTGAAAGCTATCTGGCAATTCAATGGCATCGTTTCTCCATAGAAGACCTGTGGTAAATCTATTTTCCGTTCTAATAGTAGTTCGCTCTAGAGTTTCTCTAGCGGCAATGTCATCTTTTGATTCAAGTTCTTTGTGACAGTGTTTAACTCCAAAGTTCTCGATTGCAAAATATTCCAGCATTATCCTGTGTAGGTCTAGGTCGCTAATAGGCATTGGCTCTCGAATATGAAGCATTACAGCATCAGATCGATTTCTAGTTTCGTCATTGCTGGTTCGGTCCGTTGGGCCAAATATTACCCAACCTAGCTTTGTTTTGACTGCGGCAGGACCATTTTTCGCTAATTGTATGGAACGACTTGATAGTCCAAGATGAGCATTATCTATACCGATTAGTAGACGTGGAATGGCATTTCGGTATTCTGCAATCGGAAGGCCCTTTAGATGGTAATATCGGCTGTGAAGCTTTTCCATGTCAATTGTTTGCTCCGGAAGTTTTATATTTTGAATCGTTTTGGCGTTTTTTATAACGAATCTTCTAGCATTTGGGGCATTGGCACTTATTTCAAAGCTTACCGATTGGGTCTGCTGATTAATTTGCTTATTGTCAAACCACTGCAGCGTAACTGACTCACGCTGACCCTTTAACTGCAGATTCTTAGCTAGGTCTGCATCGATTATTGTTGCAGACGAGCCTTCATCTAATATCGCATAGGTTTGTACACATTTTGCTGGTCCATATAGCTTAACTGGTACGATACGAAAGAGCAATTGGTTCACTGGCGATGAGCGACAATTAAGGATGGGCTGAGGTTCATCAAGGCAACGCGATGCTGTTATGCGCATATCACTCGAAGCCTGCTCCTCATGCAGAAGACTGTGATGCGTTCTTTTGCAATCTTTCACCGTGCACCTAGATTTGACTTTACAGTTCCGTGCCTGGTGACCTCCTTTTAGGCATCGGAAACACAATCCCTTCTGTTTCACTTGTTTCCATCTTGTGGAAACGTCCAAGTCTGCAAAGGATTCACATGCATTGGCAACATGAGGTTGCTTGCATATCGGGCACGACACACTTTTGGTTTGACTTTCCTTCGCATGCAATACTACATTTTTATTACCTGATCGGTGGGAAGTTTTCCCACTCACTTCTGGCACGGTAATCATGCTGACGAATGTGGCAATCTGGTGGAGCCAGACACTGAAATTCTCCACTGTGGGGTAGGGTTTTATTGATGACGCATATTGTGCCCACTCAATACGCTTCGATATGGGTAACTTGCCTAGAAGTTCATCCATAAGCATCGGGTTGGCTAAGTGTTGTACACTTTTAGTAGCACGCAAAAATGCCACCAAGTTCATCACCTTCGTATCATAGTGAATGATCAAGTCCATACGGTTCTGCGATATCGGTGGAAATTCTCTTATCCCATTTATTTGAGATCTCACTAATTGATCAGGCCGACCAAAACGGAACTCCAATTGTCCAATCGCGTCAGATACATTGTCTGGATAGATAAGTAGGGATTCTACACACTCTTTGGCTTCACCTTTCAAACACTTTCTAAGTCTAATGGCGTTTTCTAGGTTCGTGTACCGAAAGGCAATCGTTGATTCCCTGTACGAGTTTACAAACATGGGCCATTGTTCAGGTTTCCCGTCAAATTCAGGCAGATCATGCAGAAACCGGCGATTCTCACTTGCATGTCTTAACGACACATCAATATCATGCGGCGACGGCTGCGACGGCGCGGAAACATACTGTGCACTATCACTTATGACAGGCGGCACAAAGGGAGATGGCATAGTATTCGTTACTGGAATTTGACCACACGTGGCTGTGGAGACGACCGACGGCTTCATGATCGTTTCATGCGATGGCGTCACCAAACTAGGAACCGAGGTGTTTGTGTCAGTAGGGTCGGTAAAATTTCTCACGGCAGTAGATGTGGGTAATTCAGAAAAAGACCTTGTTTCACCCTCACTTATCTTTTTCGGTGATACACTAAGTTTCCGAACCTCTTCCGACATAATTTCAACTTTGTTTGTCAATTCACTTATAACTGAACGAAAATGTTCTTCCGAAACACCACTTGCTGCTGCTTGTTTCGGTTTCTGCGGCGTTTTCAATTTCGGCGGCATTGTTACTAGTATTGGTGCACTAAACACTACGAAACACAATGGCGGCTGCTACTCCGTGTCGGATTGCACCCGTTCAAACTAAAATGTTTACAATGGCAACTATCGGCAGGCAGCCTTTGTTCTAATTACATTGACGCACACACACTACGATGGCGGTATTAGTTGCACACATGCTCAAACAGCTATAGCACTGCTGCGGCGGCGAACAAAGAACTTTTCTGGCTGAAGAGCGTCTCCCGGCAATTAGGCTAAAGCGGCGACGGCAGGGGCTGCAATAGACATTTAATGGCAACGGCGGTGGAACGAGAATTGACACGCAAACGACGCTATGACACAATTTAAAAAGATGTTGTTTTTAGGCGGCGGCCGGAAACCTCTATTCAAAAAATACTTTAGTTTTCTTAGGTTTTTTATTAAATTTTTCACACACAAATTAAACTAATTTCGATACAGTAAGAGTAATTAAGTATAAGTAAAGTATAAGTATTTTTAAATTGGTCGCGAGGTCCGACTGTCTACGTGTTCGACTGACTTGTTCTCGTTCGGCTTCTGGACTGAGACTGAGACTGGTTTTGTGGTTTTGTGACGCTCACATGTGCTGGTGTTCGGCCTGGCATTCGGCCTGGTCGGGCCCTCGTTACACGGGCAGCGACATGAGGACTCACCATTCAGTAAAACAGCACCCTCAAAAGGTGGAATGCAGTACAATATCGCATTCAACAATGTTGGCGGCAATGGTCCAGGGAATATTTGAACACTCTAAGGACCCGAACAAAGTGGCAAACGGTCACAGATGTCTTACTAACTGGTCAACTTGTACTGATCAATTCCCCAGTGGGGGAATAAAGCGCTAGATAGGGCATCTATCTCTATCTGGTAAACCTTCACTGGTAAAGTACAATATGCATGAATTGATTAAATTATATTCTTCAATATATAATTAAAGAGTTTCACTGCGACATTAGGTCCTGGCCTTGTATTACGACTATGGAAAGGTAATCCAGCGTACATCTGTATGAATAGACTTTTCGTGTCTTGATACAATAAAGTTGTCTGCTTCACCCGAAAGAAAAAGGCAGAGGTTGTTGCGCTCTAGCTTCTGCTATCGAGCAGTCGCCAGGGCAGCATGAATTTTCTTAGAAGAGTATCTTGTTAAAGCCCAGCGTGCTTTGCTCCGCCAGCTAGCTCAGCCTGGTCGTGAGTTTTCGGGCTGATACTCTTCTCGTGCTACGCACGCTATATCGACACTTTAAGTCCGACCTGAAACGACATTGCACACACACACACAAATTTCCACAGGAATTGGACGAGACGGGAAATGAATCACCATTTTTAAATTTTAAACTACTCCATATTATACATATTTATTAACGATTCGAAAGATTTTCCATACAAACAAAACCCAATTACTAGAGACAAATCAACGATATCTTTGAAAAATTATTCAATTCAATTCAAACAAAAAATCAATGTAAAATTATTCAATTCAGTTTCAATGAGAAAAGATCTGTAAATATTAGAACGTACATTCGCAATTAAATCTTTACCTAACTCCGGCCGGATTTAGTTTACATGCATCGTAACAAATGATTTTCATGATTTTTTTTTGATATTATTATTCTTTTTTTTTTATAAGTTATCTGCTCTGACAAATTTAACGAAACTCAATCGTGATATTCACTGTTCATACAGCTATGAGGTGTGAAAATAATATTACATTAGCACAGAATTGGTACTAGATGATTTAACAAATTAGGTGGATACATCCCGACTACCGCATTACAATTTGGAAATGGAAAAGATATCATATCATCATCAAAAATATCTTTAATTTTTGCGTTCCGTTTATACCGCAAATCTGTTAACTTTTCGCAAATCTGTTAACTTTTCGCAAATCTGTTAACTGTTAAAATCGGTTAACTTTTTACCGGTTAATTTTTAACTTTGGTTCATTTGGACTTGATTTCTTTAGCTATTCTTTTGTCTTTTTAAACTTTCTGCTACTTATCTGGGAACCGACACTACGGTTGCTGGGAATATTCGCTTTTCAGCCTTCGATCTTCCTTCAATAAGAACTGTCCACTCCGTCTCGACCCAAAATGCTTACAGGTTACCAGTGCTCTGCTTTGCCAACTGCTTTGCTGCATGCCAAAATGATTCTTGGGAGTCATATAGTAAATTAACGTCCCAGTCAACTCCTGAATTATGCACTTGCCACTTTCACAGCATTAGTTTTACAAACTCAAATTGTTACACCAAACTCAAATTGTCTTTTGTTTTTACAATTCTTATAATTTAACTTTACAACTGCTACAGACTGATATAAATTCCCCTTTATCCAGTTCAAAAATTTTTACGACTTTTCACCTCGACGGTTACAATCAGAAAGAAAGTCTTTGTTCTCCTTCGAGAAAATTTTTTCCATGAACCGCAAAAGCGGTTTTTTTCCAAAATTCCCGTGTGATACATTTTATACACCAATAGGGCATCACCACTTCCATTGTACAGTCAGGGAAGACCACAATCAGCTGGCAAATCAATCCTTCAGCCATATTGTGGAACACTTAACAATGGAATGGCTCGTCTGACAGTTGCTTTACAACTGTCACCTGTTGTGACATTGCGCCCTGCTGAGGTTGATATATTACTTTAGTTTATTTCTTTTCTGAGTATTTAATAATTATTTTTTTGTTTCAGCATCGCAACAATCGTGGGGACGACTCCGACCCTGAGATGTCTCAAAGCCGGGCTAGAAGAAATCCGCCAACCTATAACCGTTGTTTCCTTCATCAGGCAACTTGATATATCATTCACTACACCTTCAAATCTTTGGCATGGAAAACGCCCAAGATCTTGCCTTTAGCATCCTCAACCTCATACGATACCTGTCCCACCTTCCGCTTTATCGTTGCCTTAAAAAACTTCGGGGCAAGTTTGGCAGCGAATCGGTCAGCAGCACAGCTAAGTAGGTGATTTCGCACCCACACTTCCTGTCCTGGAGTGAAGTCCTTTTGGCGACTACGCAAATTGTACCGCTGTGCTCCTTTAGCGTACGCGTCAGCCAATTTCGACTTAACATGGGTATGGGCCAATCGCAATCGTTCACAATTTGGAACTAGTTGAATCTCCCCATCCTCAAAAGCCTGTAAAGATTTTAGTAAGGCATATTCGGAACCATGATGTATAGGTTGATAGCCGAACATCAGGAAATGAGGTGAGAACCCTGTAGATTCATGTACCACATTGCGAAATGCGGCACACGACTCTGACAGGTTAGCATCCCAATTCCGATGGTCGTCTCCTATGTAGGCCCGAATGGCAGCGAGAATGGATCGATTTACTCTTTCGGAAGCGTTAGCCTGAGGCGAATAATAGGGTGTGAGACAATGTTTTACTCCATGCTTCGCCAGAAACTCCGAAAAAACCTTGGAAGTAAATTGGACACCATTGTCGGTGTGAAGGGTTTCGGGTACACCAAAGGTAAGAAAGATGTTTTCCTTCAGATATTTTACAACCAGTTCCGCTGTAGCCTTAGGTAACGCCTTGAGCCATACAAACTTTGTAAAGTGATCAAGCACCACTAGCAACTGGGTGTTCCCAATTTTCGATCGGGGGTATGGTCCCATAAAGTCCACAAACAGACGCTGCAAAGGCCGGTCTGTAACTCTAGCGGCACCCATGAGTGGTCTCATTGTAGCATTCGGTGATTTAATTTGCTTACAGGTTTGACATTTGTTGATATAATTTGTCACGTCCTGACGAAGCCTTGGCCAGTAGAAATATCTTTTTAACACTTCCACCGTTTTCCGAATACCACAATGTGACCCCATAGGGCTATCATGGCTGCGAGTTAACAGCGTCTGTCGGTATCCCTCTGGTACCCATATCTTTGTGCTGGGAATGTCCAAATCGAGACCTCCCGAGGGTCCTTGATTAATATACAAAATTCCGTCCGTCACGAACAGATTTTCAAATTGGTCTGGGTGTTGTTGGACCTGTCGAACTAAATTTGCATAATCAGGGTCCTGGAAGGCCTGCTTTGGAATATCACCCAGCCGCTCGTGGTGCTCGGGAAGGCAGATCACTGCACAACTGAAATCGAGATTGGAGTCACGTGCTCGTGATAAGGCGTCTGGTACGACATTTTGAGTGCCTGCTCGATGCTCTATGTTGAAATTAAAACCTTGTAATTTTAAACTCCACCGCGCTAATCTTCCCGACAAGTCCCTTTGCGCCATCAACCATTTTAAGCTTGCATGGTCGGTGATAACGGTAAAGGGCAATCCCTCGACGTATGCCCGAAAACGTTTGATGCTTTGCACCGCAGCTAAGCACTCTAACTCTGTGACGCTGTAGTTGCGTTGTGCCGCATTTAGCTTTGCGGACATAAATGCAATGGGATGCTCTCCACCTTTATCATCCTTTTGAAAGAGGACGCTGCCGATGCCGGTGGCACTTGCATCGCACTGAATGAAGAAATGACGGGAAAAATCAGGGTTAGCCAGCACGGGTGCGGACACCAGAAGTTTTTTTGTTTCTTCGAAAGCTCTATTGGCCGCCTCCGTCCACACGAATTTCTTTTTGTTCTTCAGCAAATCCGTCAATGGTGAAGTAATAGATGCGAAATTCGGGATGAAACGTCTGTACCATCCAGCCATACCCATAAACCTCCTCACGTCTTTTACCGTTATAGGCTTTGGATATGAAATGATGCCTGATACCTTTTCAGGATCTGTCTTTAGGACTCCATCACTGATTACATAACCCAGGTACCGAATTTCTTTTTGGACGAATTTGCTTTTCTCAACATTGATGGTTAGCCTCGCTTGTTGCAATAAATCTGCCACTTTTGTCAGCAATTTGAGGTGTTCATCAAATGTTGGACTTGTGATCAGCAAATCGTCCAAGTAAACAAATACCTGATCATGCAACTCGTGTGGGATGACCTTATGCATCAAACGGCACATCGTTTGGGGTGCATTACAAAGTCCAAATGGCATGACAGTGAATTGATAGAGGGGTCGTCCTGGTACTGTGAATGCGGTTTTCTCGCGAGATTTCACATCCAACGGAATTTGCCAGAAAGCGTCTTTAAGATCTAAACTAGTGATAAATCGGGTCGACTGAAGGCGTGCCAATAAGCCTTCGATCAGTGGCAAGGGATAGGCATCTTTGACCGTTAGCTCGTTCAGTCGTCTCGCATCCAGACACAGACGTACTTTACCCGGCTTTCTGACAATAGTGACTGGTGAGCTCCAAGAACTCTTACTTTCCTCGATAACCCCCAACGATAACATGCGATCGAGTTCGTCATACATAAGTTTCTGCACGACCGGTGAAACTGAATAGTGTCTCTGTTTAACTGGTCGAGCATCACCTGTGTCTATGAAATGTGATACCAGATCGGTTCTACCTAAACCTAATTTATTAAAAGAAGGGAACTTTTGTATAACCAACCCTAACTCATGCCTCTCATCGGAAGATAATTGATGAAAACAAGAATCCTGCGATGGTAAACTAATAGCGGAGCATTGAGGAGAGATTCTGAAGGTGTCCCAAAAATCGATCCCCAAATAGATTGGGTTAGTCAAGGTGGGACATATAAGAAATTTTACGGGCCTGGTTTTATCCTTGAATCTCACCAAAGTGCTTACATAACCGAGTACCGACGCCTGGTCACCGGATGCGGTATGAACATTAGTCTGCATACTGTGCAGGTGCAAACCAAGTTCTTCCACCAATTCCAAACTGCCGGCCCCTAAGATGCTGACACTAGCTCCGCTATCCAGCAAACCAGTCAACTTTCGCCCTTTGATAAAAATAGTTGCAAAAGGTCGATTATCACCAGGCATAGATATGATAGTTTCCACACAAGCTTGTCGAAGGGAGCGTCGTAGGGCAAAGTACCTCCATGCACGATCAAAACGTCTCCTACGTTGCACATGAGCTCCAGTGCTGTCCTTAATTAGTTGATGATGAGAATTTAATGTTGCCGGCGTAATTCGGGATCGACGTTGGTAGCCACATCGATCATTTCTGGTCTGGAAGGGCGACTGACTGAGGGAACACGCATTCTCCCCGCAAAATTCGTGTTCCGATGATCGTTTCCCGACTGACATTGAGGACATCGTGGCTTTAGCACACCAGCCTTTCCACAACCGAAGCAAAAAATACCACGAACGGGTGTGGGACAATCTGCAAAAGAGTGCCCAAGGTCCTTACAATTCCAACAGACTTGATATTTCCTATGATTTCTATGAATTCGATCTGCTGACTGATTTGTCTGTTGGATACTATTTACTGCCATAGTGTCTGGATAATTAGGAGTATCACGTGAATAAGAAGGAGATGAGTAAAAAGAAGTGTTTCGAGCTGCTCCATAGTCAGAAAAATTGTTCAGTTGCAAATAATCGTCTCTTAAATCCTCCTCTGGAATTCCACTTTCGTTAACTAATTTAACTCGACGAGCGTTTTCCATGCCTAACATTTGCCACTCTGACTCTATCAAACAGCAACGCCGGACCAAGTCTCTAACACTTCCAAACTCCACCCCTGCCAAATGAGCTCTCAACCGAGGGGACATGTTGCGATATACGATACATTGGAAGTCCGTTTCCAATAGTGGCACTGTTAAATGCAACGATAGATTTTCTAAGGCGTCATAATAATCCTGGAATCTCTCTCGAGGCCCCTGTACGCGTGCATCCATTGCTCGCCGCACATCCACGTCTGTTCGATAGGAACCAAATCTTTTTACAAATTCATCTTGCAAATGATCCCATAAAAGCGGATAATTCATTTCCCGAAACCGCCAGTACCAATCCGCCGCCGAGCCCTTCAGGAGTAGATGAAAATCTGTCGCTAAGGCTGCAGATCCAATATTATAGTCAATGGCTAACGAGAGTACTCTAAATAAAAACTGTTTTACTCCCAAACCGTCAGCAGATCCATCAAAACTTAAATTCCATTTGGATAATGGTAATCGACAACTGGTCTTACTTAATGTTTCTGCTTGTGGCTTAAAGGAGACACGTGGTTGATCATGAGGCGCTGGTTCTTGGAGTGTTAGTTCAGGCATTGGTGGACTAGTCTCTTCTATCCGTGAAATATCTGCTGGACGTGTAGTAGTATGTGAAGCAGGAGTGGAGAGATTCTGCACATTCTGGCGTTTGACTGGCGATATACTCAGCTTCTCCAACTGACGATGGAAAGGTGTGTAGCTAGGATCCCAGCTACTAGACCGTCGACGCATTGTAACACACAACTAATAAATCTGCTACTTCAAATTTCAAATTAAATCAAATGCTTAAATTCTAACTGTAACTCAGTAACTATAACTAAAACTAACTAAATAAAATTCACTTTAAATTCAACTACTCATTAACAAAGAGTTGTTATTAAAAAAAATATAAATAAAAATAGTACGTGTACTGAAATTATCCAATTGCAGGAGAAAGCAGAAAAGAAGCCGGTATGAATATTGCAAATTACTAGTGTATATGCAATGATCTATCACGAAGCTTATGTTTTCCTATTAAAATCCACTAAAACTAGAAGGATTTTCCCGCATAAATAAAATATTGAGTCCTTCACTTCGTCTGGACAAGAACGCGAGAGAAAAAAAAGAAAGGGTAAAACTTCCTTTGAAATTCAATTTCTGAAAAGAATGATTTTGATTTCCACAGGACAAAGCCAATGACCATCAACAGTATTCACGTAACAACAATAATAGTTTTTCTCTGTAATTCTTAAAGTTGTTACGTTTATGAATGGCAGATTAATATGTTGCCATCAGAAAGTTATACCATTAGTTCCTAAGTTCCGATGCATTGAAAGATTGATAAAGTTGCAGAATATTTAAAATGAAATATATATATATAATTGACACAATATAATTGTATAAATGAAAAGTCAGAAAATTCAAGATTCCAAATGTATCAAACATAATTAAAATGATGATTCTTCCCCCGTCTCATCAGCAAAGGATTAAAATAAGGGAAAGGAAAAGGACTGAAATATTACATAAAATGATAAAATGGGACTGGGAAATTTAAGGAATTACAAATCTCTTGCGGTTGTCTTGACATGTCCCTCTGCTCATGTGTTCGAGTCCTGTTCGAGCCAGTTCTTGTAAATGAACAACACCATATATATTGGTGGACAAAGACCGAACTAGACCAGCGGGCATCTCAACAAATGTCTTCCCAAAGCTACGAAAAATTCAAATTATCTCTTTCACGAGAGTTATTCTACTTAATAGAAGATATTATCGTTGACTATGCTGAGGGTGATCTTACAACCGCAAAAATTTGGATAATAAATAATGAAACACACTCTATCACACACATAAAACAAGGACAATAGCACGAGCCGGGCGCCAATGCTGCACTGACGACTGCTCGATACGATGGAAATGATACGATTTAACGCTTATTGATTTATAATGCCAACTACGGCCAAAGAAAGAAAGAAAAGAAAGAAAAAAAAAATATGGCTGAGGCAACATAATGCTCTGATTGAACATTTGCCACCTCAGCCGAAAAGCAAAACTGCAAAGTGAAACATCATCAAGCTGAAAACCGTATAGCCTGTTTGGGCGCCAATTGTTGCGCTCTAGCTTCTGCTATCGAGCAGTCGCCAGGGCAGCATGAATTTTCTTAGAAGAGTATCTTGTTAAAGCCCAGCGTGCTTTGCTCCGCCAGCTAGCTCAGCCTGGTCGTGAGTTTTCGGGCTGATACTCTTCTCGTGCTACGCACGCTATATCGACACTTTAAGTCCGACCTGAAACGACATTGCACACACACACACAAATTTCCACAGGAATTGGACGAGACGGGAAATGAATCACCATTTTTAAATTTTAAACTACTCCATATTATACATATTTATTAACGATTCGAAAGATTTTCCATACAAACAAAACCCAATTACTAGAGACAAATCAACGATATCTTTGAAAAATTATTCAATTCAATTCAAACAAAAAATCAATGTAAAATTATTCAATTCAGTTTCAATGAGAAAAGATCTGTAAATATTAGAACGTACATTCGCAATTAAATCTTTACCTAACTCCGGCCGGATTTAGTTTACATGCATCGTAACAAATGATTTTCATGATTTTTTTTTGATATTATTATTCTTTTTTTTTTATAAGTTATCTGCTCTGACAAATTTAACGAAACTCAATCGTGATATTCACTGTTCATACAGCTATGAGGTGTGAAAATAATATTACATTAGCACAGAATTGGTACTAGATGATTTAACAAATTAGGTGGATACATCCCGACTACCGCATTACAATTTGGAAATGGAAAAGATATCATATCATCATCAAAAATATCTTTAATTTTTGCGTTCCGTTTATACCGCAAATCTGTTAACTTTTCGCAAATCTGTTAACTTTTCGCAAATCTGTTAACTGTTAAAATCGGTTAACTTTTTACCGGTTAATTTTTAACTTTGGTTCATTTGGACTTGATTTCTTTAGCTATTCTTTTGTCTTTTTAAACTTTCTGCTACTTATCTGGGAACCGACACTACGGTTGCTGGGAATATTCGCTTTTCAGCCTTCGATCTTCCTTCAATAAGAACTGTCCACTCCGTCTCGACCCAAAATGCTTACAGGTTACCAGTGCTCTGCTTTGCCAACTGCTTTGCTGCATGCCAAAATGATTCTTGGGAGTCAGATAGTAAATTAACGTCCCAGTCAACTCCTGAATTATGCACTTGCCACTTTCACAGCATTAGTTTTACAAACTCAAATTGTTACACCAAACTCAAATTGTCTTTTGTTTTTACAATTCTTATAATTTAACTTTACAACTGCTACAGACTGATATAAATTCCCCTTTATCCAGTTCAAAAATTTTTACGACTTTTCACCTCGACGGTTACAATCAGAAAGAAAGTCTTTGTTCTCCTTCGAGAAAATTTTTTCCATGAACCGCAAAAGCGGTTTTTTTCCAAAATTCCCGTGTGATACATTTTATACACCAATAGGGCATCACCACTTCCATTGTACAGTCAGGGAAGACCACAATCAGCTGGCAAATCAATCCTTCAGCCATATTGTGGAACACTTAACAATGGAATGGCTCGTCTGACAGTTGCTTTACAACTGTCACCTGTTGTGACATTGCGCCCTGCTGAGGTTGATATATTACTTTAGTTTATTTCTTTTCTGAGTATTTAATAATTATTTTTTTGTTTCAGCATCGCAACAAGGTTTTAACGACTTACTTGTCTCAGAGTCGGTACCGCGGGGGCAGGTGTAGCCCATACCTACTTGTAGGTATATCCTGTCGCTGGGAGTGGCCCCCTTTGTGGGAGCTCCGCGGTGGCTGTGGTTTATAGGCTATCTGCTATAGAAATGTTTGGTTAGTGGCGGCTAATCATTTCTGGGTACAGCGCTCGCTTAGGAGTGTTGTGAGCGAAAGCACACACTCCGCCTGGACCCGGGTCAATGGGCAATAAAAAGCCGTATGAAGATAGGTACGCTATCTTAACATTGATAAATCACTCTCCATAGGTTTGATCAAAAATGGTAGTCCTGTAGTGCACAGGACGATGTTTGTTATGCAAATTCATGACTTATCCTTATATGGATCGTCGGATAAGCCCTTGCGGCAGGTGCTGACGTAAAGTATTTTGATTAATGTACTGATCAATAACGACTGCCTTCCTCCAGCAAAGTGGAGCAAGGGGATAATCACTAAAACAATAAGAAGAGCAGACGATCATGTTCGAATCGTTTCAGTGAGAACGTCAAACGGGATTTTACAGCGACCAATAACTAAGCTATGCTTACTGCCCACCCAATTGGAAAAACCGTGTCCAATTATGAAATGCCAAAATGAACCATTGAGTGAAAATCATCAAGAGGGAGGGCTGGTCCACACAGCCAACGATACAAAATCGGCAAACTCATCGTATCAGTTGAAACCCGGACCAAGATGGAAATGGTGGTGGATTGTTTTAACAATAATTGCATGTTTGCAAGATCCGGTGTTTTCGCAGGAGCAAGACCATAGTAGATGGTATAATATATCAAAATTTACAAACCAAACAGGCCTATTATATGAACACAAGTCTAATATCAAGTGGGTCACCAGTTGTTGGACCATATTAACGTACTACAACCTGACGACATATCAAGACTCTGGTGGAGCAGCATGATCAACAAATGGAGAACATTACTCAGACGATTAACGACAATTTCGTCAAGGCGCTGAACAGGATTGAAAAGGTGAAAACAGTCACCGAGGCCCAGTTGATGTTGGAAAAATATATCACAGTTCTAATGTGGGACATTGGTGAATGCCAACGAATCCAGGAATCTTTTCTGCAACTTATTTTGGACGCCCAGCATGGGGTGATCAGTGCTGAAATCATCCCCATTCAAACACTACAAGCACATTGATATCTGGACGCCTTCCCAATGGTCAGTTTGTTTTAGATGCATCTAAAACAAATTGGGTTGATTTATACAAAGTAATTGAACTAAAGGTCGCTGCTCTAGAGCACACGATTCTTTTCGAATGCCGGTTGCCCATTGTAGAAAGTGAATAATTCGAATGGCACAAGAATACATTCGTTACTAACGCTAATAAACCAAACGTACGCGTACATAATTCCTTCTATAGACAATCTAGCATTCAACGCGCATCGGGATCGATATTTCGTGTTGAGCAATCAAGACATTACCAAGTGCAAGCCCATAACTAATAAACTCATATGTGATTTAAAACGCCCCCTATACAATTTGACCGCTCGGGAATACGCGTGTTAAGTTAAAACATATTTAAACAAGCACCTAGATACAGATAACAGCGTAATATCGACCATGAAACCTCGAGATCTATGGATGCCGTTGCAAGATAACACTTGGATTTTCATACTGAACCAGTCACACGTATATGAATTATCATGAACACATATCTTTAATCAGTTTCACTTAAGATAAGAAAGTGAAGGCCTTTTTAAAATGGCGCCCAGAAGCTAACTCGAAGAGGAAGCAAGGACCCATGGCATGGATTCTTCACCTCATGACAATTATCAAAATGCCATCTTGGGTATTATGCTGCTGCTCCTGAGCGGACTCATGACAAGTGGAGTGATTTTATTTCGGAAGCATCGATCCATCACACTGAAGCTCACAACACAAACGTTATCTTTACCTCCTGATGATGAAATTCATAAGATCAAACCTAGGACATATGAAGTTCTGCTTTTCTGCCGGCAGGATGTTGCAACTTAAAATGCTTGGCACGCCTAAAAACGTAAAATTTGCACATCATGCAGTTAATCGTACCGATTGTACATGTGAGCATATCAAATCTAATTTCAAGTCAACATTGTTGCTTAAATGCAACTCGATATTTGTTTGTTTAAAGTCCAGGCTTTCAATTCGAAATCCTATCTGGCAAACTGAAAGTAGCTAACGTAAACATTTTCTGCCCACGAATGTTACGCGTGTTGACACATTTTGTAAAGTCAGCACACAATGGTTCTAGAATGATATGTTCATATAGTTCATAAGAATGATTTAGTCAGTCCCACGAGAATCGCCGGCCGGAACATAATGTAAACTTCGATTTAACTTTGATTTCATGTGAAAAGTTGCAGTTCTTAAATTGTATTTCATTTGTAAATTTGTAATTCATTTATTAAAGTTTCGATTGCAAACAACATATATATATATATATATATATATATATATATATATATATATATATATATATATATATATATACATATATATATATATATATATATATATATATATATATATATAAATATATATATATATATATATATATATATATATATATATATATATATATATATATATATATATATATATACATATATATATATATATATATATATATATATATATATATATATATATATATATATATATATATATATATATATATACATATACATATACATATACATATACATTTACATATACATATACATATATATATTGTTACCCTCCCCGCCTAATTGAGGGGGTAGTGACCCTCGGCTTGGTCCGTTTGGGTCCCGGGTTCGCTCAGGAGACTGGGCGTGGGCGCCACTCACTCACCCCAAGAATGGACCACGAGCCGCCGAGTGAGCTTACGGCTCACCGAGGTCAAAGGGGACCAGGTTTGAAAGGCGCCGCTGCGTATGGCGCGACCCTCCTCCCCTTTTCCGTTCTCGTTACGAACACCGAACCACCTGAATGCAAAACGATTGTCGAACCTCCTTCTCGGAACACGAATAATTACGATTTGGTAAATTTGAAACAAAAGTTAGTTTATTTTTATAACCTCCGCGGTCTCGCGAATCTCGTATCGCAGAAACAATCCAATTCAAACTACGTTAGATTACTCTGACTATCGTTTCCACCACTCCACTATGACAATCGAAAAATTTCCACAAAGAAATGCTTTTAAAATTCCTAGATATGCATAAAATGATGAACGAAATTTTCTTTTGCTTCCGTGCTGGACTGCTTATGAGCTAAATAGATTCTTACAACTATTCTAAAGTACGCAATGACCTTCTTCTCCCTCGTAATTCGACTAGACACGTAATTCGACTCGTAATTCGACGCCCGATTTCCGGATCGAAGAGAGAAAGTGGCGCACGCAGAATCGCGGGTTCAATCCCCGCCGGAACCCGATTTCAAATAGCCACTTTTTTATTTAAGCGGAAGTCCTTTTTTTCACATCCACCGACTCACCAAAGATGTTCCTCGTCGTACCTGAGTCTAACTCTACCAGGAATATTCGTCCGCACGCCTTCGCCGTCGCACAAAGAAATCTGTTTGTTCGTATCTGGCTTTGGGCCTGACTTGCTCAGATGTTCAGCGGGTCGCTTTCGCCGTTGCCCAGAGAATCTAATTAACACGTTTCCAGAACCGTATTTCACAATTTCCAAAACTCATCCACTGCTCGCTTTCACTGTCGCACAAAGAATCGTTCTACCTGATGAGATAGTTTTCCAAAAATTTAATGAACTACTCATTTTCACTGTCGCACCAAGAATCGTTCTACCTGATGAGATAATTTTCCCAAAAATTCAATGAACTGCTCGCTTTCACTGTCGCACAAAGAATCGTTCTACCTGATGAGATAATTTTCCCAAAAATTGAATGAACTGCTCGCTTTCACTGGCGCACAAAGAATCGTTCTACTTGATGAGATAATTTTCCAAGAATTTAATGAACTGCTCGCTTTCACTGTCGCACAAAGAATCGTTCTACCTGATGAGATAATTTTCCCAAAAATTTAATGAACTGCTCGCTTTCACTGTCGCACAAAGAATCGTTCTACCTGATGAGATAATTTTCCCAAAAATTTAATGAACTGCTCGCTTTCACTGTCGCACAAAGAATCGTTCTACCTGATGAGATAATTTTCCAAAAATTTAATGAACTGCTCGCTTTCACTGTCACACAAAGAATCGTTCTAACTGATGAGATAATTTTCCAAGAATTTACTGATCTGCTCGCTTTCACTGTTGCACCAAGAATTCGTTCTACCTGATGAGATAATTTTCCAAGAATTTACTGATCTGCTCGCTTTCACTGTCGCACCAAGAATTCGTTCTACCTGATGAGATAATTTTCCAAGATCTTACTGATCTGCTCGCTTTCACTATCGCACAAAGAATTCGTTCTACCTGATGAGATAATTTTCCAAGAATTTACTGATCTGCTCGCTTTCACTGTCGCACAAAGAATGGAAAATTTTTCCTTCATCAGGTACCGCTGCTTTCTCCTTTCTAGTTCGAGTCCCGTACTTTCTCCTTTCCCATATGACCGGGTGAATGTCCTCCTTTCCACACGGGCCAATCGAGGATTCCCACCAATCCGATAATTTCTCTACTAGCTACCATCCCATAATTTACCGTGGTCGTCGGGTCTGAGTACACCCCTGGGTTTTGTTGACGTTTGGGTTATGTCGGTTTTCGTTGTTTGTTGATGTTCTCGACTGTCAACCCATATGTCGGTTGCGTGGGAAGTGAGCTTGTGGCAGCCGTGTTGATCGCAAAATATACGCGTAAATTGTGTTCGGGAGCATGTTCGCGGAGCCGGTGGATGCTGCGGGCCTGCCTGGAATAGCTGTGGCGATGGCATCTGAAGCTACACGGCAGCTCCGACGACTGCTGGGCCATCCGACCTCGTTGAGATTGGCGGTAGCTGGTGGCAGAGTCTGTGATCACATCAGATAAGTATCCGTGATATGTTTCATCCAGAATGTGGTTCTTTGTGTGGCCTATTTCCAGATGCTTGTTCCCGATCCTCTATTGGCCTGACATTGTTAGCATGATATGAGCCGATGAGGTAGGCATCGTGACTACCAGCAATGTGTTAGCGAAGCGATGGACGAGATGCAGCACCCAACTAGTTACGTCAAACCCAGGACGCACAACTGTGACGAATTCTGTGCCATGGACCCAATGGTAATATCGTCAACGCCGGTTGGCCCAGAAGGTTAGTGGCACGGTGGTTTTATTACTTACAAGCTATGATTTGGTATTAAACAATCTATGTCGTAAGCATCCGGCGGGTTCACTACACGGGTCGGATGCTACGACCGTACTTTCCCTATGAGTGGTGGATACAAACATTCTACTTAGTGGAGTGGTGGTTAGCCCGCGATTGCTCAGCCTTCCCCGGGGAAGGCTGTATTTTTTTTTTTCCCAATGTAAAAGCACTTTGTTACAACGTAACAACTCCCCCCTTACCCCAAGAGGATTTCCCCGAAATCCGAACACTAGCTCGTGGTTACCGATCGTTTGTTTCATTCTCGTGGTTACGGATCGTTTAACGCGCCGCGTGGTCTATTAGCAAGTGAAGCGTATCCACCTCTATCCCCGGAAGGAAATTTGGCGGGTCAGCACTCACCGGGTGTTACCTCCTATTAACACAATTAAACTTTCATAAAAATTCAACTTTCTTCGCTAGTTTCTTCCTTTAATCTAAAACAATTACTCCCTAATCGCTAATTTCTATCTTTATTTTCAAGTAATTCTCTTCATTACCCACTATGCTATCAGTGTTTGGCTCCTGCAAGCTAATTTTTATATATTTCCATTTGATGTATCTAGCTCACTCCTATCTATTTTCATTAGATGTTACTATTTCTTATCTATTTTCATTTGATGTATCTGGTTTACTTTAATTTGTTAAATTAAGTTTGTACGAAATTCATAATTCATTAGTTGTCGTCTTTCTAAACGTGTTTCATTAATCTTTCAATAAATTTTCGTTTTAGTTCAAAATTTCACGGTTACTATTAGCTAATAACTAAAATTTACCTAAATTAACTTTTAATTCATTCTCACTAATGCACTATGTTTCTACCACGTTCCTCTGTGCTTCTATCTAATGGTACCTAGGACTCTATAACTTTTCTAAATTCTACCTAAATCTATGTGGTTATGGCTAATTTTCTAATTTTCTTTTCTCTTAGAGTTCTCTAATCCCGCTGATTCCTATCTGGCTATCCCCAATTCCATTTGATTGTGTCTCTCCAGCCTATTGCTATTTCACAAGTTCTGATACTAAATCGCACTTTCACGGTTTCTTTTAGGTTCCTCGACGTGACGACAGTATCGGGCGCCTAAATCCCATGATAGGTGGGCAGAGGGACGTTAGTGATCTCGGACTGCCAGCGCCCCCCGGAAAGAAAGAGGAATTTTCGAGCGATGCTAGCAACCGGCAACGAAGAATACGAGACAGCGGCGATTTAGGGTTTAAGGTTTAGCGAATTAAGTTTAGCTTCTTAAGATTAAGATTTTAAGTTTAACTCTCCGAGCCTAGTTGTTTAAGTTTGACTATCCTTACGTGAAATTCAAATCTAGATCCTAAGAGTTAGATTGTAAGTTTAGGTTTATCAGCTAAATCATGGGTGGACCTTCCTCGAAACCTCTAGTCAACATATTTTTTTAAATCCTTGACGTGCCATGTCCCTGCATTCTGGTCTTTTTCATCTACCAGTAGGTATATCCATCCTGATACCCGTTTCTTGACCCAGAAGGGCCCCACATATTCAGGCGCTAGCTTTGCTGAATAGAATTTTGCTGCGTCCGAGAGGGTATAATTTTTCCTCCACACAGCCTCTCCTTCCGCAAACGTTACGTCACGCCTACGCAAGTTGTATCTATTAGCGCTCTGCGTAGTTGCGTGTTTCATACGCTCCAGCACATCCGTGCGTACTCTGGCGAGCTCTTCGGCCCTAGCTTCGGGCTCTACTGCTGCCTGCCCCTCTCCTGGCCGTCATGGTACGTCACCATCTCCCTGCCAAAGTTATAAAAGTATGGGGTGACTTGAGTTACCTCGTGTTTGCAAGTACGTAGCGCACAGGCAATCTTCGCCAGGTGTTGATCCCAAACACGGTGGTTGTCAGCGACGTAGGAACGCTACATTCTCTTAATGTCCTGGTTTCGTCGTTCTGCCGGGTTGGCTTGTGGGTGGTATAATGCGGTGTACTTAATGGTTGTCCCGTACTTCCCCACTAGCTGCTGCATTAGTTTTCCCCGAAACTGGACTCCATTGTCGCAAACAAGCTCGGTAGTTCGGCAAGTTCGGTACTCCGAACACCAGGAATATTTGCTCTTCAAGTAAATGGCAAACAGAAGTGGCTGTCGCCGTTCGCACTGGGAACAAGACTGTGAATTTGCTTACGTAGTCCACGACCGTGAGGATATGAGTATATCCCCGGGTAGATCTAGGTAAAGGGCCCACCAAGTCGACACACACCATCTCCCATGGCTGTTGCGGTTCGCCACTTCGGGAGGCCATAAACCCAGCCGGAGCTTGTCGCTCTACCTTATTTGCTTGGCACACCTTACATTTTCGTACGTAGCAGCTCACATCCACGGACATCTTGGGCCAATAATACTCGAGACTGCATGCGACTGACCCCCATATGTCCCGCCGTTGGATCGTCATGACATTGCTGAAGAATTCCCTTCCGTTCCGCCTTGGGCACCACTCTTTTCCATGCGTCCTCCCCTTCCAGCTCAGGATATCGACCCGGCACATGCTTCCAGAGTGAGCTTCCCACCACCCGCCAATCTGCGAAACGTCCTGGAGCCTTCGAAACCTTCTGTTTCATCTCCTCAAGCCACTTATCTTCCGTGGTCACCAGCATTGCTACCTCTTCTTGAGGTACCATCCGAGATAGGGCATCTGGCACGAGATGTTCCTTCCCCTTTCTATGAATTATCTCGAAGGGATATTGTTGAAGCCGTATCGCCCACCTAGCCAACCGCCCTGACGGGTCTTTCAAGTTGTTTAGCCACACGAGAGAGTAGTGATCGGTAACCACTGTGAACTTGGCCCCCTCCACATATGGCCTGAGCTTTTCCACAGCCCACAAAACCGCGAGACACTCCTTCTCTGTGGTGCTATACTTCTTTTCGGCCCTCGACAGTGATCGGCTAAGGTAGCAGATTACCTTCTCTCCTTCCGCGTGCTGTTGTGACAAAACGGCCCCCAAACCCAGATCTGAAACATCGGTCTGTATCGAAAAAGGTAGACTATAGTCCGGGCAGGTAAGGATTGGGGCAGTGGAAAGTTTCACCTTCGCCTGGGTGAAAGCAGCTTGACAGTCCTGGGTCCACTCGAACTTTTGGTGCTTTATCAGGAGATTCGTGAGTGGCGTTGTCAGCGTGGCAAAGTCTGGTATGAATCTCCTATACCAAGAGACCATTCCCAGAAACTGCGGTACTCCCTTCACGTTTTTAGGCGCGGGAATCTCCATCAGATTCCTTACCTTGTCCGGATCCACGTTCAAACCCCTCTCGTCTACGACGTAGCCCAAGTATTTCAATTGGGGACGACAAAACTCGCACTTGTCACGGGACACTTTCAGACCCGCCTGCCTCAACCGCCGGAAGACTTCCCTCAAGGTCTCCAAATGCTTCGCGAAATCCTGCGTTACCACGATGATATCATCGAGATAGGTGAACACGCAAGGTTCGAGATCCGGTCTAAGCACTTGGTCAATCAGCCGCTGCCACGTCACTGGAGCATTTTGCAAGCCAAATGGCATCCTCCGAAACTAAAAAAGGCCTCGATGGAGCACGGTAAAGGCCGTATATTTCCGCGACTGTTCTGCCACTGGCACCTGCCAATAAGCTGACTTAATATCGAGCGACGATAAATATTTTGCGTCGCGTAATTTATCCAACGTGGCTGATACGTACGGAATTGGGTATGCATCGTGCTCAGTAACCCTATTCAGTTTTCGATAGTCGACGCAAAACCGATAGGTGCCGTCCTTTTTCTTCACCAAGAGAATGGGTGAGGCCCATGGGCTCGCAGAAGGCTCCACTATCCCTTGCTCTAGCATCTCGTTGAGCTCCGCGTCCACTTGCTTTTGAACGGCCGGCGAGATAGGATAGTAACGTTGTTTAATGGGGGGTGAGTTGGTCTTGATGACATGCTCTACCTTGTTAGTGCATCCAACACCATCCCCCATAAACTGAAACTCTTCCTGAAGCAATCGGCTTAGGGCACCCTCTTCCAATCTTGTGAGGCGACTCCGTGTCTTCAACTGTTCGCCAGAGTCTCCCTGCAATGCTCTGATGAAGCTCCAACTCTTTTCACTCAAAGCCATTACCAGGTCGAAACGTCTGACGAAGTCCACCCCCAATATGAGCATCTGCGGTAGCGATGGAACCACAAGCATTCGATGCCACTCCTGCTTCTCCTTTAGCTGAATCGGGACCATTACCGTCCCCGCAATTGCACATCCCTGACTATTGGCCATTCGGATCACCTTTTGGTTGGAGTCCAGAAGCTCTACACCCAGCTCGTTCAGCACCCTCCAACCTTCTTCCCCTACCACTGTATTAGTGGCGCCCGAATCCAAGAGACCCAAGAACTTGCGACCGTATATCTCCACCTCCAGGTGTGGTCGGTTATCCCCCTGTCTCTTCGCCAACAAATAGTTCAATTGCGCCTCCGTTGCGGCCCCTCCTATACTGCTCCTTGTGTCCAGGCTGCCGCCTACTGGACACAACGTCCGTTTCCCTGAGTCGATCGATTACGAACTTCGGCTTCGGAGTTTCTGGCTATCGGTCTCTCATTCGTTCTCGAATCCGGTGGTGCTCTGGCGCTACGAGGATGGTTCGGTTGGCTCTGGCAATTTGGGCACGTCGCTCTTCTGACACCTTGCCGCCCACAACCAAAGCATCTCTGGGGCTCTCGACAGTCCCTGGACGTGTGGCCGCTGCCCTTGCAGTTCCAGCAGCGCACCAGATTTCCCTGCAGAGGCGCTGGATTTACCCCATCCGCGCAACCAACGTAGGCCAGATCCGGCTCCAAAAGGCGTTGTTGTTTCCGAGTCGGTGGGGGTAAATATGCTTCGACTGATACCCGTGTCGCGTCCAAAGAGCGGCCTACCCTGATCAGATCCGCGATACTACGTACCGGAGTCAGAGCCAGCTGTGTTTGATAAAATGGGGCTATATTTTTCCGTAAGATCCGAAGTTTCTCCTCCTTGGAACACGGGACGGTACGACGCCTAAACAGCCCCTCCATTGCCGATACATATATGCCCATCGATTCCTCCGGGCCTTGTGTGCGTCTTCCAATTTCGCTGAGCAGGCGGTCGTCGTAGTCAGGCGGTAGAAATTCGGCACGCAGTTCTGCCACCAACTCCTGCCACGAGTTGACCCGAGTACGATTGGCACGGTACCAGACTAGCGCCTTTCCTTCAAACATTTCCACCGCTGTCTGAAATAGCGTCTGAGGTGACACCCCTCTGGCCTCCCGCAGCTCTTCCACCCGCTCTAGAAATGCGCTCAGGGACCCGGAGTCCCCATTATAGCGGAGGCTCCACTTGGACACCTCCTGCCCTTTCGCTACCATCGGCGTTGCCCTGGATGTCGAAAACAAAGGACCAGTGTTGTGATCCAGACCCTGATTCGATTCACGGAAGCCTACGGTTACTCCCGCGGCCTCATCCCCATTTACGGGTGCTCCCCTCGCTCGTTCCCTCCATCACCG
The DNA here is from genome assembly GCA_963978885.1 of Nemotelus pantherinus. NCBI lineage: Eukaryota > Metazoa > Arthropoda > Insecta > Diptera > Stratiomyidae > Nemotelus > Nemotelus pantherinus. The sequence goes on along the minus strand of OZ022264.1, from coordinate 182,523,558 downwards.
TCCCCTACTGCCTCTGCTCCCTCGTTTCTCTCCTCACCCTCCGCCTTCACTAGGAGCTCTCCCATAGCCATAATCAACCGAACTCTCAGCTTGTTGGCTTCTTCTCCCATCTCCTCAGCCTCGTGATGTGCATTTTGCAACCGCCGCATTCCAAATTCAACTTTCGTCTTGATCTTGAGAAATTCCGACAATTGTGGAGTGCCCATAAAGGTTGCAGTCAGGGTTTGGATCTCCTCCAGCTTCTCTCTGACGGCTTCCAAATCCTCGTCCAAGGTATAAGGATAGTCTCGAGTGGTAATCAGCGACGTATCCATCGAATTCTCAGCTCGGAGCGCCACCCGAAGTGTCTTTCTCATGGCCTCCACAGTCCCGGTAGGTTGCCCTCGGATTTCTAATTCGTATGCCAACTCCTCCTTGCCGAGTCCGTCGATTAGAATCCTGTTTTTCGACGCCATACTGGATTTTCCCCACTGCTAGGTGCTTAAGTTAAAAATGCTAAGTTCGTATGTTCCTTAAGAGTAGAATAAAACACAAATTTTTATTTCAAACTGAATCTTGATTAAAATTACAAGTCAAAAAAAATCAGCCGCTCTTATTCTGCCCCGCAATCCTCGCCGCCTAGCTGTCGTCCTTGCCCACTCTGCTTGGAATCTGTAATTTGGTCTAAGGTCCCAGGTCCTCAACTTGTCAACTGCTTCTCCTATTTCAACTGCCTACCACCGTGATGCTGTGTTCTACTTCTGCTTAGATTTGACACTAATTTTCGATTTTCACACTATCACTGATTTCAACACCGAAAATTTCAAAGAAATTACCCCGCGGTAATCCACGTTGGGCGCCAATTTGTTACCCTCCCCGCCTAATTGAGGGGGTAGTGACCCTTGGCTTGGTCCGTTTGGGTCCCGGGTTCGCTCAGGAGACTGGGCGTGGGCGCCACTCACTCACCCCAAGAATGGACCACGAGCCGCCGAGTGAGCTTACGGCTCACCGAGGTCAAAGGGGACCAGGTTTGAAAGGCGCCGCTGCGTATGGCGCGACCCTCCTCCCCTTTTCCATTCTCGTTACGAACACCGAACCACCTGAATGCAAAACGATTGTCGAACCTCCTTCTCGGAACACGAATAATTACGATTTGGTAAATTTGAAACAAAAGTTAGTTTATTTTTATAACCTCCGCGGTCTCGCGAATCTCGTATCGCAGAAACAATCCAATTCAAACTACGTTAGATTACTCTGACTATCGTTTCCACCACTCCACTATGACAATCGAAAAATTTCCACAAAGAAATGCTTTTAAAATTCCTAGATATGCATAAAATGATGAAAGAAATTTTCTTTTGCTTCCGTGCTGGACTGCTTATGAGCTAAATAGATTCTTACAACTATTCTAAAGTACGCAATGACCTTCTTCTCCCTCGTAATTCGACTAGACACGTAATTCGACTCGTAATTCGACGCCCAATTTCCGGATCGAAGAGAGAAAGTGGCGCACGCAGAATCGCGGGTTCAATCCCCGCCGGAACCCGATTTCAAATAGCCACTTTTTTATTTAAGCGGAAGTCCTTTTTTTCACATCCACCGACTCACCAAGGATGTTCCTCGTCGTACCTGAGTCTAACTCTACCAGGAATATTCGTCCGCACCCCTTCGCCGTCGCACAAAGAAATCTGTTTGTTCGTATCTGAATTTGGGCCTGACTTGCTCAGATATTCAGCGGGTCGCTTTCGCCGTTGCCCAGAGAATCTAATTAACACGTTTCCAGAACCGTATTTCACGATTTTCCAAAACTCATCCACTGCTCGCTTTCACTGTCGCACAAAGAATCGTTCTACCTGATGAGATAATTTTCCAAAAATTTAATGAACTGCTCGCTTTCACTGTCGCACCAAGAATCGTTCTACCTGCTGAGATAATTTTCCCAAAAATTCAATGAACTGCTCGCTTTCACTGTCGCACAAAGAATCGTTCTACCTGATGAGATAATTTTCCCAAAAATTTAATGAACTGCTCGCTTTCACTGTCGCACAAAGAATCGTTCTACCTGATGAGATAATTTTCCCAAAAATTTAATGAACTGCTCGCTTTCACTGTCGCACAAAGAATCGTTCTACCTGATGAGATAATTTTCCAAAAATTTAATGAACTGCTCGCTTTCACTGTCGCACAAAGAATCGTTCTACCAGATGAGATAATTTTCCAAAAATTTAATGAACTGCTCGCTTTCACTGTCGCACAAAGAATCGTTCTACCTGATGAGATAATTTTCCCAAAAATTTAATGAACTGCTCGCTTTCACTGTCGCATAAAGAATCGTTCTACCTGATGAGATAATTTTCCAAAAATTTAATGAACTGCTCGCTTTCACTGTCGCACAAAGAATGGTTCTACCTGATGAGATAATTTTCCAAGAATTTACTGATCTGCTCGCTTTCACTGTCGCACAAAGAATCGTTCTACCTGATGAGATAATTTTCCAAAAATTTAATGAACTGCTCGCTTTCACTGTCGCACCAAGAATCGTTCTACCTGATGAGATAATTTTCCCAAAAATTCAATGAACTGCTCGCTTTCACTGTCACACAAAGAATCGTTCTACCTGATGAGATAATTTTCCCAAAAATTTAATGAACTGCTCGCTTTCACTGTCGCACAAAGAATCGTTCTACCTGATGAGATAATTTTCCAAAAATTTAATGAACTGCTCGCTTTCACTGTCGCACCAAGAATCGTTCTACCTGATGAGATAATTTTCCCAAAAATTCAATGATCTGCTCGCTTTCACTGTCGCACAAAGAATCGTTCTACCTGATGAGATAATTTTCCCAAAAATTTAATGAACTGCTCGCTTTCACTGTCGCACAAAGAATCGTTCTACCTGATGAGATAATTTTCCAAAAATTTAATGAACTGCTCGCTTTTACTGTCGCACAAAGAATCGTTCTACCTGATGAGATAATTTTCCCAAAAATTTAATGAACTGCTCGCTTTCACTGTCGCACAGTGGTCCCAAATCCAAAAATGCTGGCCTAAATGAAAAAGAAAATGTTTTTAATCGTTATTTCGACCGGCACAGTCGATCGTGAGGGTTCTTGTACCTTCATTTCAGAAGTCAGATAGTCTTTTGTTTGTGTAACTAACTTCGGAGCCTAGTCTAAACTTGGTCTTATATGTGGTGCCAAATGTCTTCGAGCGAGGTACGGAAAAAGTGTCTCTTAGTTTCGTTCAACAACAATTCTCGAAAGTGATCGTTTTAAACTGGAAAAATGGATTTTTCAGATGAAGGTATGTACAATATCAGAGTTAAATTTGGAAGCGAAATTTCGCAGATATTTTTTGACGAATTAACTTTTTTTTAGAAACAAATTATCTGATCTCTGACACAAATTTTGACTTTGATACATAGACAAAGTTTATTATTCTGCTGTATTCTAACGAGTTATATTTATCATAATGCTCAGTAAACGTTTTTCAATTTATTCAGTAAAAAATTAGCTGCGGATGCCTGCGGATGCGTTTTTTATTTGATATCTTCCATCTCGAAGCATGAGGCGCGACGAGACGCACCGCGTCACGGCTGGCGACGCCGACGTGACGTGGAAAATATCAAAGCTTGTCCTGATAGTGTAAATGATTTTTATAAAAACAAAGGTGTTAATTTTTTTCCAATTAATAATCATTTAATACATATAATGTAGTGATTATGTTGTGCTAGATTTTTTTGAACTTTTGGTCAAATCACTGGAAATAATTTAATTGCAAACATTTTGGATTGTAAATTATTCGCATTCAAAGTAAACAGGATTTTTCCACAGTTATTTCTTAATAATCATGCAACTTTCTATCATATTCCAGATACCAAAAATGTTGACCGCAACAGTGCTAAAGGTTTCACGCGAGAACAATTATTCACTTTACTGAAACAGCATTTAAATGACGATGCAAGTAATATTCAAAATATTATTGAAAAAGCATATCTAAAAAAATATGGTTTGCATCTCGAGTTGTCAAACGAGAAAAAGCAAGTTGCCAGTAAAATGATGTTCGACTTCAAAAAAAGAAATGGCAGCAAGTTTGTCGAAAAGAAAACATTTTTTTGAAAAACAATAAAAATTGGCTCGATACTTTCGTTCCTCTCATCGATACTGATATTGTCGAAACTCAAGAACCCAATCGCAATAGTTCCGGTCGTCCTTCGATCAGCTTTTCTGAATCCAGCGAGAGAACGAAGCGCAGAAAAACTGAAGGCATACGTGAGCATGGAACTTGCGACGAACTTGCCTATGCAACCCAAATAAGTCTCAGAGCTGCGGGAAAAGTGGATGCAGCGTGTGTTTTGAAAGACATCTCAACCGGATCACCATCCAATCCATTGAGATACAGAAAAGCAGTCAAGCAGGTAGAGGAGCAAACGTTAACCGGGGAAGAAGCATTATCTCTTATCAGTGAAAATAAGCTTTCGAAAAGTCAGTACACGGGTATTCGTACTGTTAGTTTACAGAAAAACTCCAGTTTGTATCCATCTTACAAAAACGTTTTAGAATCAAAGAAAAATTGTTATCCCGATGAAGTTTCTGTAACTGAAATTTGAGCCTCTGTTAAACTTCAAGCATTACTCAATCACACAAGTCGAAGAATCTTATTGACACAACTAGAAGTTATCGAAAGTCTTCCGGCGGATGAAGTGAAAGAATTGAATTTAATTTGCAAATGGGGATGTGACGGCACTTCAGGTCAAAGCAACTACAAGCAAAAATTAAGCGATGAAAACGTTTCTGACGAAAGTATTTTTTTCATATATTTTGTGTCTCTACAAATAGTTTCAAGTTCGAAAGAGAGAAATTCGCAAATTATTGTTTGGAAAAATCCTCGACCTTCCTCCCCAAGATTTTGCCGTCCTATAAAGGTACAGTTTATGAAAGAAACAGTAGAAGCGACTGTGAATAAAGTCAAAAACATTGAAGATCAAGAAAAAAACCTTGTACCTTTCCAAACAATAATAGCTGGAAAAGAAATAAATGTTCATTTTCAACTTTTTTTTACGATGGTTGATGGTAAAGTGTGTAATTCAGTCACGAGCACAACATCGGCCATGCGTTGTTATATTTGCAATGCTACAAGTAAACAGTTTAATGATATCGATCAAATTTTGAACAAACCAATCATCGAGGGGAATTTGAGATTTGGAATTTCTTCGCTTCATGCTTGGATCAGGTTTTTTTAATGCTGTTTGCATTTATCATACAAGTTGGAAATTTGTAAGTGGCAAAGTCGAAAAAACGACAAGGAAATTGTTGAAAAAAAGAAAAAAAAAAGTTCAGGAAGATTTTCGAAAACAACTTGGATTACTTGTCGATCAACCTAAGCATAATTATGGCACCAGTAATGATGGCAACACTGCTAGGCGTTTTTTTGAAAATTCAGCTATTTCTGCCGAAATCACAGGAATTAATGAAGATTTAGTTAAACGTTTCCACGCCATATTACAAATCATATCAAGTGGACTCGAAATCGACATCCGAAAATTTGAAAACTATGCCCTGAAAACTGCTAGAAAGTTTGTAGAATTATGTCCATGGTTCTATATGCCGACAACAATGCACAAAATTTTGGTTCATGGTCCAAGAATTATTGAGTCTTCGCTGCTTCCAATCGGGCAAATGTCCGAAGAAGCTCAAGAGTCTTGCAATAAGTATATAAAAAATTATCGTGAAAATTTTGCTCGAAAATGTAGTCGCACAAAAAACATGGAGGACGTTTTCCACAGACTTCTTATTTTATCCGACCCAAAAATTTCATGTTTGCGAAAACTGCCCACAAAAAATTTAAACCTTTCACTTCGGAGGCAGTAGGTTTATTCGCTGAAATTGAAGCTCCAGTTTCAGAAGAAAATTTTGAAAATGAACTTGAAACAAGCTGTTACGACAGTGACTTGTCAGATTGAGTCTAAGCTATGAAAGTTAATATGTTAGTTTTGCGGTATTTTTTTATGTGTAAAATAATTGATGTTATTTAATAAAATGCGTGTTCGAGGCAACCGAGAAAGTGTGTTTTTCTTTTTCTATAACCAGTGATCGTTCTGTAACCTTCTCAATGCTTTATAAAATGCTATATTCGTAAGCGTTGTTCAATTGTACAAACCTACTGAAGTCCTCAACTATCTAAAACATTCAACGCAAAAAGATTTTTCTGCCATTTTTTTGTACATTGTGGCTTAGGTTTGTAATAAGCAGCGTAAAAAACGGAAGTACTTAAAAAACTAAGAAAATCGAAGAACGTCTTAATATTTTTCTCAGCAATGTGTGATTTCGTCCACTATGTTGATTCCGCCATTTTACATACTGAAAATTTAGGTTCAGATTTGCAAATATTAACCCAAAAAACATGAGTATTCAAAAAGAATGTAAATCCAAGAATACTCTGAAATTTTAGGCAGAATTCTAGGTTATCCTCCGCCATATTGGAACCGCCATTTTGAATTTTTGCAATTTCGAGTTCAAATTTGACATCAGTGACCCAAAAAACATAAGTGTGAAAAATCTAAGTAAATTGAAGCACACCTTCATATTTTGGCCAGCTTTTTTGGATTTGAGACCACTGTGTGTCGCACAAAGAATCGTTCTACCTGATGAGATAATTTTCCCAAAAATTTAATGAACTACTCGCTTTCACTGTCGCACAAAGAATCGTTCTACCTGATGAGATAATTTTCCAAAAATTTAATGAACTGCTCGCTTTCACTGCCGCACAAAGAATCGTTCTACCTGATGAGATAATTTTCCAAGAATTTCCTGATCTGCTCGTTTTCACTGTCGCACAAAGAATTCGTTCTACCTGATGAGATAATTTTCCAAGAATTTACTGATCTGCTCGCTTTCACTGTCGCACAAAGAATCGTTCTACCTGATGAGATAATTTTCCAAGAATTTACTGATCTGCTCGCTTTCACTGTCGCACAAAGAATTCGCTCTACCTGATGAGATAATTTTCCAAGAATTTACTGATCTGCTCGCTTTCACTGTCGCACAAAGAATTCGTTCTACCTGATGAGATAATTTTCCAAGAATTTACTGATCTGCTCGCTTTCACTGTCGCACAAAGAATCGTTCTACCTGATGAGATAATTTTCCAAGAATTTACTGATATACTCGCTATCACTGTCGCACCAAGAATTCGGTCTACCTGATGAGATAGTTTTCCAAGAATTTACTGATCTGCTCGCTTTCACTGTCGGACAAAGAATTCGTTCTACCTGATGAGATAATTTTCCAAGAATTTACTGATCTGCTCGCTTTCACTGTCGCACAAAGAATCGTTCTACCTGATGAGGTAATTTTCCAAGAATTTACTGTTCTGCTCGCTTTCACTGTCGCACAAAGAGTTCGTTCTACCTGATGAGATAATTTTCCAAGAATTTACTGATCTGCTCGCTTTCACTGTCGCACCAAGAATTCGTTCTACCTGATGAGATAATTTTCCAAGATCTTACTGATCTGCTCACTTTCACTGTCGCACAAAGAATTCGTTCTACCTGATGAGATAATTTTCCAAGAATTTACTGATCTGCTCGCTTTCACTGTCGCACAAAGAATGGAAAATTTTTCCTTCATCAGGTACCGCTGCTTTCTCCTTTCTAGTTCGAGTCCCGTACTTTCTCCTTTCCCACATGACCGGGTGAATGTCCTCCTTTCCACACGGGCCGATCGAGGATCCCCACCAATCCGATAATTTCTCTACTAGCTACCATCCCATAATTTACCTTGGTCGTCGGGTCTGAGTACACCCCTGGGTTTTGTTGACGTTTGGGTTATGTCGGTTTTCGTTGTTTGTTGATGTTCTCGACTGTCAACCCATATGTCGGTTGCGTGGGAAGTGAGCTTGTGGTAGCCGTGTTGATCGCAAAATATACGCGTAAATTGTGTTCGGGAGCATGTTCGCGGAGCCGGTGGATGCTGCGGGCCTGCCTGGAATAGCTGTGGCGATGGCATCTGAAGCTACACGGCAGCTCCGACGACTGCTGGGCCATCCGGCCTCGTTGAGATTGGCGGTAGCTGGTGGCAGAGTCTGTGATCACATCAGATAAGTATCCGTGATATGTTTCATCCAGAATGTGGTTCTTTGTGTGGCCTATTTCCAGATGCTTGTTCCCGATCCTCTATTGGCCTGACATTGTTAGCATGATATGAGCCGATGAGCTAGGCATCGTGACTACCACCAATGTGTTAGCGAAGCGATGGACGAGATGCAGCACCCAACTAGTTACGTCAAACCCAGGACGCACAACTGTGACGAATTCTGTGCCATGGACCCAATAGTAATATCGTCAACGCCGGTTGGCCCAGAAGGTTAGTGGCACGGTGGTTTTATTACTTACAAGTTATGATTTGGTATTAAACAATCTATGTCGTAAGCATCCGGCGGGTACACTACACGGGTCGGATGCTACGACCGTACTTTCCCTATGAGTGGTGGATACAAACATTCTACTTAATGGAGTGGTGGTTAGCCCGCGATTGCTCAGCCTTCCCCGCGGAAGGCTGTATTATAGATATATATATATATATATATATATATATATATATATATATATATATATATATATATATTTATATTTTATATATATATATATATATATATATATATATATATATATATATATTTATATTTTATATATATATATATATATATATATATATATATATATATATATATATTTTATATATATATATATATATTTTATATATATATATATATATATATATATATATATATATATATATATATATATTTTATATATATATATATATATATATATATATATATATATATATATATATATAGCTCGGAACGCCACCCGAAGCGTCTTTCTCATGACCTCCACAGTCCCGGTAGGTTGCCCTCGGATCTCTCATTCGTATGCCAACTCCTCCTTGCCGAGTCCGTCGATTAGAATCCTGTTTTTCGACGCCATACTGGATTTTCCCCACTGCTAGGTGCTTAAGTTAAAAATGCTTAGTTCGTATGTTCCTTAAGAGTAGATATATATGTATATATATATATATATATATATATATATATATATATATATATATATATATATATATATATATATATATATATATATATATATATATATATAAATATATATATATATATAAATATATATATATATATATATATATATGTTTATATATATATATATATATATATATATATATATATATATATATATATATATATATATATATATATATTTATATATATATATACATATATAGATATATATATATATATATATATATATATATATATATATATATATATATATATATATATATATATATATGTATATATATATATATATATATATATATATATATATATATATATATGTCAGCAAAAAGTTGAAGGGAGATAATCTCTGGATTGGCTGGCCCGATTCGGCTAAAATTTTCAGAAGACATGGATGTGTAAGAGGACTAGTGCAGTGAATAATTAAAGTCACTGTGTCTTTAACTCTTTGACGGCAGCGGGCATTTTAATGAATTGTCCGGTACTCCTATATTTCCATGCAGAGAGCATTTCTGTTAGAAAAGAGTAATGAAAATAAAAACATTGTATATTTCTTGCTTTTGCTTGATAACAAATCGGGAATTGTGAGCCATGTGTGGGCGCTGAGTGCCAAAAAGTAGGAAAGGATTTTTTTTCAATTTTCGATTTGTCATACCTTTTGATAGAAATATTAAATAATCGTGAGATTTGCAGAGCATATTAATGTTTACTTTTAAGTCGGAACAATGGGAGTGTAAATAGTTTTTGCAGGATGCACAAGTAATGACATCTTTAGGGTCCACGAAAATTTCTTTACAGGATCGACACTGCACATCATTGTTAGGCATTTTGAGATTAAGATAAATTTCAAAAAACAAAAATGAAACAAAGATGAAAAAAACTCTAGCGCACCTGAACCGCTGGAAACACTAATGTTCGAAGAACAGTAGAAAAATCGTGCAGGTTTTGAGTGCATATTTCACCACATGAGCTGCTTATTACAGCCACACTGTTTCAAATGCCACGTTTTACTTTGGTCTCAAGAATGCATTATAACTCATATGGTAGAAGGTTTCAGATATTACCACTGGCATGAATTTCAACGTTTATGAGAGCAAAACACGGGTTAATTATATTCGTTATCAGTTGCTTATTTCACAAAATTTTGAAAGCAGCATCTCATATAACATCAATGGAGAAAATGCTCAGTGCCTGCAGCACTGTAACTGAAGTTGGTGTTTGGGGCTGCGATCCGAAAAATTTGCAGAACTTTGGGAATTGAAACATCGGTTATTTATTTTCATTGTAAATGTTTCCGGTATGAATACTAACTGTAAGCATTTATTGATACAAAAGTAGCACAACCGACTCGTGCTGGTAACCTTTCGCCAGTATCAAAGCCAAGAATATATCACATCTGCTTCACGTTGTTATATTACATTCGAAGTTATAGGAGTATAAAGAAATTTAGGGTTACCTGTAGCGAGTTTTTTCAAATAATCGAAAGCTTAATATTTGCTGTTTATTGTCACTACAATATCATTTCCAATTGAAAATTCTACGATAAAACCGCTTAATAAAGATGTTGCAAACAAACACAAATCCAACAATAGCTGGCAACCCTATAGTGGCATTTCAACCAAATTTGGCATGAATAATACTTATAATAGGTTCCATTAATTGTATGAAATTTGTATTGATTTCATGACTGCACTGGAAGTTATAGGGTAAAAAGTTTTATTTTCCTGAGCGAATTTTCAAAACCAAAGACACAAAAATTACCATAGCTGGCAGCACCAATCGAATTTTGCAACCAAATTTCTACCAACCAGAGTAAGTAAGTAAGGTTCAGCTACTGTCTCAATTTCATGAAAATCTGGTAACTAATTCACATTTCATAGGGCAAAAAGCAGTTATTTTTCTTTGTAATTTTTCAAGATGGCACCACTGGCACAGAGTTGCCTACAATTCAAAATCGCTTCTATCAGATCTGGTCCTATTTAAGTCCAATGCATTCTGTAAGTTTCAATTGTATCTGATTATTGGATCGTGAGTTCCCGTGAACAGAAGTTTTTGATGCTAAAAATATAGTTTAACTGGGAAAGGGTTACCGTTCTTGTCCGACATGAAATTTTCAAAGTTTTACTTTGAACTTGTATATAAAGCATAAGATTTGTATACGGATTAGTTTTATTGTAAGAAACGGACATTTTTTAGGATATTCGATGGTTTGAATGTTTTCACTTCCAAATTTTGATTTCTTCAAATTTAAGACACCAAATTTATCATAGCTGGCAGCTCCAACCGAATTTTTCAACCAAATTTCTACCAAAGGTGGTTTGAAGTAAGGTCCAGCTATTGTACGAATTTTGTCAAAATCGAACGATTCAATCAGAATTTATAGGGTTAAAAGCAGTTATCTTTTTTAGTGATTTTTATAGATGGCACCACTGGCACAGAATCGCCCGCATTTCAAAATCACTTCTATCAGACTTGGTCCTATTTAAGACCAATACATTCTGCAAATTTCAATTAATTCTGCTTATCGGATCGTGAGTTTCCGTGAACAGAAGTTTTTGATGCTACAAATATAGGTAAATTGGGCAAGGGTTACCAGGCGTGTCCGTTATACCATATCAATTTTTTTTTGTCTTCGTGAACAAAGCACAAGATTTACATATGAGTGGCTTTTTTTTGAAGAAGCGGCAATTTTTCAAGATAGACGATGATTTGGAGGTTTTCACTTTCAGTGTCTGCCCTAGCTACAGGGTTGCCAGCACGCTCATTAAAAGCTACACAAATCTCCAATTAAATAATACCAATATGTCCTGATCATTGAATAATACCAATATGTCCTGATGTCCTGATGATTGAATAGCTCTGTCCAAAGCTATCGCAATTTAACAATTTTCAAGTTTTCCTGTTCTCTTTTTAGGCACCCAGCGCACACATGGGGTTAAAAAATTCCAAAACATTTTCCGAATCACATGTAAGACACGTTCAAATTTATTTCGTCAACTTTATTTTTGCAAAAACTATTTGTGTACGGAATAATAGGTATATTAAAAATATCACTAAAATGGCCACCGGCACGAAAGGGTTAAAGATTATTAACTTTTTAAGAGACCTGGCACTATTCTGCATATACACCAATGTGTCCTGAAAATTTCAGTTCAATCGGATGGCGGATATCGGATTTATATATATATAAATATATAAATATATATATATATATATATATATATATATATATATATATATATTTATATATTTATATATATTTATATATTTATATATATATAAATATATATATATATATATATATATATATATATATATATATTTATATATTTATATATATAAAAATATATATATATATATATATATATATATATATATATATATTTATATATATATATATATATATATATATATATATATATATATATATGTATATATATATATATATATATATTTATATATTTATATATTTATATATATATAAATATATATATATATATATATATATATATATATATATATATATATATATATATATATATATACATATGTATATATATATATATATATATATACGTATATATATTTATATATTTATATATATATATATATATATATATATATATATATATATATATATATATACATATATATATATATATATATATATATATATATATATATATATATATATATATATATATATATATATATATATATATATATAAATATATATATATATATATATATATATATATATATATATATATATATTTATATATATTTATATATATATATATATATATATACATATATATATATATATATATATATATATATATATATATATATATATATATATATATGTATATATATATATATTTATATATATTTATATATATATATATATATATATATATATATATATATATATATATATATATATATATATATATATATATATATATTTATATATATGGAAATATGAATTTTTGATCAAATCAATTTTAATACTAATATTCTTCAAACGTTAGTAAAAAGTTGAAAATTTTTGGAGTTTTTTCGATTTTAAAATGGTTGCGTTTGGCGCTCGAGGTCGCAAACTTTGATTATATATTGTGGCAACATCGTAAACAAGTCAGCAAAAAATTACAACGACAGGATGTCGAGCCACACACCAATCTTATTAGACGACAAAGTTACTGCGCAACAAGTAAATGATAAATTACATTTCACAACATTTATACAGGCAACTAATCGCCTGTTTGGACGAAACAATACCCAAATCCCTATAGTGATAGTAATGTCGTAAATATGGAAATTGAGGATCTACTCAAAAAAGAACCTATACAACCGAGTAAGAGTCCACACAACTCACTTGTATGGGTCGTGCCAAGGAAACGTACCGCCGAAGAAAGAAAACCTAAAAGGCGTATGGTGGTAGACTTTCAAAAATTGATCTCTCACACCATAACGGATCGATATCCTATTCCGGATGTCAATAAAACCATCCAGACTTTGAGAAAAAACAAAGTGTTTGCCACGCCCGATTTTGAATACATTTAATATTCACAAAATATAAATCAAAAATTCCAGCGCATCAGAAAACCGATTTTCGAAAAAAATGTCCTTGAGTGACCAAAAAGTGTGGGAAGAAGTAATACGCTTTTTTGTAGTATCATAACAACCATTTCTTACCCAGAGCAGCAAAAACCATTTCCTGACAACATCTCTTATAACATAAATGATGAAAATATTCAGTGCTGGCAACACTTGTCTAACGAAGCAGCAATAAGTCTACCATAACAAACTCATGCTTCAATCAACCTATTCTTTAAATTTCGTTTTCATCCGAGAATTTCATTGAAAGTTTCAGCAATATAACGACATTTGAGGCTGCCATCCTAAAAGTTTTAAATCTCGGAAAATTTCAACATTGGTTCCTTATTTTTATTGTAAACGCTTTGCATATGAATAAATAATGGAAGTATCGGTTGCTGCAATATTAAAGAAAATGATTGGTGCTGGTAACCCTGTGTTAGTAGTATAACCAAAAATATACTAAATCTACTTGACGGTAAAATAAGCTTACCCTGTAAATTTCGTTTCGATTGAACGACTGCGCTGGAAGTTATAAAAGTGAAATGTATTTTAGGGCTACCACCCGCAATTTATTTTTTCAAATTTTAAAACCTCAATAGTTGTTGTTAATTGTTATTGAAGGATATTTCATACTTGAAAATAGCTTAATAAAGAAATGACAGAAAATTATAAAAATAACCATAGCTGGCAGTCCTTTCATGATTTTTCAACGAAATTTCTATGGAACTATGGCTACATTAAGGTCCATTTACTCCAAGAGTTTCGTTTTGATGTCATGACTGCATCGGAAGTTATAAAGACAAAAGCTTCATTTCGCAGAGCAAATTTACAAGATTAAAGTGATAAAAATTACCATAGCTGGCAACTCAATTCTAATTTTTCAGTCAAATTTCTACCAAATAAGGGTTAGAGTAAGGTTCGAGTACTGTGTAAGTTTCGTTAAAATTTCTTGGCTGAATCGGAAGCTATAGGCCGAAAACCAGTTTTTTTTCGTAGTGATTTTTCAAGATGGCACCACTGCCACAGGATTACCCGCATTTCAAAATCACTTCTATCAGACCTGGTCCTAGTTAATATCAACACGTCCTGTAAATTTCATAATGATCGGATTTTCCGGTCGCCAGTTCTCGTGAACAAAATTTTCGAGTAGTGAAAATAGAGGTAATTTGGTGCTGGATTGCCAATATTGTGGAACTTGGAATTTTTAAGACATCCACTTGACATGATGGATAAATATTAAAAGTTAACAATAATTTGAATTTTTTTGTCAAAAAGCAAAAAATTTTCAGGAGGGTCGATGCTTTGAAGGATTTTTTTTGCACGTGCCTGCTGTAGCAACAGGGTTGCAAACACAGTCTTGAAAACCCATGTGTGTATAGCTTTGGTAAACATGGTGGATAAATATTAAAAGTTAACAATAATTTGAATTTTTTTGTCAAAAAGCAAAAAATTTTCAGGAGGGTCGATGCTTTGAAGGATTTTTTTTGCACGTGCCTGCTGTAGCTACAGGGTTGCAAACACAGTCTTGAAAACCCATGTGTGTATAGCTTTGGTAAACATCAATATGCTCTGCAAATCTCACGATTATTTAATATTTCTATCAAAAGGTATGACAAATCGAAAATTGAAAAAAAATCCTTTCCTACTTTTTGGCACTCAGCGCCCATACATGGCTCACAATTCCCGATTTGTTATCAAGCAAAAGCATGAAATATACAATGTTTTTATTTTCATTACTCTTTTCTAACAGAAATGCTCTCTGCATGGAAATATAGGAGTACCTGACAATTCATTAAAATGCCCGCTGCCGTCAAAGAGCTAAAGATACAGTGACTTTAATTATTCACTGCACTAGTCCTCTTACACATCTATGTCTTCTGAAAATTTTAGCTGAATCGGGCCAACCACTCCAGAGATTATCTCCCTTCAACTTTTTGCTGACATATATATATATATATATATATATATATATATATATATATATATATATATATATATATAAATATATATATATATATAAATATATATATATATATATATATATATATATATATATATACATATATATATATATCTACTCTTAAGGAACATACGAACTTAGCATTTTGAACTTAAGCACCTAGCAGTGGGGAAAATCCAGTATGGCGTCGAAAAACAGGATTCTAATCGACGGACTCGGCAAGGAGGAGTTGGCATACGAATGAGAAATCCGAGGGCAACCTACCGGGACTGTGGAGGCCATGAGAAAGACGCTTCGGGTGGCGCTCCGAGCTATATATATATATATATATATATATATATATATATATATATATATATACATATATATATATATATATATATATATATATATATATATATATATATATATATATATATATATATATATATATATATATATATATATAAAAATATATATATATATATATATATATATATATATATATATATATATACATATATATATATATATATATATATATATATATATATATATATATATATATATATATATATATATATATATATATATATATATATATATAAAATTTATATATATATATATAAAATTTATATATATAAAAATATATATATATATATATATATATATATATATATATATATATATATATTTTATATATATATATATATATATATATATATATATATATATATATATAGCTCGGAGCGCCACCCCAAGCGTCTTTCTCATGGCCTCCACAGTCCCGGTAGGTTGCCCTCGGATTTCTCATTCGTATGCCAACTCCTCCTTGCCGAGTCCGTCGATTAGAATCCTGTTTTTCGACGCCATACTGGATTTTCCCCACTGCTAGGTGCTAAAGTTAAAAATGCTAAGTTCGTATGTTCCTTAAGAGTAGATATATAGATATATATATATATATATATATATATATATATATATATATATATATATATATATATTTATATATATATATATATATACATATATATGTATATATTTATATATATATATATATATATATATATATATATATATATATATATATATATATATATATATATATATATATATATATATATGTATATATATATATATATATTTATATATATATATATATATATATATATATATATATATATATATATATATATATGTCAGCAAAAAGTTGAAGGGAGATAATCTCTGGAGTGGCTGGCCCGATTCGGCTAAAATTTTCAGAAGACATAGATGTGTAAGAGGACTAGTGCAGTGAATAATTAAAGTCACTGTGTCTTTAACTCTTTGACGGCAGCGGGCATTTTAATGAATTGTCAGGTACTCCTATATTTCCATGCAGAGAGCATTTCTGTTAGAAAAGAGTAATGAAAATAAAAACATTGTATATTTCATGCTTTTGCTTGATAACAAATCGGGAATTGTGAGCCCTGTGTGGGCGCTGAGTGCCAAAAAGTAGGAAAGGATTTTTTTTCAATTTTCGATTTGTCATACCTTTTGATAGAAATATTAAATAATCGTGAGATTTGCAGAGCATATTGATGTTTACCAAAGCTATACACACATGGGTTTTCAAGACTGTGTTTGCAACCCTGTCGCTACAGCAGGCACGTGCAAAAAAAATCCTTCAAAGCATCGACCCTCCTGAAAATTTTTTGCTTTTTGACAAAAAAATTCAAATTATTGTTAACTTTTAATATTTATCCACCATGTCAAGTGGATGTCTTAAAAATTCCAAGTTCCACAAGATTGGCAATCCAGCACCAAATTACCTCTATTTTCACTACTCGAAAATTTTGTTCACGAGAACTGGCGACCGGAAAATCCGATCATTATGAAATTTACAGGACGTGTTGATATTAACTAGGACCAGGTCTGATAGAAGTGATTTTGAAATGCGGGTAATCCTGTGGCAGTGGTGCCATCTTGAAAAATCACTACGAAAAAAAACTGGTTTTCGGCCTATAGCTTTCGATTCAGCCAAGAAATTTTAACGAAACTTACACAGTACTCGAACCTTACTCTAACCCTTATTTGGTAGAAATTTGACTGAAAAATTAGAATTGAGTTGCCAGCTATGGTAATTTTTATCACTTTAATCTTGTAAATTTGCTCT
>OZ022264.1:182410793-182500793 GCA_963978885.1 Nemotelus pantherinus | reverse complement strand
TTTTAACTCCTATTGTTCCGGCTTAAAAACCCCCGACGATGTGCGTAAACTGGGTCGGCGTCGTGAGAAATGGTGATGCGTTCAGTGTGATTCCTCAAAAACTGTTGAAAAATCCGATCAGTGCTTTGAAGTTACTCTACGGGAAATGTTTGCTAGTTTCAAAAACGAAATTTTTTCAAAGTATAACAACTGCAATAGCGAACTTGGTGAAATGAGAAAAGCAATTGAGTTAATGTCATCTAAATTTGATGATTATGCGGCTTAAATGAACGATCTGATAAGTCAAGTCACAAAACTTAACAAGGAAAATGTTACTATCAAATCGGAAATTAATAAGCTAAAAATTGAAAATAACAGCCTCGCAACTGAATTGAACAGCGTTGTTTTAAACGGCATCAAGCAAACGTCTAATGAAAACTTGCGCGAAATCGTTAAGCTAACATCGGTGGCGATCGGTATCGACTCAGCGATTAACATACAGGAAGTTTTCAGACCGAAACAATCACAATCACGCTCAAGTAAAATTATTATTAAATTTGCAAATAAAACTGATAGAGATTCTTTCCTTGGCGGATACAAATCAGCTGTGAGAAGGCGAAATGACGGTGCAGGGCTTCCAGCTAAGTTAATTCATAAAAGTTTAGACAACAGTAGAGTGTTCATAGGAGATCACTTAACTCCGACAACAGCTGCGTTGCCCTACCAAGCAAAAACAAGTTTGCGGAGCTTTAAATTCATTGGGGCGAAATATGGAAAAGTGTTCGTTCGCAAAACAGAAGGTGACAGACCCGTAATCATCAATTGCGCTGATGATATCAATGTAATTGGCTAGCTTTAGGCTTTCTATTTCTAGTTTGTTTATTTTTTGCTTTTGATAGCTTTTTCTTTTGTTTGATTTTTTTTCTGTTTTTCTTTGTTTAAATGGATGTATTAATCGATAATTTTGAAATCGAAAATAGTAGCAATCAATGTACATCGATCTTTGCTGATATAAGGGAGTTTCACAAGTTTACCTATAGTAACAACTGACTTACATTTAGAATACTTCACATGAATATCAGAAGTATTGCTAGAAACTTTGACGAGCTCGTTTTGACAATGAATAGTATGTTATATGTTTTCGATGTCATCGTTTTAATGGAAACATGGCTTCCAAATGCTATTGGCTTTGACATAAATGGGTATTACAGCATAGTCAAACCAAATTTGTTTGATAAATGTGACGGATTACTAGTTTATATTAAAAATGATTACTCTATCAACCAAATAGATGTCATGTTTGATCATGCTAACTCGTTGCACTTCACTTTATCATTACCTAACAGTTCAAACTTACTTATTTCCTGTTTTTACCGTTCTCCTAGTCTTGAGCCCAGTAGCTTCATCCAAGCTTTGGATGTATATTTGGAAACTTTTAAAAACCATAATCACCATATAATAATCGGGGAGATTAATATAAACATATATGGTAGTAAAATCTCTTACATTGCACAAGATTACCTCAATGTTTTAGGTAAATTTGGTTTCAATAAACATCTCCACGGTATTAATCGAGCAAAAAGTGGGTCATGTATTGACCACGTATTTTTCAAAGAAACTAGCAACCTCATTTTTGAACCAGCTATTCTTCAAACCCATATTACTGATCACTACTGTACTATAGCCGAACTGACCTATAAAAATTCCAAAACAGCTAATAGCAATAATAAAACGGTTCAAGTAACAAAAATAAAATATATTTTAGTTGAAAGGGCCCAACAATTAGACTGGAATGTGGTATGTAATATCAAATGCCCCGATAAGGCGGTAAATAGTCTTTTAAGTTTTGTAAACGATCTTGTAGACAAATCAGCCACTATATCTGAGTATACGCTTAGAAAAAAAATGATTCCGTTGAAACCTTGGTGCACCAAAGGAATTGTTGTGTTAATACGTCATAAAAGCCAAATTGCAAAGATGTTGACTAATCAACCGTTTAACCTGGAACTGAAGCGTAGATTCAAAATTTTTAGAAATATCCTTAACAAAACAATTAAGCAAGCGAAATCAAATTATTACATGTCAAAAACTAATAAATACAAAACCGACCCGAAAAAATTATGGGAAATGATTAACGAGATAATAGCGAAGAATAAAAAAGAGAATCAATCCATAACTGAAATCTTAGCTAGAGACGGAACTTTGTTGAAATCTGGCAGTGATATTGCTAACGTATTCAACTACTACTTTTCAACGATTGGTGAAAGTATATCTAATTCGGTCCCTCAAACTAATCTACCTCCACCTCCAATAGCAGACCAGCTCGAGCCATTTGATTTCAAAGCAATAACCAAGGAAGAAATACTGTATCATATTAATTCTATGAATGAGAATAAATCACCTGGAGAAGATTTAATAACCGCAAAAGTGATTAAAAAATTAGCAGGAACAATTTTAACACCTCTTCAACATATCTATAATCCCTGCCTATAGGCTGGTCAGTTTCCGGACCGTTTCAAAACAGCTGTCATTATTCCAATTTTCAAAACACAGGACAAAAAGCATCTGAATAACTGCAGACCGATATCATTGATTTCAATTTTGGCTAAAATCTTTGAGAAGTGCCTAAAGGCTAGACTAGGTGAACTCCTAGCTGTGTGCCATAAAATTGCACCAAACCAATTTGGTTTTCGTGAGGGTACTAGTACTGTCGACGCTCTTTACTGTGTAACCAACTTTATTAACCAATCTATCGACAGTAATGATAAAACTATCGCAGTTTTTCTAGACCTAAAAAAGGCTTTTGATACAGTCAACCATTCTATATTGCTACTTAAAATTCGGAAACTTGGGCTCTCGGATAATGTATACAGTCTTTTCGATTCTTATATCTATGTTCGTAAACAAAAAGTTAAAATAAGGCCAGATGTCAGCGGTACTTTGGAGATTAAATGCGGTATTCCTCAAGGATCTGTACTTGGCCCAATTTTTTTCAACTTATACATAAATGATCTTTGTAGCTTACATTTGAATAATCCAGACTTTAATGGCCAGATAATTGCATACGCGGATGACACTGTTTTAATCTTTAGGGGTAGTACTTGGAATAGGGTCTTCTTTCAAGCAAATAAAGGCTGTCAAACAATTTACAACTGGCTAAGCGCACACAAACTTGTGTTAAACATCGAAAAAACTTGTTTTTCAGCATCCAAAAATAATTTGAGCGATCTGAATTTAAATATTTCGAAAAATAATGCTAAGATAAAGCAGCTCAAAGAAGTAAATTATTTAGGCGTTATAATTGACGTAGATCTCAGCTGGAAAAGCCACATTCATAATATCATACGTAAGGTACGTCGAACACTTTATGCGTTTATGAGGCTTAGATATAACACCAATCTTAACACAATAAAGCTAGTTTATTTTGCAATCGCTCAGAGTGTCATCCAGTACGCTATCATTGTTTGGGGTGCAGCGCTTTCATCCCATACTGCCCCTCTACAAAGTTTGCAGAGTAAAATTGTTAAGATATGTTTGAAAAAATCAATATTCTCATCAACAACTAAAGCATACTAGGAATTTTGTATAATGAATATTCGTCAGCTTTACTTATATGCGGCTTTAAAATGTATGTACCTGGACGTCAGCCATTTCAATATCCATACTACTGGCTACCGAACAAGAAGGCAATTGACAATTCCCATCTTAACAACTTGATGTAGAAAATCTAAAACCGCGAGGCACCTAAGTGTCTTAGGACCTAAACTGTTCAACAAACTCCCTCAAGAGATAAAACTTTCGCTAAATGATCTTAATTTCAAGTCAATTTTAAAACGGTTTGTTCAAAGTGGAAGCCAATGCTTCGATTCTGTATTTAACGTTTAAACCATTAAGATTTAAAAGATTCATTCTAGTCTTAATGCTTTCGTTTCGCCTTACACTTTTTATGCTGTCTTCACCCTTTGTCAGCTTTTCGATATAATGCATTTTCCGCTTTGTCCAATTTTAGTTTTTAGATATTAGTTTTTAATTCAAGCTTGTATTATTGTTATTTTTTTTTTAATTTGAAATTGAATTTTAATTTGAATTTTATGTAAACGTTCAATATAGTTGATCACAGCTTCTCATGTATTTGAATGCAGTAGTTCGTATTAGGTCCCCGCAATCGCGCACAAGTACTCTTACTTTTGCGAGGAGCGAGCTATGTATGTCTCATATTGAATATTTGTATCATGTTTGTAAAATGAATAGCTGCAATAAAAATTAATTATTACTTATGCAGAGGACATAGCTGTAGCAGTGTCGGGAAAGTGCGGCTTGAATGTGAATCCTAACAAAACGGAACTAGTGCTGTTTACAAGGAAGTACAAAGTTCCTTCTTTTGAGTTACCCAAGTTGAATGGGGTCTCCATTAACTTGAACCAGAGTGTCAGGTACTTAGGGCTGATCCTTGACTCGAAGTTACTATGGACCTACAATGTAGCAGAAAGAGCTCGGAGGGCTTTCAATGCACTTTACTGCTGTAAAAGGGCACTACTAAGGCCTACTAAGGCACTCTTCGTGTTACTTCATTGGCTGTCAACCAATCTACTTATCTTACAGCAAGCTAATCTTGCTGCTGTGAGACTAAATTGTATCTCAGCATGGAATAGAACAGATTTCGGCCATGCGAGGATTTTGGTCGTGGGAGTTCCCGCTCCAGCGGGTGTTGACTATATCGCTCCCCAGTGCCTACTAGATTTGGAGTTAACAACTCGTATTCCTGGTAGGGATGAATGGCGTGATGGTGTCACCCTCGAAAGAGGGCTTATCCATGTGTACACTGACAGCTCAAAGCTAAACAATAGAGTCGGAAGTGGTGTATACTCAGATGAGCTGAATCTCAAGCTGTCCTTCCGTCTACCAGACCATTGTAGTGTCTTTCAGGCGGAGGTTGCGGCTATTTTACAGGCAATCGACTGGCTTCTGTGTAATCGAATATTAGGGGCTAATATTGGCATTTTCACAGATAGCCAAGCGGCTATTAAATCCCTTGCTGGTCCCTGTACAGTTTCCATGATTGTTGCTGAATGCCGTGCATCTCTCAGGGAGATGTCGAGACATTCAGTGGTTCAATTGATTTGGGTACCGGGACATAGGGGTTTTCAGGGCAACTGTGAGGCCGATGAGCTAGCAAGGCTTGGAACCTTGCTACCGGAGGTCTCCTGCTCCCTCTCAATAGGTATACCGATGTCATCGGTCAAACTGGCCATTAGGCAAAAATATTTCGAGGATGCTATAAGGTCCTGAGCAGATGAATCATCCTGTGAAATAGCAAGGTAGTCCTGGGTATCCATGGATGTGCATCGCACGAGGCAGCTTTTAGGCTTAACCCGAAGCACTCTACGCTGCACAGTGGGAGTTCTTACGGGCCATTGCCTCATAGGACGGCATGCACAACGATTGGGAGTGCAGTTTAACGATTTCTGTCGGAGTTGCAGCTCTGAGAATGAAGAGGAGTCCGTCCTCCACCTCTTATGTCAGTGCCCGGCGTTGGCAAGGAGAAGGTTGGCAGCAATTG
This sequence comes from Nemotelus pantherinus, assembly GCA_963978885.1. Taxonomy (NCBI): domain Eukaryota; kingdom Metazoa; phylum Arthropoda; class Insecta; order Diptera; family Stratiomyidae; genus Nemotelus; species Nemotelus pantherinus. The sequence continues at coordinate 182,495,254 of OZ022264.1, read as the reverse complement.
GTGCTCCCTTTCTTTCAAAACTGACCGAGTTATCCCTGGTTAATTTAAAAGGAATAACGCGATTTGCCAAGGGAAGCAGATGGTTTCCCGATTTTAGTGAGTAGAAAAGAGTCACTAATTAGTGTGGCATCACAACGGGCCTCTCATGTGCCTATGTGTGTCGGGCGGCAGACCTCTGTAGACCGGCAGCCACTTTAACCTAACCTAACCTAACCTAACCTAACCTACATATATATTTTACTTCCTCACATACTTGTTTCTCATACCAAAGACCATATGAACCTTTCTTCGTACCTCTATTATGCTTTTTGCCAACTAATTCAAATTCTTTTTTTTTGTCTACGAGAAGCCATTTTATTATGTTCTTAAAATCTGTTTAATTTCATTTAATTTGCTTTCTATTGAAAACATATTGTTTGTAACTTTAACTTACAGTTTCTAATTTTTACATTATAGGTTTCATTACATGAATTTGTTTTCATTTGTACAATAATTTTATATGCTTTTATTTATGTTATTGAATTTTAATTTTTAATATACTTGAAAATGTTATTTTCAATTCTTGAAATGCCTTTTTTTTGTTTGTAAGACTTAATTTTCATGTTTTGTATTCGTAAGACTTTCATAATAATTAATTTTTTTTTGGCAAAGTATTGTTTTTCAAGCAGTTTTACTTAATATTTTTTTTGTGGCTAATTTGTAATGATTTTGTTGAAATAAATTAGTTTTTGATCTATAAATTAATTTTTCTTTATGTTATCTTATTTTCTTTCTGAAGCTTATCAGATTTGAAATTTTCATTACTCGAAGCTCGTAATATGCGAAATTCGTTGGTTCCAATATCTGTAGGTTCCGAAATTCGCAGTAAGTTGCTTCAGTTATTGTTTATATATTATTTTAAACCAATTTTTCATTGATAATGTTTTTAGTTTCTGCAGTCGTCCAAGATTCGATGTCGTCTCAGCAGAATTCTGCATCGCTTGAGATTTACAGGGTCGTCTATCCAATAATATCCACTTGAAAAAATTTTGTCGGGCTCCAATTTAGCAGGTGCTCCGAAAATGTAGAGCCGTGATTCACAAGATCGTAAGCGGCTAGATCTCGATTCACAGGATCGTAGTTTTGAGGATCGCCATGTAATATTATAAATGCCGTGTTATATTATAATTGGCTTTTATAATATTGTTCACTATGTTTGTATATCTTGCGCGGCGAACTATGTCGCCGCGTAGCAAGACTACAAACAATAGTGCCATCGAATTAACAAAAAGACTAGGCTTATTGATTAAGACCCGTCTGTATGGTCGCCGAACTGATTTGGCGTTCCAAGACAGACTAACTTTATTGTCTAATGTCCGATCTTAAATACTAACATTTTCGTTAAATTACTAAGTGAAAAATATATGTGCTAAAATGTATGGATTTGGTTTTCGATGTTATTTTTAATGCTAAGTGTACTTGCTTGAGTCTTCGCTAAGTTAAGTCTAATTTTAGTGCTCACCACTTCCTTAAAATGGCGCTAAAATCCCAAAGTGAATATTTTTAATATGTAATGACATTTGTGTGTGTATACATTTTAGTATTCACAACACTGGTGTTAACTCGGAATTGTACTGGAGAACATATAACCGCCGACGGTAATCTTTGGAATTTGGAAGCGGCAGCAATAAAAGCATAATCATCTTTCATACTTTTCGCGATTGATGTGCGGGGAAATCTACGAAGGGAGATACCTGTTTCCGTGGACGAGATAGCTGTTTTGCAAAGTACGAGTCGAACAAGGAGGACGATTGGCGAAGGAAGTTTGTAAGATCGAATTTTTACTCTATTGCGAGCATCGACCTACGGAAAGGGGCCCATCGAGGGAGAAAACACACCGCGGCGATCAGAATAGTCAGACCCGGAATCAGCAGGTTAGATAGCAAGTAAGATACTATTGTGAATTAAATTTAGTGCAATTTTACAAGCTAGAAGAAATTTTGGAAGATTACCATTGAATGGTAATGAGATAGAAGATAACGTGATCTGAATTAAAGCTATCATTGTTACAGTAGTGCAATAAAGTGTGTGATCGTGAATTGAATAGGGTTGTAATTATCGATAGTGATACGGGGTTGCGCATAGGGGTCCTTCATCCTCTTCTCGCTTCAGGGCGACGGTAGCGTTGCAGTGATTCGGTTTAGAAGCGACTGGCGCCCACCAGCGACCTTTTCTTCGCGAGCAAAAGCCGCCCGAAAATTGCCCAAAAACTGCAACAGTTGAGCTTGACGACAATATCATCGTTAGCGGAACTTGTGAAGATGGGGCGAACGCTGGATGCCACAAGGGCATCGGTAGCGGTTTTCGTACCACCCAATACTCGGCCGAGACGATGCTTAGAACCAAACTTAACTTACATGAGCGCCGAACCTACAGAGCAGGTCGCCGCACTGTCCGGACGGGGCCGCGTACAATGCTGGAACTGTAGGAGGGAAGGCCACGTGTCGAGAGAATGGATAGAGCCTCGGCGTTGTTTCGGCTGCGGTCATCAAGGGGTTTTGCGAGCGGCGTGTCCAACGTGTCGAGCTAGGGCAGTGGAGCCGGAGGTTCGTGCGCGACTAGAACTGCAAGCTCCGGGAAACGGTCGCCGTGCTCACTAGGCGACCGATCGAGCACTAGAGGGAGGTCGCAACGAGTTGGAAAGTCGCCGATCGTGGACTCCGCGTTAGCTAGCAGTGGTCAAGACAGTCGCCTTCACTTGCGGGTGGAGATAGCGGGCATTGTCATGGAGGGTCTGTTAGATTCGGGCGCGAGTCGTAGGATCCTGGGAGAAAGAGGATGGTCTCGATTATTCAGTAGAGGAGTGATGCTGAACCAGGGCGAAATTGAAGAGGTGCGGCTTGCAAACGGCGAGATGTGCAAGGTGAACGGTGTAGCGCGTCTGGACTTCGCGCTGAATGGTCGAAAGAGGGAACTGGAGGTACTGGCAATTTTGGCAATCCCTCAGGGAGTAATATTGGGAGTAGATTTTTGGCAAGGCTTCGGAGTAGTACTGGACATGAAGGGTCGACAGTGGACCTTCGTTGCTGTGGCAGAGACGATGTCGGGGAAGGTACTGCGTGGTCAATCGCACCTATCCGAAGAGGAGGCAGCAAACCTAACAGGAATGTTGAGCGAGCAATTTCGTCTGATGGGCGATGGGCTGGGTTACGCGAAGTCGGTGAAGCTTGTGATCGAAACGACGGCAGCTCAAATTAAGCAACGATATTATCCAGTCTCGCCCGCGGTACAGCGCCAAATCAATCTGGAGCTGGATGAGATGCTAAAGTTAGGGGTATTCGAGCCGTCGTCGAGTCCTTGGTCTTCGCCAATTCTTTTAGTCCGAAAGAAGGACGGGTCCTATCGTTTCTGTGTGAACTTTAGAAAGGTGAATGCAGTATCCGAGAAAGATGCCTATCCCCTGCCGTATATATCCACGGCGCTGGAAAAACTGAGGAACTCAGAGTACTTGTCGACACTGGAAGTGAAGTCTGCGTACTGGCAAGTACCAATGGCAGAGGATTCACGTCAATATACTGCATTCACTGTACCAGGAAGAGGCCTGTTTCCTTTCTTACGAATGCCTTTTGGACTCCACAATTCTGGGGCTACGTGGCAACGCATAATAGATACAGTGTTGGGACCCGCTCTCGAGCCGTTCGTATTTACTTACTTAGATGATATTATTATGGTTACAGACACTTTTGATCGACATTTGGATATATTGCGAGAGGTTTTTACACGTCTGAGAGAAGAAGGCTTACGCGTGTCAAGTGAAAAGTGCCATTTCTGCAGGGCACAAATGAAGTATTTGGGGTATGTGGTAGACGAGGAAGGGCTGCATGTAGATCCTGAGAAAATGAAGGCTATAAGTGAGTATCCCCGGCCGGGATCAGTGAAGCAAGTCAGACAGCTATTGGGGATGGTATCATGGTACCGTCGGTTTATCCCGGATCATGCTACTATGGTGGCTCCAGTAAACGATCTTTTAAAAAAAGGTCGTAAGTTCAACTGGTCCAGTGATTGTGAACGAGCTTTCAATGCCTGTAAGCATAAGTTATCCACCGCACCGATTTTGGCGTGTCCAGACTTCGAGCTCCCGTTTAAGGCACAAACCGACGCTTCAAATGTGGGTATAGGGGCGGTGTTGAGGGGGAAAAAGTGGTATGTTCTTTGAGCAGGTCACTATCGGCACAGGAGAGAAGGTACTCTACAACTGAACGGGAGTGTTTAGCAGTGCTTTGGGCCGTCGAAAAATTCCGTCCATACATCGAGGGAACACGGTTCGTAGTAATAACAGACCAGCACTCGCTGGTTTGGCTGAACAAGCTTAAGGACAACCGGCAGATTAGCGAGATGGGCGGTGCGCCATCAACAATTTGAGTTTGAAGTAGTGCATAGGAAGGGGAAAGAGCATTTAGTTCCTGACGCGCATTCACGGGCAATCGTAGAGATAGACAGCATATCGACTCCTCAAATGTCGGATAAGTGGTTTGTGAAAATATAGAACACGTCCGGGATGACCCGCGGAAGCATTCAAATTGGAAAATCGTGAGTGACACGCTCTGGAAGCCAACCTCCGGTGAAGAGAGAAGAGGGGAGACGAGTGCCGCTTGGAAGCGCGTAGTACCGAAAACAGAAAGGGGTGAAATTCTAAATCGATCTCACGACGACCCAAAAGCGGGGCATAGGGGAGCCGCTCAGACGTTGGCACGGGTTTCACAAAACCACTACTGGCCTGGAATGCGGTCTGACATTAAAGAATACGTCAGAAGGTGTAAAGTGTGCCAAGCACGTAAAGTAGAGCGAAAGGCACCGGTGGGTCTGATGTCGTCTAGAGCGGGGGTGGCGAAAGCACCATGGGAGATGGTATGTATAGACCTGGTGGGACCATTATCCAGGTCGACGCGAGGCCATAGCTATATCTTGACGGTGGTGGACTATGTCACCAAATTCTCAGTGATACTTCCAGTACGAACCGCGACGACGTCAACGGTTTTCCGTTTATTGGAAGAAAACGTTTTCTTGGTCTTCGGCGTACCGAGAGTACCAGTTTGCGACAATGGAGTGCAGTTTAGGGGTAAACAATTCAGCAAAGCAGTGGAGGAATACGGTGTACAAGTGTGTTACATTGCTTTGTATCATCCTCAAGCTAACCCGGCAGAACGGCGAAATCAAGACATCAAGTGCATGCTGAGATCTTAAGCTGCAGACAATCATTGCTCTTGGGACCAAAACTTGGCCAAGATCGCATTACGTACGTATAAGCACGAGGTCACTGGTTTTTCTCCCTACTTCCTGAATTCGGTAGGGAGATGGTTACCTATCGAGAAAGAGTTGAACTCCCGTCTGACGCGCGGAGGGACTTATCGCCGATGACGAGAGCCCGGACACTAGAAGGAATACAATTAGACGTGGTGAAGAGGCTGAAGAAGGCGGCTACTGCTAATAAAGGTCGCTATGATCTCCGTCGACGAGCAGAAGTCTTCCAAGTAGGAGATTGCGTGTGGAGGAGAAATTATGTTCAATCCGACGCAAGCAAGTACTTTTCCGCTAAACTAGCCCCCGCGTTCGTAGGACCTTTGACGGTTGCGAAACAGACGTCGACTTGGACGTATGAATTACTAGACGAAAAGGGAAAGAGTGCAGGTACATGGCATGCTAAAGACCTCAAGCAGTACGTGCCGTGATTTAGATATGGATGAATTCGTATTGGTATCATTAGCTGGAGCTCAAATCTGCTAGGGGTAGCTAAGGTATTAATGAGTGGTGTAGGGACTAAACTGCAATAACGTTAGGCTATAGTGAGCAGAATTAACTATTATTAAGTCATTTTGGTGGTGGGTTAATAAAAGGGTTGTGAAAATATACGGTGAAGGGTTAGTTATAAGTAAGCCTAGTATTAGTTTTATATTTAGTCATATATTTTAGGGTTAGGTTATAGGTATTAATGTGGGATTAGAATTGATTTGAATATGAAAGAAGTACCGGTAGTTTGGTTGTGGTGAATGTTCCCTCCTTGTCATTTTTTTTGCTTTTTTCCGTATTATTTTCGTATTTTCTTTTTTTCCTTCCCCTTCTGCGTTCGTTATAGTGAATGACCTTCGTATGGTAAGGTAGCGTATCCTAAAAACGAGTTCGAAGGGCATTCGAATTTTAGATGATAAGGGTAAAAGTACCAACACCAGGCGAATCTAGAACATGCAACATATAAACATGTAGGGAAAATGATGGTTAGAGGAATAGAGACGTGGATGTAAAGAGTGTGCTTGCGTGACGAGAAGGGGCTGAGTGTTGTGTGATATTGCGTCAAGAAATTCAGAATTCAAGTATCGAGTGGGGTGGACGGACATTTGAATCAGTTTTCGGGTATCGGATGCCAAATGAGAGTTTTAAATCGCAGACGAACATGAAAACAATCAACACCAAGTCACTACAAACAATTGTACGCACAAACAACACCATAACTATCAACAACGATATCCCGATTGCGATATTGGCACAACAGCGATATCTATGAGATATCGCGAATCGAATTGTTCCGACACAAACTAACCGACAAGGCAGAGCAACGTATGGCCGTCAATGTTGACGACACCTGACCTAGGCCAACAATTGACCTACATACGATGGATACCGAGTGGATGCCCAAATTGCTGATTCCTGAACTCAAAGCCACGGATCGAAAGGCGATTAAAGTAAACGATGAGATGTTAATAGAATTGACCCGAGATGCGGAGGAAAGTCGAAATACGCGGAAGGAAACCGAGATCCGGAGGACACTAACGTACGCGTCAGGAAACATTCACACCCAAAAACTTAGACACGCACAAATCCTCGCACGAAAACACGGTGGAGTGAATACACTGTGGGAAGCTAATATTATCTGATACCGATCAGATAAAAGGTCACCATGAGGATCGCGAACATGTTTTCTCACTGAACGATTAGATTTGGAATACAAAATAGCCACCTACCTGGAATTTGAAGCCGAAAGTCCGGGAGCACTACCAGAATTCATGGGCACGACAGTAAAATGTTGACATTCGGAAACGTCACGGAGGGAAAAATGTCAGATGAGATGTCCCAAATCAGATTGTGTCAAATTGGATCGTGAGATGAATTAGAAATCCAACACTCAAATGAGTGAAATCGAATTCGGGTGAGTGCGTAAAACGGAATTTGAAAATCCCGCTGCCGCCAGGAAAATTTTCCTGTGGGCGGGATCGATGAAAAAGGTTCGTTTTGGTGTTAACACGGTGAGCGGACGGAGGTCCTAGGCTGTAGGTGCTGGTAGCCAACTAATAGATTTCTTTCTTTCTGGTGTTAACTCGAAATTGTACTGGAGAACATATAACCGCCGACGGTAATCTTTGGAATTTGGAAGCGGCAGCAATAAAAGCATAATCATCTTTCATACTTTTCGCGATTGATGTGCGGGGAAATCTACGAAGGGAGATACCTGTTTCCGTGGACGAGATAGCTGTTTTGCAAAGTACGAGTCGAACGAGGAGAACGATTGGCGAAGGAAGTTTGTAAGATCGAATTTTTACTCTATTGCGAGCATCGACCTACGGAAAGGGGCCCATCGAGGGAGAAAACACACCGCGGCGATCAGAATAGTCAGACCCGGAATCAGCAGGTTAGATAGCAAGTAAGATACTATTGTGAATTAAATTTAGTGCAATTTTACAAGCTAGAAGAAATTTTGGAAGATTACCATTAAATGGTAACGAGATAGAAGATAACGTGATCTGAATTAAAGTTATCATTGTTACAGTAGTGCAATAAAGTGTGTGATCGTGAATTGAATAGGGTTGTAGTTATCGATAGTGATACGGGGTTGCGCATAGGGGTCCGTCATGCTCTTCTCGCTTCAGGGCGACGGTAGCGTTGCAGTGATTCGGTTTAGAAGCGACTGGCACCCACCCGCGACCCTTTCTTCGCGCGCAAAAGCCGCCCGAAAACTGCCGCCCTTGCATCCCAGTTGGGGATAAAGGGTTTTAGTGCGCGTTGCTGATAGTAACGGTAACATAGGACCAAATGGCCAATTAAAGGCAAATGGCCTTTTCAGTGATATTTTTGATATGCCTTTTATTTTATCAAAATAAAGTTTTCAAAAAAACTAAGTTATCGAATCGACTTTTGAACGTGCTCTTAAAAAAGATTTGATAAGTGTGTGCGCTAGGTGCCTCAAATGTGATCCGGCAAGTTTGAAATTTTTTGAATTGCGATAACTTTTGAGAAAACTATTGAATCATTACAAAACTTACAGAACATATTAGCGTTACTAAGTTTTATACTTGTATAAACTTAAATGAACGTGCCGGCTGCGAGTAAAAACCTTCAAATCATCGACTCTCCTGAAAGGTTTTCGCTTGTAAGAAAAATAAAAACTCATATACAAATCTTATGCTTTGTCTTCACAGTCAAAGTAAAACTGCGAAAATTCCATGTCGCACAAGAATGGTAGCCCTTCCCCAATTCACCTATATTTTTAGCATCATAAACTTCTGTTCATGGGAAGTCACGATCCGAGAATCAGATACAGTGGAAATTTACAGAATGTATTGGTATTAAGTAGGACCAGGTCTGATAGAGGCGATTTTGAAATTTATGTAAGTCTGTGCCAATAGTGTTATCTTGAAAAATCACTAAGAAAAATAACTGCTCTTGGCCCTATAAATTCAGATTTAGAGCTTCAGATTTTAACGAAATTCACACAGTAGCTAAATTTTTCTCTAAGGCACGTTTGATTGAAATTTGGTTTGAGCTACCAGCTATGGTAATTTTGGTATGTAAATATATTTAAATTTGCTCAAGAAAATCTTTGCCCTATAGCTTCCAGGGCAGTCATAGGATCATAACGAAATTCATATTGCAAATTAAACTTGTTGTAGGCAATACTCAGCAGAAATCTAGTTGGAGAAACAATGATAGGGTTGCCAGCTATGGTTGGTTTTGTAGTTTTTTTTTGCATACTATTTGAAAGCGATCTTATCATACCATTTTCAAATCGTAGTGATCTTGTAGTGAAAATAAACAATAAATATTACGATTTAGAAAATTTGTTCGTTTGAAAAATGCTCAGGCTTTAGTACGCACATGGAAAACCCCGATGGATAGGCGACTAAACACAGACCAAGGAAAATGTGTATCACCATTGTTCAGGTTAATTTGAACAGACATTTTATGGTTAGATAGTCAAATGTACTTAAGTATGTACTTAATAGATAATTAGCTGGTAGCTAGTATTAGTCAATACCTTAAAAGTAAGCCCCTTAAATATGTTATTTTAAGTTATTTTAAGATTAGACCGATAGACACTGAAGAAGAGGGCAGATTATCCTCGAAATATCGATATATGTCGAGTAATTAAAATAAATCTAGCTTCAAAAGAAAAAAATTGGTTCAAATTAAAATATTTTTACCAGCTAGGAAAAAAAAATTGGTAGGCAATAAAAACATTTTTTTTAGTTTTTGCTAGTTTCTACCATAGAGGACTTGCTTTGTGATAAAATTTATTCCGTGCATTTTTAAACTTTACTAAATTTGCTACAATTTGAGCTTTCAAGGTACAGCGTTTCAACATTTATTGATTTTTTTGAAATTTTGAAATTTAAAATAGCATTGATAAGGTGTTGATTGGCCATGCTTATTCTAGAGCAGTGAGAGTACACCGATTGGTTCATCTGACCTTGGCGAGTTAAGTTACGAAAACAATTCACTTGACTGAAAGGGGAGAACACCATTATTAAGGGCATGTTCCCAAATTTCGACAGATCTGCAATTCTGACAGCACACGAACATCATAAACGCCCTTTCCAAGCTTGAAAGTAATGGACCAACTTCAAAGCTGTGGGCTCTTTATTTTCGAATGACAGCACTGGTGAAGCAATTCTTCCACGCAGCAGGCCACTTTTTTACGCAAAATAAAACTCAGTTATATTTACCAGATATGCTGGAATTGGAAGGGAAGATGGACATTCTTGAATACGATGATTTTACAAGAGAGGAATACTTCAGGCACGCTAACAAATTTTGGTCGGGTATGTGGTCCGACATGACCATTGAATAAGTACTCGTGAAATCCATGGAAAGCTATAGAGGGCTTACATGAGGACGTGGAATGTCTGACTGTGTACTCTTTCGCTGAACACTGTTCATTGTGAGTCTACAGAATATTTGCGATGAAATTGAAACGTACTGCGACGTAACAAGTGAACAGCATGTCAACATGTGCCCATCTAGAGCTATCAGAGATGAATCAGATACTAAAAAACTCTGTAACTGGTTTTCACAGCACTCAGCGTTTTTCACAACAGATTTTACTATGTCCATCTGTAGTGAACAGGTTAGAAATGATACTGTCAGCAGTCACATGTCTCTAGAGGTTGGAAATTTCAGGAAGTGAAATTCAAGCGTAAAAACCATTTGGTGTCTCTTTCATCAATTAAACGAACTATTACTATGGGTGATAAAGTGGTTACTGTAAATCCTCTAACATGATTTCACCGATTATGTGTTCTTAAACAGTCAGATGAAGAATTGCGAGAGTTTTTAACATACGAACTTTCACCAATCCAAATGTTACTATTTACCGAAGAAGGGATGAAAAAGGGCACAAAATCAACGTTACATACAGCATTCCAGCCTGCAAACTTAGATGACAAGGGAGGATCAACAAAATTTGTGCTGGTGGATGGAGGACACCTTCTTCACAAAATTGTGTGGCCTCGAAGCTCATCATTTAGCACGATAGATGACAGGTACATCCAGTACTATAGCTCAAACGTGGCAATTGTTTTTGATGACTACCCCACAGACACTGCACAGAAAAGAATAAAGAGCTCTGAACTTTTTCGAAGAACCCAGTACCACTCATCTCTAGAGATCATTTTTGATGAAAAAACTATAGCACAGGTTCCTCAAGAGAAGTTCTTGTCAAAAGACCAAAACAACCCAGCAAACAATTTAGTGAGCGTTCACTAAAAACGATAGTTTCTCGACAATCAACAGATATATCCCTCATACGAAACCGAGCCTGTTCGCAAAACGATACGCAGCAATAATTTTGCTTATGCTTGAGTTACAATCAATGCAACCAACATTTGCTGCCAAGTTTTGTTGGTGGAACGAGTTACAATCAATGCAACACAACATTTACTGTCATCTGTCACTGGCTATATTAAAGAAATTGCTGTTCGATAATTTGGATCCTTTAAAGTCTCGGAAAGAGATATCAGTGAATATTTGATCCTCTAAAAGCTGCGGAGTATAATGCAAAGCAAAAATGAGACAAAAAAAATACAAATTCTGATTGTCATTTGCATATGACATTTCCCATTTCCCGGACTCTCATAGGAACAGGTGGAATTGGATATTTTCAAAAATGTTGTTGCCATGCCAAGTTTGAGATATGAGCAAACTCTGCTGCCAAGCAAAGTTGTGTTGCATCATTGTAACTGCTCTGATACGTTCTCATGGGTTCAAACTCATTTTGACGTGCAACAAATGTTGGTTGCATTGATTGTAACTCTAGCTTTAGGATGACCGACGCAATAAATAATGCAAGCCATGTGTATGTGCCCTATGGCCTATGCGGCTCAGTAGCAGATTTTACATAGATTTTTCCCCAAGATTGCTGGTCGCGGTATTCGAAACAGAATTTCAGTTTAATTCGACTTTTTTTTTTTATTCGACGGGGCGTACTTAATGTCCCGTTCAAATGGTGCGTGGATTCTTCTACTTCAAGTTGACCGCAGAACGCATTTAGTAGTAAGTTGCCAGGTGAAATCTCCTCGATGGTTGGAACTTGCAGACCGTTAATTCTGTTGCAGGTGGCGTTTGAGCTTTGCAGCAGTCTTGGCAAGCAGCTGGTTAAACTAATATCTACTACATCGGATTCTTTACAAATGAATAAATTGTTATAACATTTACAAATATTAGTTTTTATACCATAGAATTTTTCTTTATTTTTTACTATTTTCTCAAAAGGTATTTCTGTTATTATGTTTCTTTTTTTAATTGGCTTAACTAGAAGAGTTTCGTATGTTTCCTGTCTTGTAATCGGAATATTGATTATATAAAGTATGGTTTCGTGATTACTGATAATTTTTATGTCAGCTAATTCTAGGGCTTCTTCTACAGTCGAAAAGGGTAATAAATCTTTGTTTAACGTATCGGTAGCTAAATTTATTTCTTTTTTTGATAGAATGAGGGAGTTGATGACTCCCATTTTAGCTCAATGTATGGCGTAGTTAATGTTTTTCAATTACTCTTTAACAATTTTCATTTTGTATTTTAATTCGGAAAAATTATTATGATTTGCCCTTTTTTCTTCATTTAATAGTTTTTGTATGTCATTCGTTATCTTCGTAATCTTGTTAATTCGTTGGTTATACAATTCGTTTAATATAACTTGTTAATTACTATTACTTAGGACGTTGTTTATCTTTTCTTTTATCGTCACAAGGTCTTCGTGATCAGGGCTTCCGGCTATCCATTTCCATGCCGAGCCTAGAAAATTTAGTGATCTTTTCGCCTTCCGAGGTTTTAGGTTATGGATTAAAGTCTCAATTTGGTGGAATTCATGCATCAAATATCGTGAGAGTGGATTATGTTGGATTATTGATAGATTCAGAATGGGGTGAACGTCGGTAATAAATCGTTCGTACTGGTCTAAGTCTATAATGTGAATTATTTTAAAGTTTCCGTCCTTTATCTTTGTCTGTCCCAGATAGAAAGATATAATTTGCGAGTTGGTATAGTCCAAAATTTGTACGTTTGCGTTGATCGCGTGGGCGATGAACCTGAAAGAAGTTAATTTCGAACTTTATCTTTATGTATTATTTTGCCAGATTCAGTTAGTATAGTCGTATTTCTGTTCTCTCTAACAACTTCCTGTCGGTATCTAGGGTTTAGTTTTGTTACGATTCGTTTGTTCTGTCTGACGTTAATAACCTGTCCTGTATCGTAAGTTTTTATAGGTTGCCGATTTTTATTGTGGTGGATCATGTCGGTCATTTGTTTGCGTTTGATCTTCTCTATATTACTGAGGCGCGCATTCTCTAATTCTTCAGGGGTGATATTTGGAATTCGGCCGAGGTAAAGCTCTACTGGTTTCTTACCTGTAGTCGAGTGAATTGTGAAATTGTACTCGTGCACTGCACGTCCGAGGAGTTCTTCGAAGAGTCTAGGAGGTCCATCGCTTTTCAGGCATCTCATGATCTCTATGAGAGTGGAGTGCCAGCGTTCAATTTGACCGTTGACTTCACTTTTGTACGGAGGAGTTCGAAAGAGCTTAATTTTAAGTTCGTCCTCTATCATGGACTCTAAGGATGCGGATCCAAGTGCACCTTCGTTATCGATTACCACCATTTCGGGGATACAGTAAAAAAATAGTATATCTCGTAGGGGACGTCTGACGTCCTCAGCGGATTTTGTTGGTATAACTTTGGCTTGAACAAATTTTGTGAATTTATCTATTGCTGTGAGTACGCGTTTTTTCTCCGTCATAAATATGTCGATGTGAACAATATGTCCAGGATATTTTGGAATGGGTGTTGGTTCTAAGAATGGTTTGTTTGGGTGTCTGTCATATTTGTTTTCTTTGCATATGGTACAAAGTTTAACCAGTTGTTTATTTTGGAGCACATTTTCGGAAAGTAAAAATTCTCTAATATTTGTTTGCGGTTTTCTTCCGCGTTACGGTGTGCTCTCTTGTGAGTTCGAAGGATTCGTTCTTCTTGTTCTGCCTCGTAGGGAATGTCTTCTACCAGTTTTTGTGTAAAGCGAATTCTGTAGTCTTTAAAGTAATGGGGATATATAGTTTGGATGAGACCCATACTGCCCTACTAAGCGCAAAAGCGGTATCTCAATGAAAGCCAATTTCGAGATAATTGAAGTTTTGTAAAAGTAGTAATATTGATATACCTCTAATTTTTTAGTAACTTAAGGTAAAACTGAGATAAGCGACGAGGAACTGGGTTTGTTTGGAGCTGGTGGAGGATTCTCCTTACTCCAATTTTCTCGGTAAGCAGTATATGAATCATGGATACATCGGGTACTTAGATTTAGAAAATTTTCTTAAGGTGTTTTCCATATGTTTAAAATAAGATATCATTAAAAGTCTTAGTTCATTAGATGCGCATTGTTTTAAGCTTTCTAGTGCTATAAAAATCAGATTTTCGATATTTTTTGAGATACCACTTTTGGGCTTAGTAGGGCAGCATAGTAGTTTCGTCAATGAGGAGTCCATTTGTCAGATGTGGATTTAGATACCTTTTAAAAATGTTTATTATGTCGTGCTCGGAATAGTTTCTTTGAATAATGATGTGCCTGGTGTAGTTTTCAAAGGGGTTTACAATCTGATAACTGTTTTCTTCTCCGATTTTAAGAAGGAGTTGATTTTTAAATACGTTAACTGGTGATTCGACAGTGTGCCGAACTATCGTCACTATGTTCTGTAGGTGTCATGAAATTTATTTCGTTTGTATTGTGTGTCAGAGTAGTCGGTTCTTTGATTTCTTGAGGGGGTCTAGAAAGAGAATCGGCGACGACCTTCGCTTTACCTGGTTTATAACGTAACATAATCATATTCTTCGAGAGTGGCTTTCCAACGTTTGAGTTTACTATTTGTGTTTTTCGAACTGAGTGCGTATATAAGGGGTTGATGGTCAGTGAAAATTCGTACATGATTGGAGCCGTAAAGATAATTTCGAAGGGAATTTAATGACTGAATAATTGCTAACATCTCTTTTTCATTCGTTGCGTAGTTTTCCTCAGTTTTACTGAGAGTTCTGGACAAGAATGAAATAGGCTTGTTATCTTGAGATAAGACAGCACCGATCGCGTAATTGGAAGCATCGGTTGTTAGCTCGAATGGCTTAGTGAAGTCTGGATGGGAAAGTACAACATCTTGTGATATGAGAATATTTTTGAGCTTTTCATAAGCTACAGCTGCTTCTTTATCGAAAAAGATTGGTTTGTTTTTGGATGAGTTTTTTGATACTCGTCCATACTCCCCTCTTAAAAGGGATGTCAGGGGTTTGGCAATTTTCGCATAATCTTTAATAAACCGTCGATAGTACTCTGACATGCCTAGGAAAGAACGTAAGTCTTTGAGTGTTTTGGGAAGCGGGAATGAAGCGATTGCTTCAACTTTCTTGGGGTTTATTTTGATGCCATCTACGCTGACTATAAACCCTAAGAATTCAACTTCTTTTTTTAGGAATTCGCATTTGTCCAAATTAATTTTCATATTGGCATCTTTCAGGGTTTTATGAACTATGTCTAGATTTTCAAAATGGTCTTTTTCAGTCTTAACGAAGACTATTATGTCATCTATATAAATGCGACAGCGTTTTCCGATGTGTTCTCGAAGGATGTCGTCTAGTGCCCTTTGAAATATTGCTGGGCCGTTTTTTAAGCCAAATGGAAGGCGAACAAACTCATATTTGCCCTTATTGATGGCGAAAGCGGTTTTCTCGATGTCGCGCTCTCTTAAGGGAATCTGATGAAATCCGCTTTTTAGGTCGATGATTGAAAAATATTGATTTTCACCAAGGTTGGAGAGGACATCATTAATGTCGGGAATATGATAAGCATCGGTTACTGTAATGGAATTCAATTTCCGGTAGTCGAATACCATTCGAAATTTTTTTTTCTCCTGATGTATCCGGTTTTTTCTTTACTATCCAGACTGGTGCATTATAAGGGGACTTAGAAGCACGTATGATATTGTCGTTTAAAAGTTGTTGAATTTTTTTTTCGACTCCGTCCTTCAGCGCCATTGGATAATGGTAAGATCTAGCATAGACTGGGTCGTTGGTTGTCGTACGAATTTCCCCTTTTACAGTAGTTATGTAGGTCAGGCTTCTGTTTGGCTCTGATGCTAGGTTAGGGTATTTTTCGAGAATATGTTTCAGGGTTTTAATTTGTGATTCGGTCATATGATTGGTTCTTAGGTTTAGGTGATTCATGGTCAGGGAAATTTGTTGTTTGAGGGGAATCCAGATATTCCCTTTGATCGTCATAAAATTATTGTTAGTGTGAATATCTGCTTGGAGGGTTTTTAAGCTGTCATTCCCAATTATTCCTGCAAATGTTTTTAATGGTGGTAGGATGAAGAATTTTAATTTTTCGATGTTGGGTCCAAATAAAGGAATAAAGGCATGGTGTGTTATATTGATTGATCCGCCAACAGAATTTACATTAAAGGATTTTTCATTTTTTATGGGATATCGTATGAATCGTGGCTGAATGTAATTTTTGTTCGAGCCGGTGTCAATAAGAAATTTGAGACTTTCTCCGCTCTTCGCGGTGTATTCCATTTATGGAAGCGAAGAGCTCAACAATCTAAAAAATGGACGTTGTCCTGTTCGTTTTCAGTATTCTGGTCAGGGGTGTCTGTAGTTGTATTATTATTATCGTTTTCGGTAAGTGGGTTTTCGTAGGTAGTTAGTTCGTGGTAGTTATAATATTGTTCGTATTGTCCGTATTGTTCGTATTGTTCGCTGTCGTAATTTTCGTCAGGAGCAGTGAGAGTCTGCTCCAAATTGAATATCCTCTGCTGTTAGGTACGTGGGCCATTTGAGATGTTGGCCGTTTTTGGGCTATGTGTTGGTGTTGATTTTGGGGTCGGTTTTGGTAGTTTATGGCTCTTGACCTGATTGACTGATCAATGTCCATCGGCTCATATTGCCTGGGCTTTGGGGGTAATTGCCTGAAATTCGGATTGGGTGCAAATGGTCGATGGTTTGGAAAAAATGGATTAGGTTGTGGAGGATGTCGACGAAATTGTGGGGGCAGAGGAACGCTAGGGTTGTGTAGTAATTCAGGGAGGAAATCTCTTCTTGGGATGTGGCCTTGTAAGGGTGAATTATTCCTTTTAGGTGGCAGTGGTGGTGGTACATTAGGGTGATTCCTTCTGATTGTGTTGTGTGAGCTTAACGCGTGCTGAGCTCTGTAGTCTACATTTTGCAATTTAAGGCAAAGATGTAGAGCTTGCGGGAGATCAACGGGTTCTCGAATACTTAAGAGGCGAGGAAGATCACCTTTGAGACCACGCACGAACGTATCTAATGCCTTATCTCTATAGCATAAACCTAAAAGGTTTTCACATGAAATGTTACCCATGAGGATCTTAGCAGCAAAGATAGTTTTGAAATTTTCTCGTCTCTTATTAAGTGTATTCATGGCCAGTAAGTTAAGTCGATTAATGTAAGGAGGCAAGTGAAGAGGATCTGACCAAGCAAATTCACGCAAACAAAACCGAAGAAATTTTTTCTGAATGGACTCGATACGGTCCACATAAACCTGCTGATAAGGCGCCTAAACTATACACGCATATTCAAGTATTGGTCTTACTAACGCACAAAAAAGAATCTTAGTAAGATGTATATCATGAAATTCTTTGGATCGCCTCTTCACAAAACCCAAGGTAGATGAAGCTTTTGATAAGATGGCGTTAATATGATCGTCAAAAGTAAAAGAATTGTTTAGAAGTACTCCTTAATCGAGTACTTTGTCAGAATACCTTAAGGGAATACTATTCAAAGAGTATTCAAAGCTCAACGGATTAATTTTACGCGTGTACGAAACAACGGTACACTTGTCAATATTAATTACTAATTTATTAAGGCCACACCAGGTCGTGAGGTTATTAAGGTCAGCTTGAAGTTCCAAGCAGTCGTGAATATTAGATACCTTTTTAAAGATTTTGGCGTCATCAGCATATAGTAAAATTGATGAATGTTTCAGGACAGATGGTAGGTCATTTATGTATAAAACAAAAAGTAGAGGTCCTAAGTGACTACCTTGAGGAACACCAGATAAGACAGCAATTTCAGACGATAGGGCGCCACGGAAGGATACGCATTGGGTACGACATTCCGAATAAGATGCTATCTAGGAAATAAATAGCTGAGGAAAGTTAAACGAGGACAATTTACACAATAAAATGGAATGATCCAGCTTATCAAAAGCCTTCGTGAAGTCAGTGTAAATACAGTCTACCTGAAATCCCGCCTCGATTGATGGGATAACAATGTTGGAAAACTCAAGCAGGTTGGTAGTTGTGGATTTGCCTTTCAAGAAACCATGTTGGAAAGGAGATAATATGGATTTACTATGAAACGCCACAACATTGCTGATTATCGCTTCAAATAGTTTAGCAACACATGGAAGTTTTGCAATGGGACGATAATTGCCTACAACATTTCTATCAACTTTTTTATGAATAGGTGTAACAATTGCGTATTTCCAACCACTTGGAAAAATACCGAGCAACAGAGAAAGGTTAAATAGGTAGGCAAGGATAGGAGACAGGGAGGAGATACAATATTTTAAGATAGCGCTAGGAATGCCGTCAGGGCCTGGTGTCAAATTATTGTCCAACTTCCTAGAAAACGTTAAAATGGTATCTTCGTCTATAAACAAGTCTTTCATTCCCAAAGAAGAAGTTGGGATCATTGTCAAGTTGTCATTATAATTATTACTATTAGTAGAAGGTTCCGTATTATATGCGGTACGGAAATGATTAGCGAAAATATTGCTAATAGTTAATGGATCGGAAATGGCCATGTCGTCTGAGTTAAACGTGGTGGGATACCAATCATGGCATCTCTTGGAATTAATAAAATTCCAAACCCTCTAAGCCGCTGTTGAAAAGCAGAATTAAGATTTCTAAGGTGAATTTGGTAAGAACTTTCGACCTCGGAGTGATAAATATTTTTCAACTCTACAAAAACCAAAAAGTCAGAAACAGAACGAGACGAGCAATATCTTCTCCAAGCTTTAGATTTTAAATTTTTTATATGGCGTATTGCCTTCGATTTCCATGGAACTTTATTGCAATTGTTAGGGAAAGAGACTGGTACTAACTGGGTAAAGCATCCAAAAAGAATTGAATGAAAATTGTACACTGCCTTATTAATGTCTTTTTCTAACAACACAGTGGACCAATCACACCTTGCGATGAGATCATTTAGTACATCCAAGTCGACTTTCTTAAAATTAAATTGACACGGTGAGTTATGTAAAGGAGTGCTTAGAGATGTATTGATTTCGTAGATGATTAGAACTGGTTCATGATGTGTTGAATCGCAGAGAGATGATGGACAGTGCTTGACCTCGGACGGGTAGGCGTTTGAAGTAAAAACTAGATCCAATAATCTTCCATGACTGTTCAAAATGCTGTTTACTTGGTTTAAGCCGCACGCAAGCATTACGTTTATAAACTACTCGGCGTATGGGCGATTACCAGGAGAAAAGGTTGGGGCTAATGTGAAGCCGTCGTCAGATAAGTTCCAAGTAATTCTGGGTAGGTTGAAGTCACCCATGAGGATGAGTTCATCTTTTCCATCTAATAGGTCACATAAATGATGAGTGGCGTTAAGTACTTGCTCATAACAAATCGATGCTGAATTAGGAGGGATATATAGAACTGCTAAATAGAGTTGCGCCATTCCCAGGTCCACACGAGCACAGACAAGTTCCAAGCTATCGGTGTTTGGTATGATTACTTCTGATACGCGATCCGAACTGCGCACGGCAAGCAATACGCCCCCACCTACCGGGGCGTCGAGTAAAAGTCCATGACGATCTTTAAGGAAGACAGAAAACCGCGAATCAAATAGTTCTGTATTCAATATCTTCGCGCAGAGCCAAGTTTCAGTTAAAGCTACGACATGAAAGTCTGAAGAAAGATAGTACGTGTAAAATTCGTTAGCTTTAGATCGCATGCCGCTCATGTTGGCGTAGAAGATTGACATGTTTTCGAAACGTTTTTTGACAGAGATTTACCAGCCGTAGCACGATTTCTTGGTGTAAATTCACGGACGATTGCGTTCAAAGGCCAGAAACTGGGCTATCTGATGGTATTAAAGGAGCAATCCGGAACGATGACCTTAAACGATGACACCCGAGGATGCTGACCAATTTTCGCAACCGAAATGAGTCAGAAGGTAAAAAAATGTTAGTGTGGTGTAGGATGTCAATGATATTGTTTTTCACATCGTCGGGGGTAGTAGTTGGAGCAAGCCTTGATAAGAATAACACCCGAGGCTTCACCACACCATTGAGCTTGCAACTAAAAGTTTCAGCTCCGAATCTAGCAAGAACTGGGCGAGCGCTGTTTGTTTCGTGTGTGAGGAAGTACGCGTTTCCTTCTTTATCTGATTTCTCAGATCCTTCTGTAACAATGATTTTCGTTGTTTCTACCTCTTTGTCACCTGCCGGGGAGTTGTCGATTGATTTAGACTGCTTGCGTCTTATCCCCCTTTCTTTATTCGATGCTTCTCTGGCACCTGTGATTGGGCTGCTATGGTCTAAGCTATCAGCCTGACAGGAGGAAGAATTCCTGGGTTTTGTATTTTCACGAGCGCCGTGAGGATTCTCTAAAACGTCAGTCTGGCAACTAGAAGTGCGGCGAGCAATGTTTAAAGATGACGTAGCGCAGCCACTCAGAGTCGAAAAGATCCTATCAACTTTCTCATTAAGTGACTGTAGGTGATTATCAGATGTAGTAAAAACTGAACATTCGCTTGTTCCAGCGGTTGCAAATCTATTATTGATTCATTCAACAGTCCAGTTTTGCATTCTAGATTCTTAATTCTACCAAGAATAGCGTCGTACTTATCATTCAAACTAGAGATGCTGTCTTTAATGTATCTTATGTCGTCCAGATGCGACCTGATGTCAGTCAAAGTTTCGAAAAACGGTGAGAGAGCTGAAGATATGCCGTGTACTAGGCCAGCGATGGTGGAGCTATCATCCTTTAGAGCTTCGCTGGTAGTACATACTTGTTGGATGTTAGCGTTGGTTAAATTAAGCAACCTCAAGACGTGACACGGCTTTATTTCGCTGCACTCCTGACAGGTAAATGTCGAAGATGCCTGCGATCTCCGTGGTGATTTGACGCAAGCAAAATGAAACGACCTCCCGCAGATTCCATCGCATGCGCACGACTTGCTTTCTCTTGGCTTATCGCAATACCCACAGGCCACGGGGCATTGAGAGGCGGAGCTGCCTGCTTCCATTTTCGTTTATCAAGCCGAACAGTATGCTTGACGGTGCTATAAAAGCTTATAAAAGCAGAAAGTAATTGAGCAGCCAAAAGCTCGTAAAAAGTCGGTGCGCCAAGAGATATGCAAATTTATCAAGCTCGGTGAGTAATTAAAGCACAAAACGGAGCTGGACACATTCACTACTAAGATTTATGTTTTTCGGGTGAATAGCGCCAAGAGATATGCAAAATTGTCAAGCTCGGTACATTATCAAAGCACACTACGGAACTGGAAACAACTAATCAAGTTATTTCGGTTGGCCATTATCCTCACAACACGAAGGGATTTTCACAAGTCAAGAACCGTCACTGAACAACAAAAGGATTTTCGATAAGTGGAGGCGCACCGATGATTTTTAGCAAAGAAGGAAAAGTATTTTCAATAAGGTAGAAAATGATTTTTTTATAAAAGAAGAAAGAGGATACAGAATGAAAAGATGAAAAGATCACTACCGTTTTATAATTTTCTTAAAAATGACGAAAGATAATCAACTTCCACTTTACACTAACACTGTTCACTAGCTGAAAAGGTTCAAGATTTCTTTTACCACAAACAATAATAAATATATTCAATAAAATTCTGATTTCCAATAGAAGCCTTATATTTTATACATCTTTGTCTTTGTGTTTAGTTTTCTTGCAATATATTCACTTTCTTGACAAAATTTTCAATTTTTCAGTAAATCAATTTTAAAATATTCGATTCTCTTAATTTTTCTTTCAATATGCTTTCAATGTAAAAAAAATTTTCAGTTTCTTAAAACTAAATATAAAATTTGACTTACAATATTATTGCTGCAAGCTCAAAACGCATACTTGATGATTCCGATGATTCCTTAGCAATACTATGTTGCTTTTTCTTCCAGGATATCATTTCGTCGTCACTTAAGTTTGGATTGACTACTGAATCGATGTTGAGGGCGGCTGTTAAATCCTTAAAGTCCTTTTACCTTTGCAGGCTACTCCGGGGGCCTCCTTCCCTCAAACGAACACCGCTGCTGTTGTTTTAGATACACTCGCGCACGATTCGCGTTATTTCTACGGTACTTTTTACGTTTTCCCGATTTAACCGAAGAAAACTGGATCACTTGCCCAGCCTCAGGAAGTGACTTAGCGATCTTTTTGTGGCTAACCGATCGACCAGTTTCTTTTAACGCGAGCACACAACTTTGTGCTTTACTTTACGATTTTGTGGTGTCACGATCAAGTCCCTGCTCGGGCGCCAGTTAAAAAATTACTTTTCAATTATATTAAAAAAAATTCTCTTTGAGCTTTATTCAAATGAATGTACAATATAAACTGATACTTATTCTAGTATCGATGATTGCTTTTATCCGATATTTCTGCTGATGCAGCGTCTGCCTTTGCTGCATTTGGTTCATCATGATCGATGCATTTTCACCTGGGCGCGTGTTTGCTGATTATGTGGGAACGTGTTGTTAACTTATATATATATATATATATATATATATATATATATATATAAGTTAACAACACGTTCCCACATAATCATCATCATATTTATATATATTTATATATATATATATATATATATATATATATATATATATATATATATATATATATATATATATATATATATATATATATACATATATATATATATATATATATATACATATATATATATATATATATATATATATATATATATATGTATATATATGTATATATATATATATATATATATATATATATATATATATATATATATATATATATATATATATATATCTATATATATATATATATATATATATATATATATATATATATCTATATCTATATATATATATATATATATATATATATATATATATATATATATATATATATATATATATATATATATATATATATATATATATATATATATATATATATATATATATATATATATATATATATATATATATATATATATATATATATATATATATATATATATATATATATATATATATATATATATATATATATATATATATATATATATATATATATATATATATATATATATATATATATATATATATATATATATATATATATATATATATATATATATATATATATATATATATATATATATATATATATATATATAGAAAGATATATGAATTTACGGCGAAACGACTTTTATACAAATTTTCTTGGAAAATCAGTATAAATCGACTTATTGAAGATAATAGTACCTTAACGAAATTCACATGAAAACTACTCCAAACTTCGTATGGCAGAAGTTTGGTTGAACAGTTTTGTTGAAATTGCCAGCTTTGATAATATATCTAACTTGAATGTTGAAAATTTATTCAACAATGTAAAACTGTCACCTTATCAACAACGCGTACTAAAACCCTTATATCCCCGACTCCCTGTACCGTAATTTTTCTCCTATAAACTCGTTCATGTCTGGTTTTATATTCGGGGTCACCTTCCCCTAGGTCCACTTAGCAAGGCAGCAACGCATCTGGCTTGGTGAGCCACTGCCTTGAGCTCCCTCACCACGACAAGGTGACGGACGATCACTATAACCACAGTAAGGGATTCGAACACGATCAGCGTAGATTTACTCGCTCACTGTTATTTAAATTCAAAATCCCTTACAGTGGTTATAATGATCTTCTTTCCTTATTCTAAATTCCTTCACTAGAGTCACTACGTAACGTCAATCGATCAGATAGATCCCAATTAATGTTCTCTCTTCCCTTTGCGCGTTCTGAAGTTTATTTCAACTCACCGCTGTTGCGTATGCCCAGGAAGCATAATGATCTTCAGTTTGGTCCTTTTCCGCTAACGTTCTGTCAATTTTAGTCCCATATTAAAGTCATAATTCTTAATGCTTCTTATAATGATTGATTTTCTTTTCAATTTTAGTACTATTTTTGCACTTTCTTCGATGTTGAATTGTATATTAGCTTTAATTTGTTGAAGTTCTAATATGTATATTTCTAATATTTTTATATATGTGTTAATTTTTGCTATTTTCTTCTTTTGGATTTATTTAATTTTTCTATTTTTGTAATTGGGCAGAAGCCTGTTAAAATGGATTCAAATAAATAAATAAATAAATACAGGTTTATATAATATATATATATATATATATATATATATATATATATATATATATATATATATATATATATATATATATTTATATATACATATATATATATATATATATATATATATATATATATATATATATATATATATATAAATATATAAATATATATATATATATATATATATATATATATATATATATATATATATATATAATATAAAGGTTTATATAAAATATAGGTATATATATAATGTTTATAATATTCATATATATTCAAATAATATTAAAATAAAAAAATAGCGCATCAGAACCGCTAGAAAACTGATTTTCGAAAAATTATCTTTGAGTGGCTTAAAAATGTGTGAAGATTTAATGCACTTCTTTGTAGTATCATATCAACCATTTCTTACTCAAAGGAACAAATATCATTTTCTGACAGCATTTTCTATAACACAAATGATGAAAATGTTCAGTGCTGGCAACATTTGTCCAACACAGCAGCAATAAGTCTACCATAACATGATCGTGCTTAATCAACCTATCCTTTGAATTTCGTTTTCATCCAAGGATATCATCGAAAGTTTCAGCGATTAAATTATGTATGGGGCTGCCATCCGAAAAATTTCCAAAACACGGAAAATTTAAATATCGGTTGCTTATTATATTGTTAATGCTTTGCTTATGAATACAAAATGGAAGCATCTGTTGGTGCAATATGTACGAAATTGTCTGGTGCTGGCAATCATGCGTTAGCACTATAGCTGCTGCCCTTAGAGTTAAATTCACTCTGTGAATTTCGTTTCGATTGAATTGCTGCGCTGGAAGTTATAGGAGTGAATAGAATTTTATGGTTACCATCCTCAAAACTTTTCAAATTTTCGGAACCTCAATATTTGTTGCTAACTGTCATTGCAGAATCATTCTCATTTGGAAATTTAATGACAACATCGCACGATAAAGAAAAGTCAATAAATTACGAAATTCATCATAGCTGGCAACCCTTTCATGATTTTGCAACGCAACTCCTACAGAATTAGAAATGCAGCAAGATCCACTTATCACATGAATTTCGTTTTGATTCCGTTACTGCATCGGATGTTACAGGGAAAAAACCTGTATTTTCCTGAGCAAATTGACAATATTTAGGAGACAGCTATGGCAAGCTGGCAACCTTATACTAATTTTTTTACCAAATTTTTACGTAATCTGTCTCAGAGTACGGTTCACCTACTGCGTGAATTTTGTTAAAATCTGGTGGCTGAATCGGAAGCTATAGGCCAAAAACCAGTTTTTTTTCGGTGATTTTTCAAAATGGCACCACTGCCACAGTATTGCCCGCATTTCAAAATCACTTCTATCAGTTCTGGTCCTGGCTAATTTCAACATGTTCTGTAAATTTCATGTTGATCGCATTATCAGGTCGTCAGTTCTTGTGAACAGAAGTTTTGAGTGCTGAAAATAGAGGTAATTTGATCATGGGTTGCCGTTCTTGTTTACCGCGGTATTTTGGAAATTTTATTTGGACTTGGTGAACAAAAGTCAAAATTTATCAATAATTTGAATTTATTTTCAAAAATCAAACATTTTTCAGGAAGGCCGATGATTTGAAGGATTTTTTTCAGAAGCCTGCTGTGCAAATTTCACGATGATCCATTGTTTTTCTTAGAAGTTATGACAAATCGAAATTTGAAATAAAATCATTGCCTACTTTTAGGCACTCAGCGCCTAATCAATGCTTTATATATATATATATATATATATATATATATATATATATATATATATATATATATATATATATATATATATATATATATATATATATATATATATATATATATATATATATATATATATATATATAGATATAATATATAGATATAATATATATATATATATATATATATATATATATATATATATATATATATATATATATATACATGAATATATGATGAATTTTCGGCGAAACGAGTTACGAGTCTTCGAAAATTAGTAAAAAAAAACAGCAGTTCGAGCGTGCAAAATCCATTCAATTATCAATCCAATCCACTAATCATCTCCAAATGTTAAAAAGCGAAAGTAAAGCTAGAACTACACTGGTCTCACGTAACGTGAGCTCACGTGTCGTCACGTTATGCGTGTGGAGGCATGAGCTCACGCTTGGAAATACACTTGTCTCATGCTAGCAGCTCACGTGTGGTGCAGTTGCTGGTCGACGGTTTGAGGTTTGACTAAATTTCGCTGCGCACATAAAAATTCTGATACAATTTTTTCCCACAATTTACCAGCATCAATGTATTTCGCCATTTCACAAGTATTCATGCTTATACATTTTCAACAAATCACTTACCTTATACATTTCAAACAAATTAAATACCATGCGGTAAAAATATTGGCTAAACGTGCTCTCACGTGAGCTCAAAAATCTGAATTTGCAGATTATCAAAAACGTGAGCTCACGTGAGCTCACATGAGCCGGGTGACGTGTCGCCAGTGTATTTCTAACCATACAAAATGGTACTGCAGATCTATCACACGTGTGGTCAGCTGATGTGACGACACGAGAGCTCACGTTACGTGAGACCAGTGTAGTTCTAGCTTAAAGCAATTAAGTCAAATTTATCAATAATTTGAATTTATTTTCAAAAATCAAACATTTTTCAGGTAGGCCGATGATTTGAAGGATTTTTTTCAGAAGCCTGCAAAGTTCAAAGTTCTTAGAAGTTATGATAAATCGAAATTTGAAAAAAAAATCATTGCCTACTTTTAGGCACTCAGCGCCTAATCAATGCTATATATATATATATATATATATATATATATATATATATATATATATATATATATAATATATATAATATATATATAATCATCGTATCCGACCGCTTTCGCCTTAGTCCAGCCTTCAAAAAGCTTGATTTGAGTTGACTTGACTCGTGTTATCTAAAAACGCATGGACGCATGGACTGATGTTTAAGAACCCTTTAAGTGTTATAGGAGATACTGTCAGAAAATGACATATATTATACTTCGAGTAAGAAATGGTTGATATGATACTACAAAGAAGTGTATTACGTTTTTACACATTATTAAGTCCGTCGAAGCGGCTCTGACGCGCTAGATTTTTCACTGATTTGCGAGGAAAATTAGTATGAAAATCGGTTGGCAGAAAATTCATCTTTCTTTATATACACTAAAGGCAAAAAGTTTAAGACCACTTAGGAATCAAGAAAATAAACAAAGTTTTCATGGTAATTAGAATTTATTTATTTCTAGATAAAATATAATTGATTACTTTTTATATAATTGTCAAATTTCAGCTTATTGTTTTTCTAGTTTACAAGTCCAAATTTATAATAAACAAAAAGAATCTTTTTCTACTTTAAATTCTACATTCATCAAAATATCTTCTTTTGACATTTTTTACTGCTTTAGTAATCCTTGGCATTCTTTCAACTAATTTTCTTACAGTATCTTGGGAGATATTGTTCCACCCTTCTTGAAGAAGCTCCCACAAGTGTTGCTTTGACGTAGGACAGCGTTCACGTACCCTTCTATCTAATTTTTCCCATAACAATTCAATTGGGCTACAATCAGGTGATTGTGGGGGCCAGGTCATATTCAATAGTATTCCATCATTCTCAATATCCTCTGCATAATTTAGAGCTGTGTTTGGGGTCATTATCCTGTTGAAGGCTGAAATTTCGCCCAATTAACCGCAAACCTGATGGTATGGCCGTGTTCTGCAAGATTTCCTTGTAGCGTTCTTTAGTTAACGTGCCATTAATTCGAACTAATTCACAGACTCCAGCAAGAGAAAAGCACCCTCATGCTTTCAAGTTGGTACTACACAGTTCGCGGCCATTCTTTCTTTAGCAGATCGCCTGACATCAACCCTCCGTTTGGAGCCAAAAACTTCAAACTTTGAATCATTTGTCCAAAGCACCTGTGACCAGTCTTCAATTGTCTACGGGCTATGAGCTCGTGCCCACTCTAACTGCTTTTGTCTGTTACCTTTTCGAAGCAGAGGTTTTCTGGCTGCTACACGCCTCACGAGTCCAGCTTCCCTTACACGATTTTTTACAGTTGACAAGCTTATGGACTTTGAATGTCCCGCGTTGAACTCTGCTCGAATTTCCAGTGCAGTTAACTTTCGATCCATTTTGCTCATAAGCACTAGAGTCTTATCCTCTGCTTCTGTTGTCACTGTGGGTCATCCGCTCCTTACAACATCACAATAACTTTCACTGTCCTTGAATTTAACGATAGCATTATGTACAGCAGTCTTTGAAAATTTTACTTCATTACTCATTGTACCGAACGGCAACACCGTTCGGTGGAACGACAACGACGACGACGATGGCGGACGTGACAAAATGAGGAGTCGATCTCGAACAAGTCCCCGACAAGCCTCGATGGTTGCCAATTAGGTCCGGACCGAGCGAGCGATGGCGCGAGCGAGCAATTTGGTGCTAAACGCGAATATATTGAGCGGTGCGAGTATGCAATAATAGTGCAATGTAGTATGGTGCTGCGTAAAATACGAACAAGTAGTGCAATAAAGGCGCGGCGGTAAACCGCCTATAGTGTGTTTTATTTTCCCCCCCTGCCGAGTGCGCACGAATGTGCCACCTTCGGCCCCATTCTATACATTTTGGTCCGTCGAGCCGGATCCTGCGCCTTGGTGAAAACCATTACAGAGCTCCATTTAAGAAAAAACCCCCAATTCGGTGCATAGGTGCGAAGTGTGTGTGCTAGGGCAAAGTGCGAGCTATGTGCGCAGTGCGTGTGCAAATTGTAGGACAAAGAAGCATGGCGTCAGAAAATGCCAGAAAGATCCGTTGTGGGATCATTAAAATGGGGTGAGTACCATGAAAATTAATGTGTGCAAGTGCAAGCGACGAACTGAAAAGGGCTATAAAAGTAATATGTGCTTCGGAATTGAAAAAAGACTATAAGAAAATAAACATGTGTTGACCATAATGCGCAGAGCTATGTTGGTGCAATAAATATTTCAAATAGAGCAGGAATATTCACGTGCAATGCTAAACATCCATGCAAATGCCATGAACCGCCGCCAAATACATTATACACGCTCAAATTCTCGTATTGCGTCGCTTAGCAACGAGAAAAATATTGCCAATCCTAGCAACAGTCGATGCGACGCCAAAATTTCATCGAAATACGAGCGTTGATGTGTGCGCCAAACACAGAGCAATGGAATGTGCATGAGAAACGCGTTATATGTGAGATCAAGGGCAAATGGCTTGGTATAATTTCATAGCTACACAAATACTACGAGCAATGTATGTGCCTGAGAGCCGATCGGAACAAAATCTCGCCAGCGCGCACAAATTACATGGACGCATGTATGCTGGCTGTGAAGGCGGACAGCCGCAAAGAAGAATGTTCGAGAGATATGATGCCTGGAGGGCGATTAACTGTGTGCTGCGGCTGGCGCGTAGATGAAGTGATGAGCATGGGCGATTGGTGCTAATGAGCATGTGCGAAGATATGAACGATTCAAGATCCGATATGCGTGATCGAATCGACTGACGGAGCAAGGCAAGGTGCAGGTAATATCCAATGTGCGGATATATGAGCAAGGGCAAATATTGATATATGAGGCCCAATGTGCGGATCGGTGCAGAGCGAATGCGAAAGACAAGAGCTAGAGCGTGGATGGTTGAAGCGAGCGTAGAGCAATGTAAGTTAACAAATCAAATAGATTTAATTGTAAAAAAATACAATTTTTAGGGTTAGACCCTAGTTCTTTATTCTACTATTAATGGGTTACAAAAGACTCCTTACTATCTAATACATTCGCTTATATGCTAAATTACTGCTGATCAATTTGCTGATTTGCATCGATTGTTCGATGCATCGATGCATAGACGCGCCGTCAGCGATCTTTGCTCGCGCGTGCAGGTAGATTTGCTAGCTCAGGTGTGAGCCAACATGATGAGCATGTGTTTAATGTTAACTCCTCCGCGCTTAAATGCGATCGTCTCTGATCGCTAGAAATAGGGAAGATCGTTGAACCGTAGGTGTGGGGCACATGATTGTGGCATTGCGGTCGGTGCTCCCGTTGCTGATGCTGATGATTCCGGGGTTTTCGTGGCTGTCGTTTTTATGATGATATGTTTTCTGTTTCCCCAAGTTTTCCAACAGGTTGTGATACCGAGAATGATAAAACAAATTGTAATTAAACTGTAAATGGTAAATTTGTGAATGTTTTTATCGGATTGCAGAAATTCGATGGATCTTGTGTTGTTGATGCTAAATTCTTTCATCATTTCCAAAGATGATAGTTCATGGTACTCCTCTGTTTCGGAGCTTGGTTGAAGTATTGCGGGCAAAGCTTGTATTCTGGTTGTTTGCTGGGAAACGAATTTTTTGTTGTTGATAGATATGCTGGTATTTTCGAATTTTATCAGGAATGTTCCATTTAAGCTGTGGGATGTATTTTCAATTTCCAATAGGCCGACGAATTGGTTTAAAAGTAATACACCGGGCGAGATTTCGTCGATGGTCGGTACATTTTGATTGTTTATCTTGATACAGGATGCATTGAGGCTTCTCAGTAGATTCGGGATGCAGGTCGTATTTCTTATATCTATTACATTGTCTGATTTGCAGATAGATAATTGGTTTAAAGTTTTACAATTTCCATTAATGCCATAAATTTCTTCTTCATATATCAAAATGTTGTTAAATACAATTTCATTGATCAAATGCTTTCTTTTGATGGGCTTAATTAATATGTTCTGATAAATTTTGCGGGTTGTTAAAGGAATATTAACAATATAAAGTAATGAAGAGCTGTTGGTTACAATCTTTACTTCTGCGAAGTCCAATGCTTCTTCTATTGTTGTATAAGGTAACATTTCTTTGTCCAATACGTTAGTTGCAAGTTTAATTTCGTCTTTGGATAGTATAAGAGAATTCACAATACCTAGTTTAGCCCAATGTATAGCATGATTAATATTTTTTAGTTCTTCTGCAATTATCCTTAGCCTAAAGTGTACATCAAATATTTTGTTACTATTTATCTGATTATTTTCCTTGAATAATTTATGTATTTCGTTTGCCATTCTCGTTATATTATTTATTCTATCATTGTAGAGTTGGTTTATTACGACCTGCCTGTTGTTATTTTGTAGCACATCTGTGATTTTTTCTTTTATGGTGATAAAATCTTCATGGTCAGGATTGCCTGCAATCCATTTCCAAGCACTACCGAGAAAGTTAAGGGATCGCTTTATCCTTTGTGGCTTCAGATTTTGGATCAAATCCCTAATTTGATGCAGTTCTTGGGATAGGAAAGGAGCTAGGGAATGTTGTCGAATTTCTGGAATGTTGAGGATCGGCTCGATTTGTGATACGCAGTCTTCGTACTTGTCTATGTTAATGATGTGAATGATTTTAAAGTTTTCGTCTTGTATTTTGGTCAGTCCTGTGTGAAAAGAGACTATCTGCGAGCTAGAGTAGTCTAAAATTTGTACTCTAGCCACGGAAGTTCGAATGGTGAGCCTGAAAAGTAGAATTAATTTTTGATATTACTTTTATGAACTATTTTTCCGGATTCTGTTAAAACAGTCGAATTATTATTTTCTTTTACAGTTTCCTGCTTGTATTTGGGTGTTAATTTAGAACCTTTTCGCTTATTTTGTTTTACGTAAATAATTTCTCCAATGTCGTAGTTTTTAGTGGGTTGTCTCTTTTTATTGTGGTTTCGTATGTCTGTCTCTTGTTTTTGTTTGAGTCTGTCTATGTTTCTTTGTCGTGCTCTCTCTCGTTCGTCTGAGTCAAGGTTTCTGCCAAGATAGAGTTCTACTGGTTTTTTTCCAGTTGTTGAATGTATGGTATGATTATATTCGTTTACTGCTCGTTGCAGCAGTTCGTCAAATGGGCGTGAAGGACTTTCCTTCCTGAGGCATCTCATAATCTCGATCAGAGTCGAATGCCATCGCTCAACCTGTCCATTTACTTCGCTTTTGTATGGTGGAGTTTTAAATACCTTAATTTGCAGGTCATCTTCCATTAAGGCAGTTATTGAAACGGACGTCAGTGATCCTTCATTGTCGATCACGACATTTTCAGGAATGCAGAAGTAGTATAGGATATCCATTAGAGGCTGTTTTATGTCTTCTATAGATCTTGAAGCAATGACTTTGGCTTGAGCGAGTTTAGAAAATTTGTCCGCCGCTGTTAAGACGAGCTTTCTTTCTGTTGAGAAAATGTCGATATGAACAGTGTGGCCGGGATAAGTTGGAATGGGAGTAGGATTTAAAAACGGTTTGTTAGGATGCCTATCATATTTGTTTTCTTTGCATATTCGGCAGCGATTGACAATGGCTTTAATTTTGGCTGTCATTCTAGGAAAATAGAAATTTTCGAGAATTTGTAATCTATTCTCCTCGGCGTTCCGATGGGCTCTTCGGTGAACCTGAAGGATTCTTTCTTCTTGTTCAACCTCGTTAGGAACGTCTTCGACAATTTTTTGAGTAAACCGAATGCGATAATCTCTAAAGTGCTGTGGATATATCAGTTGTATTTTCCCCATAATATCTTCAGTAGTGCAAAGTCCGTTTACAGTGTTTGGATTTAAGTAACGTTTGAATATATTTATGAAATCTGTGTCCGAGTAGTCTGGTTTTATTATTATGTGTCGGGTGTAATTTTCGAAAGGATGTAGAAGCTGATAGCTATCTTCGTTGCCAGTTTTGAGAATAAGCTGATTTCGAAAGACATTGACTGGGGTCTCGGCGGTCGGGATGAGATTATGAGCAGAGCTATCATCACTGTGAATGGTAGGTGTCATTGAATGTATTTGAGTTTGTCGAGGAGGTCGGGACAGAGAATCTGCAACAACATTTGCTTTTCCTGGCTTGTATTTTAATTCGTAGTTGTATTCTTCTAGGGCCGCTTTCCACCTTTTCATCTTGTTATTAGTATTTTTATTGCTAAGAGCGAATGTAAGTGGTTGGTGGTCAGTATAGATCTTCAGTTTGCGTGACCCATAGAGGTAGTTTCTCAACGAGTCCAAAGCCCATATGATGGCAAGCATTTCCCTTTCGTTTGTTGCGTACCCTTCTTCTGCGTTTCTAAGTGTTCGTGAGAGATAGGTGATAGGTCTGCCATCCTGCGAAAGAACGGCTCCTAGAGCGTATTCAGAAGCGTCTGTTGTGAGCTCAAATTCCTTGTCAAAGTTTGGGTGTGCAAGAACGACTTCCTTGGAAGCGAGACAATTCCTTAATTTATTAAATGCACTAAGTGCCTCGGAATCCAAGTTGATAATTTTATTTTTTGAAAAATTTTTGGGCACTCGCCCATCTTCCCCTCTGAGAAGGGATGTCAGGGGTTTCGCGATTTTGGCATAATCTTGTATAAATCGCCGATAGTACCCCGACATTCCTAAAAATGATCGTAGATCTCTGAGGGTTTTCGGAACAGGAAAGTCAAGAATGGCTTGTACTTTTTTGGGGTTTGTTCGTATTCCATCCCTGCTGACGATATAACCTAAAAACTCAACTTCACTCTTTAGAAACTCGCATTTATCGAGCTGTATTTTCATGTTGGCAGATTTTAGCGTTTGGAAAACGATGTCGAGGTTTTCGAAATGTTCTGCCTCGTTTTTGCCGAAAATGATGATGTCATCAATGTATACATGACATCTTTTCCCTATGTGCTCACGAAGGATGTCGTCGAGAGCTCGTTGAAAAATTGAGGGGGCGTTTTTCAGCCCAAATGGTAACCGTGTGAACTCGTATTTTCCGTTATTTATGGAAAAAGCAGTCTTTTCGATGTCGGATTCCTTTAAAGGAATCTGGTGAAAGCCGCTTTTTAGATCAACCACCGAAAACCATTCATTTCGACCGAGATTTGCGAGAACTTCGTTAATCTCGGGAATAGGGTATTTATCTGGGATGGTTATTGAGTTAAGTTTACGATAGTCTATTACCATTCTAAATTTCTTTTCTCCTGATGCGTCCATTTTTTTCGGGACGATCCAGACCGGAGAGTTGTACGGTGATCTAGAAGGTTTTATTATGCCGTCGTCCAGTAATTTTCTTACTTGCTTTTCTACTTCTCCTTTTAGCGCTATTGGGTAAGGATATGAACGTGAATATACAGGATCGTTTGTCGTTGTTCGAATTTCGCCTTTAACGTTGGTAGTATAAGTAAGTTTTTCATCTGGGTCTGAGAGTAAGCCTGAATGTTTTCGAATAATTGAGTTTAATTTAGAAGCCTGCTGTTGATTAAGGTGGTTTGTTCTTATCTCGAGGGTATTAACTTCCTTTGAGACATATTGTTTAAGAGGGATATGAATATTGGGGTGAATGGTCATAAAACTATCTCTTGCGTGGATGACAGCTCCAAGTTCTTTCAAGGTATCGTTCCCCAAAATACCATCGACAGATATTAGTGTTGGGAGTATAAAGAATTTAATTTTGCCTACATGGGGACCAAGAGGCTGAATATATGAGTGGTGAGTGATTTGGATGTTCCCGCCAACTGAATTGGCATAGAAATTTTTCAGATTTGGAATAGGATTGCCGATATGTCTTGGCTGGATATAGTTTTTATTGGAACCTGTATCCACTAAAAATTTTAATATCTCTCCGCTTCTTGTGACATATTCGAAATAAGGAAGCGAAGAGTGCGTTAGCCTAAAAAATAAATATCGTCTAGTTTCTCCGGTTGGTCTAAGTTAGGGTCTTGAGGGTCTTGCTGTGTCGTCGTAATATTTGCCTGCTGTGGCTCGTTAGTTCCCGTGTTGGGATCTTCATGAAGTTCTGGTGGAAATGGTTGGGTTTCCTCTAGTCCGATGTATTCGAGGAAATCTGGATCGTTACCGATATAAGAATTGTCGAAAGTCTCTTCGCGAACTTCGGGGTGTATGTTGTAATTGTGTGTTATAAAGTGGGTACGCTGGTGCTTATTTGGGTAGTGTCCTTGAAAAGAGGTTGGTCTCTTAGGCACTGGTCTTGATTGTACTTGGGGTCTGTTGGAATAGTTCACGGCGTGTGTCCTTATGGACTGGTCGACTTCCATAGGTTCGGGTCTTGGTTGTGGTTTTGGGGGGACAGGCCTGGGGTTAGGGTACTGTTGCTGAAACCTAGGAGGCTGTAAAGCATGGGGATTGTGCATTAATTCAGGATAAAAAGTTTGTCTAGGGGCTGGAACGGGAAAGGGTTTTGGAGGATTTTGATTGAATCTTCGAGGAGGAACAGGAGGTGGAAGATGATAATTGATTTTTCTTGTAGAGGCTTGAGAATTGTTTGCGTGTTGTGTTCGGTAATCCATGTTTTGTAATTTCAGACAATAGTGTAGTGCCTGAGGAAGATCAACTGGTTCACGAATACTCAAAAGTCTAGGAAGATCGCCTCGTAATCCTCGAACGAAGGTGTCTAGTGCTTTATCTCGATAGCACTGTGTCATCACATTCAGTGATTCGTGGCTCATCTCCATCGATGATAGTTTGTTGAGGATTAGGGAGAGGTGTTGGTAGACAGCCTGGTAAAATTCGGGAATGGTGTTGGATCCCTGTACCAAAGTTGTCATTTGGTACTCTAGTGTACCAAGGTCCCTCTTGTCTGCATAGTGTAGCGTGAGACATTTGGCGATTTTCTCCCAATTGAGTGGGGTGTTGTACGATTCGAGTACAATATCAGCGTGACCGATGATTTTATTACGGATTACTGAAAGAATGCCGTAATATTTGGGTGTGCCTCGGAGATGGTTATAAATTTTCAGAATTCGCTCAACGCTCTTTTTCCAAGAGCCGAATTCGCCGGGTTGTCCAGAAAAGTCCCTCAAACTTTTCACGACATCCGGTATTTTATCCATATCGGATAAATTCAAGTCGGTGCCTATATTAATTTGCACGTCAGTATCGTTGTTGATATCGGCTGCGGGATTCATGAAGGAATTAAACAATTGCCTTCCTTGAATCTGTAGAGTCTCGGACACGAGACGAGTTATCAGCCTTGTAAGCTCAACGTTATCAAGGGCATTGTTCGGAACGCGTGGAGATGGGTTGATTGGAGGCGCGGTGGAAGGATTTTCGATAGGAACTTCGAGACGAGCTGGTCTCACCAAATTATTGGGATTCGACATTTTTCTTTTTAGTAAGAGTATAAAACCACAAAAAACAATGCGCACCTTTCGAACCGAATACTTTTTTAAAAAATTTTTTGCACAGCGAAACGCGATTTGGATGGCAACAAAAACAACAAGCACAGATACACTTATAGAAAAAGTTTGAAGTTCTTAATCTAAATATGTATGTATATAATTGCAAAATAATATAGGATTAGTCAAATCATGCACTTTCTATTTAGGTAAAAAATTTCACTTGAATTCGATAAATCTTTGTTCCTTTGCTTTTCAATAAAAAAATTCTGTTAATGGCACTTATTTATTGGCATTTATATGTTTACTTGATTTGAGTTGTACCTCACTTATTGAAAACAAATATATTTCTTTCTTGTAATAATTGAATTTGAGTTTATTTGAAATTGACTTTAATTAATTGAATTCTTTAAAATATGTTTTCCTTTTAATATGAAAATAATCAGACTTTTGTAACTTACAGAAAAATTAAAATGTTTATTTCCTGCATCGGGTTGTTCTGGACCGTCCTGCTGGTTCCAAATCGGCTGTTTCCTTTTTGTTCAGGCTTGGTGTCCTGATCTACTGGGGGGCCTTTCTTTGGTGATGCACGCTTTTAGTACCTGGGTAGGTCCTTTTAAATTCTCGCCGTAGTCGAAAATATCCAAAACGGTACTATTAGTTGTTTCCCGTCACTACAATTCTTTTCGTAACTGTTTGGCGATTTAATTCGCGGTAATACTGTTACTCGGTTCCCGCACTTTGAAAATAATTAAGTTATCTGGATCACCTGCCCAGCCTCAGGTGGTGACTTAGCGAGCTAAATAAGGTAGGCTAACCGCTCGACCAGATTTCCAACTTAATTTTGCGTTGCACTTAGCTTGGACGGTCCCTGCTCGGGCGCCAGTTAACAAATCAAATAGATTTAATTGTAAAAAAATACAATTTTTAGGGTTAGACCCTAGTTCTTTATTCTACTATTAATGGGTTACAAAAGACTCCTTACTATCTAATACATTCGCTTATATGCTAAATTACTGCTGATCAATTTGCTGATTTGCATCGATTGTTCGATGCATCGATGCATAGACGCGCCGTCAGCGATCTTTGCTCGCGCGTGCAGGTAGATTTGCTAGCTCAGGTGTGAGCCAACATGATGAGCATGTGTTTAATGTTAACTTGTATATGTTCGGGCATAGACGCGAGCGTGGTCTTTATATGAGCGATGGGAATGTATTAATGGGCGCGCGGGCATAGAATTCTTGCGATAGAAATGTGCGTAATGGGCATAGCGTGCATAGAGCGTTGTATGTATGTGCATGCAAATTTGAAAATATAGAGCATGGGCTAAGAATGTTGTGCATGTGTGCGAATGTATTTGTGAATCCAGGCCTGGATATAATGTGCATGAATGTAGGTAAAGGGGTGCATGGTGCATATGGAAATAGGTTAAAGGAATGCCTATAAAAGGTGCGTAGCATGGGATGAATGTTATTGTTTGGAAATTAGCGAACGGTAACGGTC
This sequence comes from Nemotelus pantherinus, assembly GCA_963978885.1. Lineage (NCBI taxonomy): Eukaryota > Metazoa > Arthropoda > Insecta > Diptera > Stratiomyidae > Nemotelus > Nemotelus pantherinus. Next base: position 182,457,437 of record OZ022264.1, on the reverse strand, counting down.
GGGAATTGAAAAGCGAAAAAGTAATTTGTGAAAGTACAAGCGGTAAATTGGAAAGGATTTTAATTCGAATTACGATGTCCGAAGTAGAACGCAACACTTATGCTGCAAGCATAACGCGAGGGCGAACGTTTGCGTTGAGCGAGGGTGCGAGAGCTGTGTCGGCGGTGAACTTAAAGGCGCGATTGCAAACTCTCGAAGGAGCTTGGGCGAAGTTTGAGAAGGCGCACCATGCGCTCGGGCGTAAGGTAGGGCGTGATGTTGAGAGCGAGGCGGCGATATACGAGCGGGTAGAGATGGAGTATTTGGAGGCACAGACGGCGCTGATGTCATGTGCGGAGCAGGGCGAGACGGAGCTAAGTGAAATGGTGCAAGGAGCGACGGCGCAAGAGAGCGATGTGCGAATTGAGCTGAGAGAGCGCGGGCAAATAACAAATACATGGGGCACGTTTGCGGGCGAATTTCGAGAGTGGAGCGCGTTCCGGGATAAGTTCCGATCGGCGGTGCACGAGAATAGGAACATTAAGCCGGTGTGCACTCTTCGAGATACCGTGCATGGGCACAGCGACATATGCCGGGATTAGAACCATAGTGGACACAGTTAATGAATCGATGAGGCAGTTGCAGGTGCTGGGCGTGGGGGTCGATACGTGGGACCCGATCATTACTTACGTGATGGTAGAGCGGTTAGACTCGAAAACGGCGGAACAATGGGAGTTAACGAGAAGCAAAATGAGCCCATCGGTGTACGAATTGTGCAATTTCCTAGAGAAACGAGCAAGGGCATTGGCGCATGCATCAATGGAGATGTCATGTAGAGGGCAAGGGCAACAACGGAGCAAAGGAGATGGTGCGAGCTGGAGCGCAAATGATTAGATGCAAACAGTGCGATGGTGATCACCCATTATACAGGTGCGAGCAATTCCTACGAATGAGTATTGGGGACAGGCGCACATTCGTTGTGGATAATATGTTGTGCTTCAACTGTTTGAAGTCGGGGCATAGTGCAGATAAGTGCTATAGGGGCCCATGTCTGAATTGCCCAGGCAGGATGCACGATAGTGTGGTGTGTCCGGTTAGATCACAAAGAGAGAGTGGAGCGATGCGAAAACGTGTAGGAGGCAAAGGTGCGGGGCCTAGTGCCAAATAACTGAAGCTCGAGTGCGAAAATGTGCAAGTGAATGAAAAAATAGTGCAAGAAAATTGGGGCAGTGTGAGTGCGCGGCATAAAAACAATAATAAACAAAAAGTGCCAAGATACGGGCAAAGAAAGAGCGGTGCGTTTCTAACATTAAAAGACAATGAGTGCGTGGTGCGTGACAAAATTAAAAAACAGAATCAAAATGCGTGGAGAGCTAATGTTGTGAATATTAAAATGCAAACACACACAAATGTCATAACAAATTAAAAATATTCACTTTGTGATTTTAGCGCCATTTTAAGAAAGTGGTGAACTCTAAAATTAGATTTGACTTAGCCAAGACTCAAACAAGTACACTTAACGTTAAAAATAACACCGAAAACCAAATCCATACATTTTAGTACATATATTTTGCACTTACCAATTTAACGAAAATGTTACTATTTAAGATCGGACATGACACAATAAAGTTAGTCTGTCTTGGAACGCCAGCCCAGTTCGGCGACCATGCAGACTGGACTAAATCAATAAGCCTAGTCTTTTTATTAATTCGGTGGCACTATTGTTTTTAGTCTTGCTACGCGGCGGCATAGTTCGCCACGCAAGATATACAAACATAGTGACCCATATTATAAAAGCCAATTATAATATAACACGGCGTTTATAATATTACATGGCGATCCTCAAAACTACGATCCTGTGAATCGAGATCTAGCCGTTTACGACCCTGTGAGTCACGGCTCTTCATTTTTCGAGCGCCTACTGAATTGGAGCATAACAAAATTTTGCAAGTAGAATGATAATTGCAAATTATGGGAAAGACGAATTCTGCAGCCTCTATTCCTGCACTTTTCGAGTGACATCAACTTAAGAACCTTGGAGTCCGACAACATTTTGCGATTCGACAAGAACAACATCTGTATATATTTTTGAAAATTTCGAGCGATGCAGATTTCGAGTACGGGGAAGATAACGAATCTTGGACGACTACAGAAATTATAAATACAAACAATGAAAAATTGAATTTAAATTACAGTTAAAACAAATAGTAAAACTTTCAAATTAAGCAATATTACGTTACAAATAATATGGAAGGTAGGAATTATCGCGAATACGAAACATAAAAATGAAATTTTGCTATAAAAAAAAAGCTTCAAGAATTAAAAATAACATATTTAAGAATATTAAAAATTAAAATTTAATAACGTACATCAATGATAATGAAAATGAAAACAAATTTAAATGATGAAAACAATTGCTCAAAAATTATAACTGTCAACCATAGTATCAAATAATGTTATGTTTTAAATAGAAAACAAATTAAATGAAATTGAATAGATTATAAATAATGAAATTGAATAGATAACAAAATATTATGGGCTTTCGTAAACAAAATAAAGAATTCAAGTTTATCCAATTACTCAAACAAAATTAAAGAAAGGCAAAATTATCCAAACGAGTTGCAATAAACGAATCACAGTAGAATAAAAATACAAATGCATGGTCTGTGGTATGAAAATTAAGTTTATGAGGAAATAAAATAAATAAAAAAAAAAAAATTTGTCTTAGTAGCGCATTTAAAAAGGAAAAACATTCTAATCAAAAATTTGAAAAAAGCAATCTATATATTTTTTTTTGAATTTGGAAGAGTAAAAAGGCAGCAAGATGAGTAATTTCGATATTGAGATAGCATTAGAGTGCATACCAATTTTTACGGGCAACCCTAGAGAACTTGAAGCATTTTTAACAATAGTTAATTTAATAAATGAGAACCTTAATGAAGACGGAAAGAACAAATTACTGAAATTTACTAAAAATGTAAAATTAGGAACAGTTGTTAAAACACAACTTTTGTCGTTGGATATAAATAACTACGTGGAACTAGAAAATGCTCTGATAAATAGATATAAAATAAAGAAAAGCCAACAACAAATTCATACACAACTATCCCAATTACGCCAGCGCGGAACAGTTGAGAAGTATGGCGATAAACTATCTGAGCTCATGAACGAATTGAGTGATATACAAATTAATAGCTTAGGTCAGAACCCATCTTCAGCAGAGAAAGTAGCAATACGAAAGTCAAATGACTCGTACGCACTTACTATTTTTAAAAATGGTTTAGACGAATCACTCAAACCAACAATTTTCGCTGCACAACCCAAAACATTTGCAGAAGCAATTCAAATAGCGGTTGAATTAGAATCAAGCATAAATATAACAGAAAATATTATGCAAGTAAATAGAAGAAACAATATACATCAAGAATTGAATTATAATTATAGAAACTGCCCAAGCAATAACAACAATCAAAGAAACTGCTATAGCACATATAGAATTAATTATAGTCAAAACCAAAGTAATAATTATAGAAATCATAACAGAAATAATGGAAACAACTATAATTCCAGAAACAATATAGGAAACCAAAACAATAATTATAGAAATTATTATAGAAACAACAATAATACTGAAAGAATTGGGAAAAATACTAGAAACCAGAGAAATGGAAATACTTATAACGAAATCGCGCCTGAAACTCATATAAACTATCCAATAATCCCAGAACAGAGGTGTAGCATTTGCCTATTTGAATTTTGTTTCTAAAATTCACGGCAAACGACTTTTGATACGCATTGTATCAAAAGTCCTCTACTTGCCCTCTAACGGCACCTTGTTTTCGTCAAATCGAAACACAAGCGATGTCGCTTCGAAAAATTCATTTTTCTCAAAACTAATTTACCGTATCAACGGTAAATTGTTTATGGCAAATTGCGATGCTGTGGCTGGGCTGTGAGAATGCAGCGCTTGGCGATAGGAGGTCGGACCTCATTCGCGACGGAGGCAAGACGTGGTCGCAGAGTCGGATAGCAACTGGCAATCGTGGCGGTCGGGAAAAGAAAAGGCGACGAGCGATGGACATCAGAAAAACGTGATACCGCACGAAATGACATTTTTTCCGGATTCAAAGTCGAATTCTTTGAATTTGAATCGAAGATCTGCTCCGAGTGTGTACATGGGCGTCGGAGTGAATTTTCGACAGAGGCCAGACGGCGTGGCGAAGGAATCGTGGTGTGAAAAATATTGCCAACGGGAACTTGAATGAATCGAAAAGTTCGGGAAAAGTGGCAACATAATGCAAATTCTTGCAAAGTTATTTTGGTGCGTCTCAACATTATCAGAGGTTCTTCCGTTTTGTGATGCGTGAAGTGCTGCTACAATTTGCAAATCTGTCGGATAAGTGAGCGTAGCGTTCGTGCATATACTCCGTCGTGAACAAGCCAATTGGAATTTTCCTGTTTTGTGCTGAGTTTTGTGGATTCCCTTCCCGGCTGTTACTGCTCCATTCGATTCAACAATATCGTTCGCGATTTTCATCCGAAAACTTTCATTTTTACTACAATCACTTTCGGGCTTTTGAAACCAATGATTTCACATAACCTACAAGTATTTCAATAAAAATCAATTCGTGAAATTCGCTGAGTGATTAATTGACATAAAAAAAAAAAAATTCAAAATTTAATCGTGCATTTCTATAAGTCAAGGCAACCACATAGTGCAATTGTTTTATTAACAGCATTGTTATGGTTTAGTGCTTGTAGTTGATTGTGTTAGAACGGAAAAAAAATCAACAGCATTTGTGTTGTATATACCGTTCGGTTAACCGTTTCGCCTGAGATGTACGAGAATTTCGGATGTGTTATCTTTGGCAGTTGGTTGGTATGGGTTTTTTCGGGGAAAATATTCGGGATTTTGATGTAAGGAGTTTTAAAAGACTTTTCCAAGCTAATGTGTCGTGTGTTTGGCTGCGATTATAGGCGGAGCTAAGAAATAATGCCAACTTAGAATGAGGATATGAGTTTTTGGGGTATGTCCCGAACAGGGGGATCAAAATCTGCACCTTCGACCGCAACGGCGTCGTCTTTGACCACTTCTTCTTCCTCGTCGTTGTCAGGATCAACGGCATGAAATTTAATAACCAGTGAGAATAGTAGCCAACCGGTTAGCGATTGTTCCTCGCATTTGCCAACCGACTCAGAAAACAACAATTAACCCGGCAAATTGTCGCCACCGCAATTCCTATCACCCAACTCGGACCAAGTAAGTCTAAATTTTATAAATCCTGCTGAATTGTCTACGGCGTCAAGGTTGGATATACTACGTTGTATTGGAATCCAGATACGTCCAATATATTTGCTCAGCAGATCCGGCTCGAAATTACAAGTCAAAAAGGAAGGTTTGTGTTGCTGAGACACGTAAGCGAACTGATTAGATAGCTATTATAAAACACGCCTGTTAAAACTAGTGCGCTGACGTTAGCGCTGTAACGTAATTTGAAGTCATTGTTTAGCTTCTGGAAATTGAAACTATCGTCATTTGAGAGTAGATATTCGTTTCTGAAGAAAAGTAAAGAAAAAAAAAAAAAAAGAATTTAATCAAAGTAATTCAATGTTATTATTGTTAAACAAAAATACTATCGAAGAGAAAAAAAAAAAAAAACAAAAAATATCGAAATATTAGTAATAATATCTGCTATCTCTAGTTCTTGTACCTCGAAAAGAATGGAAGAGGTAATAACTTACATTTTTTATATATAAATATTTATGAAGAAGAAAACGAAAAATCATGAAATAATACTACATGCCAGTCGTAAGAGATTTTTAGAGCAGATTTGGAGAGAAGAATATGATGTCATATTTGTCATGTTAGTTAAATCTGTACATAACGTAAGCTAGTAGACACGACATTTGTTCTTTTTCACTATCAGACTTTTGAGGCAAATGTAAAAATAGTTGTTTTGTGTACGGGCGGCTTGTACCGTTAATCAATTTTTCTCTCATACATTCTTTGATCTAGAAAAAGAGTCAGTCCAAATGATTTAGATGTCGGTTCATGTGTAGTACCTTGCATTCTTTTTCTGAAATACTACTTTTCTACGACAAAAGTAAAGTCTACAATTCAATGTCGGACGAAACATACCTTTCAGTGTCTCGAGAAAAAATGAAAACGGCATAGTTTGGATCCAAACTCCGCACTTATTGATGATTACTAATATCAGGAAAAGTCGAAAGGTGTACATGTACATATTCGAAGTAGATTTTTGTTGCGAATCATATAAGAAAAAAAAAGTAATAATTTATCTAGCTATTTCTCCTCAAGAATGCAAATAATTTTTACATTAAAATTTTGCAAGCGGATACTTTAATTCATAGCAAAAGAAAATATTGAAGGAATAAAGAGAAAAAAAAAAAAAAAAGGCCGCAAACAGGACTTAGTTAAAGATACTTATAAAGCAAATTTTAGAAATTTGGAATAGATGAATTTAATCAGCTAAAGCAAAGCATGAAATAATAATGATGAATTTGTAAAATCTAAACTTTTGGCCTTCTTATTGGGTGAAAGCCCGAGAAGTTCATCTTCTTTTTCAGGTTCCGCTCCAGGCCTGGCTGGCCTATAATGTAATAGTTTTCTCGTGAATTTTTCCGTATTTTTCAGCATCAAAAGGGAGGGATGCTGGCCACACATAGGTAGTTTCCGCTTTGATGTAAATTTTGGTTTTTCTTGATTAGATTTTTGAATTTTGAATTTTTGGATTGATATGGCCAGCATCAGAGGGTGGAGGACCCCAGACCATCGGGGTCAGGGCTCCACTACCATCGGGGGCCCGGGGCTGTCTGCCTCACCCGGGTTCCTAGTAAAGAGAGGTAGCACTTTTTCCTTTTTCCCTTTTGTAGATTTCTAATTTTCTGGCTCCGTGCGTTGTCACGAGCACTGGGTCTGCTTGGACAGCCCATGTTGCAGAGCCTGGGTGGTTTCCTTTACGGAACTATGCCCCCTTTTTGGTCCCTGGGTATTTTATATACCAGTTTGCGGCTACGGAATTCATGACGGATGAATAATACGTAGCATCCCGTTTCTTGAGAGCAAACCAACTCCATTTGTCAAGAACCCACCCCAGCCGCAGCGAGCTAGCAAAGCGGCACCCCAGCATCCGTCGGGGTTGGTTAAAGGGTGCTCCGCTAATGCGGACGAGGGGCCTTCACGGCCATTTCTAGGGCACCCTGCTCTCGGGGCAATTCTTTTTTTTTTGTTTTGCCTCTTGAATGGCATAAGCCATTCCACTTTCCGACCTTAGCACTCTTGGTTCTGGACTTCGGTCTGGTTCTAAGTTGTGCTAAGGCCTTCCCATCTTTAATTTTCGCTACAAATGGCGCCCAACGTGGGGCCCGAAACTTGTTTTTGGGCAACCCACACCACAGTGAGAAAATACTCATGAGTTTCGACTCATACTCCCCTTAAGACTTTACGTCTTCAATCCTTAAAATTCCATTCTCACTAGCAGGTCTTAGAATCGCCTCCTTTGCGATTCATTTCATTTCGTTCGAAAGAACACAACCCCTTTATTAAGACCTGCATCGCTCGCTCTTTCCTTACTAGCCGCAAACATCCTTCCCAGTCCTTTCCCTTTAAACTCACTTCCTTTTAGCTTACCTCTTGGGCAGCTTCCTTTTGTGTTCGTCTTAGGAGTTTTTTGACTCTGGGTGCAACCTGGAGGTTGGCCGCGGATAACAGGTTGTGGTGGTTTACCGCCGCTCCTGTCCCGGTCAACCGAAGGGCCCCTGCCCCACTTTATGTTGGGAAGCTGTCCCAAATTTTTCATATCCTTGCTGTCTTGACCCAGCTTCGGCTTTTGGCTTGAGTTTGGTTCAAGCTGTGGTGGATTACGTGGGGTTGGCGTGGTGCCGCCTACACGTCCCTGCAGCTTGGCCAGACTTGAACCATTTGCTGGGGTTGAGTCAAGCAGCAACATAGTTATTTTTGGTCCCTTGCTCCTCTCTTTTCGAGGAATTTCGGGTGGGAGAAACAGTCCCACATAATGGGCGGTACCCTTCAGGAGCCGACCCGAGTTAAAGTTTTACTTACAAATCTCAATCGTATAAAATTTCAATACTTTCACAATCACACATCCACTTTACTTTGACAATTTTTAATATTTTTCACACTGTTCCAGTCTAACATTTCATAATTAGCATTTCAATTTCTTGCGTTTTTTTTAAATCAAAAGCCAGCCAGCCAGCGGACCTGAACTGGAGAGGACGGATCGGGTTCCGTCCAGTAGGAGGGCCATCTCTTGGAAATTATATTTATATTTTTTTCTTGATTCAACTTTGGAAGTGACAACTTTAGAAAATTTTCTTTCAAACTCTTTGGAAGTTATATATTTTTTTCTCATTAATTATAGCTACTTGGCATTCTTTTGCTCTTTAGCTGTTAAGTTTTTTTCTCTCTGATAGAGTTAGTCACACCAATGGTGTGCACCTACTTATATATATATATATATTTTTTTTATATATATTTTTTTTGAATATTTGGCATCTTTTGCCTAATTATCTGTTAAGGTTCTTTGAAAGAGTTAGTCACACTCGTTGTGCACAGAGTTGCATTTGAATTTGCAGCAACTCCTTAGTTATAAGCGTAATTATTTCGTTAGTCACGAGTATCGTGCACTTCCTTTGAATTTTCGTATATAATCAAACTTCACAGTTTAGACATGCCATTGCGACACAGCAGTGAGGATCTGTCTGGCACCACAGTGGAGGCTCAGTGCTCCATATGCCAGCAGCCATTCGCTGCCGCCCAGGACACGTATACCACAAAGTGTGGACACACTTTTCATGAATCGTGCCTGGAGCAATGGCTCAGAAACCGCACTGATTGCCCGCTGTGCCGTGGACCACTGAGTCTCCCCTTAGGAGCCAGACAGGCCCCCACTGCTGCAGCATCTATGCCACGAGGGGCTCGGCCCAAAACCCAGCGGCCGGGAGTAAGAACCCGAGGCATGAGAAGCAATGAAGATGTGGAAATCAGGGACTTTGATTTACAGGCCGAGTCGGGGGCGGAAGGTTTAATTCAGCCACCTGGCCCGTCATCAAAAGCGTCCCCAATATCAGATTTGACCTCAGAAGCCGCAGGAGCGCGCTCTATAGTGCCCCAGGATTTAAGCGGACTTCAGCAACAAATTAATGAGTTGCAGAACGGCATGCGTATGATGCTGGAGCGCATGGCTCAATTGAACCTTCCGTCCCGGACTCGGAATGTAGAGTCGCCAAGACTAAACCCTCGCGCACAATCTTTTGTTCCAGTGCCGCGTTCATACTCACCTCGCACCCCTCGTGGTAATAATGTCCAGTTCCACCACGATAAGGTGGCAAGCATCATTGGTGGGTGGGGACTAAAATTCTCGGGTCGTGAATCCTCCATGCCCGTGGAAGTCTTTATTAACAGGGTAGCGGCTCTCACCAGAAACACCTTGGGCGGAAATTTTAATGTTCTATGCCAGCATATGCACTTACTTTTAATTGGACCTGCCGCTGATTGGTATTGGCGGTTTTACAATTCCAGACGTGATTTCAATTGGAGGGATTTGGAGTCGGCCCTGAGCGACCATTTCGCTGATCGCTTCACGGATGCCGACCTGATGGAGCAGATACGAGGAAGGAAACAGCGACCTCAAGAAACATTCGACGATTACAGTGCGGACGTCTACAAGATTGTCGACCGGCTACAGCGCCCTATTGGCGACGCGGACTTAGCTGACATTCTCAGACGCAATTTAGTGCCAGAAATCCGTCGTGGTCTGCTCCAAATACACCTTCCCTCTGTTCGTCTGCTCCGTCAGGCCGTCATCCGTGCGGAGAACTTTGAGATGGAGCTCGGAGGTCGACGCCGATCCTCCCAATGGAGACATGCTACAGAAGAACTACGTGAGGAATACCCGCTGGACCAATATGAGGATTCCCCGGATGAACCTGGAGTGGAGGCGGTCACGGTCCTGCCTACTTGCTGGAACTGTAAGCAAGTGGGACACCGTTTCGACGATTGTTTGGAGCCCAGAACAATATTCTGTTATGGCTGCGGAAAGGCAGACACATATAAACCTAATTGTGTGAACTGCCAAACAAAAAACGGACAGCAGGGAGCGCGAAACAAGATCTCACGCCTCCCACAGGGCAAACAAGCTCCACCCCGTTCCAGCAGGTAGACAGGACTGATGATCTGTCTCCAAATTCCGTGGGCCCAACCACCAATGATGTTAGTATTCAGCCGAGTGGGGACTCTACCACCTTATCAATCCCACTCTTACAGGCAGAGCCTCCTACACCTTTGGCTTTTCTGCCATACCACCTTAGATGGCGGAAATACACGGCGGTCCGAAACCGAATTTTTAACTCCGAAATTGACACCATTCAAAAACACCTTAAAACACCTAAACGTTCAACGTTGAGAATGAGGCGTTTTTACGCTCAGTTCCGTCGTTGGCGTTATCAATTGGATTGTGCGACTCTGTTGAACGTGCCTCCAGGTGACGTTCGACCGTACGCTCAGGTTCTGTTGTTCGGCCAACTTACATCGGGTTTGATCGACACGGGAGCCAACGTGAGCGTGATGGCGGCTGATCTAGCCCGCTCATTCCTCGAGAGGAACGCTTTTCCTTGGAAAAGAGCTTCTCTCGGGTTGAAAACAGCTGACGGCACACAACATCAAGCCGTAGGCCGAGTATCAGCCGACATCACGTTCCGGGGGCTCACCAAGACGTTGACGCTGTGGATAATACCCACTCTCAGTCAGAATCTCTATCTGGGAGTGGACTTCGTCCGTCTTTTCGCCCTGGCCACAGACCTGTTTGCGCCACCACCACAGGTCGACACCACCAACAGCCTCGACGCACTCGACGATTGCGCCCACCCTCTCACACAGGAGCAGCATCGCAGACTTCGGTCTGCGATTGCTTGCTTTCCTTCGTTCGCTGTTGAGGGCTTGGGAAAGACTACGCTCATCCGTCATGACATCGACACTGGTGACCAGAAACCCATAAAACAGAGACATTTTTCTGTGTCACCAGCTGTCGAAAAGCTCCTATATCAGGAAATTGACCGGATGTTAGCGTTGGGCGTAATCGAAGAGTCGAAGAGTGCATGGTCTTCGCCGGTAACGTTGGTGGTAAAGCCCTCGAAGGTACGCCTATGCCTGGATGCCCGGAAGGTCAACTCGGTCACAGTGAAGGATGCCTATCCTTTGCCGCTGATTGATGGAATTCTCAGCAGACTTCCTAAGGCAAATTTCATCTCCAGCCTTGACTTAAAGGATGCCTTTTGGCAAATCCCTCTAGAGGAAAAGTCAAAGGAGAAGACAGCCTTCACTGTGCCCGGTCGACCCCTTTACCATTTTGTCGTGATGCCGTTTGGGTTGTGTAATGCACCCCAAACGATGTCGCGGCTAATGGATAAGGTAATTCCGCCCCAACTCAAGCACCAGGTATTCGTGTACCTCGACGACCTGTTGGTGATAACAGACGAGTTCGACGCGCACCTTCAGGTACTTCATCAGGTCGCCTTCCATTTGAGACAAGCTGGCCTCACCATCAATGTGGAAAAGAGTAAGTTCCTCTTGCGAGACGTCAAGTACCTTGGCCACATTGTTGGTGGGGGCACTATCCAGACTGATCCTGACAAGGTGAAATCTATCATGGATTTCCCACTTCCCTCTACCACGAAGCAACTCCGAAGATTTCTAGGAATCTGCGGTTGGTATCGGCGCTTCGTCAGGGAATATGCGTCATTGTCAACGCCACTGACAGACATGCTTTCTAAGCGGAGTCAGTTTGTGTGGACCGATGAGAGGCTAAATGCTTTCAAGCAATTGAAACACAGCCTTGCTTCAGCCCCAGTGCTGCACAGCCCAGATTTCAACAAGCCCTTCTCCATCCAATGTGACGCGAGTCAACATGGAGTCGGTGCCGTGCTGGTGCAGCGCACAGAAGACGGAGCTGAAGCCCCCATCGCCTATATGTCCCACAAACTGAATCCCGCTCAGCGAAACTACACCGTCACTGAGCAAGAATGTCTGGCAGCGGTGTTGGCAATCAAGAAGTTCCGTGCCTACGTGGAAGGTCACGAATTTGAAATCGTGACCGACCATGCTTCCCTAAAATGGCTTATGAACCAACCAGACCTTAATGGACGATTAGCCCGGTGGGCCTTGAAACTTCAAGGTTTCAACTTTAAAATAGTCCACCGAAAGGGAAGCCAGAACGTAGTGCCGGACTCCTTGTCGCGCATGTTCTCTGCCGAGGCGTTGACGCCGGCAGAGGGCGAGGAGACTCCAATGGAGCTAGACTTGACTTCGCCGCATTTCAAAAGTGCTTCTTATTTGGAGCTAGCGGCGAAAGTCCAGGCAGAACAAGACCAACTGCCGGACCTAAAAGTTGTAGACGGGTTCGTGTACAAGCGGACTGAGTATGCGACCGGAAACGGACTTCAAGACCAGTTGGCTTGGAAGTTGTGGGTGCCGTCAGAAATGACGGCAGAATTAGTGAAGGGAGCTCATGACCCACCCTTGAGTGCGCATGGTGGCGTGGCCAAAACCCTCGGGCGATTACGTCAATGGTTTTATTGGCCACGAATGGCCGCTCAAGTGCGTGAATATGTGGGATCATGCCTTACATGCAAAACCACCAAAGCCCCTTCACACACCCTTCGTCCACCAATGACGCTGCAGTCCGTTCCCGAGCGCATATTCCAGCGCTTGTACATCGACATTATCGGCCCCTACCCTAGGTCCAAGTCTGGCAACATTGGAGCTCTCATCGTCCTAGACCATCTTTCGCGATTCCCCTTCGTAGAGCCGCTTCGGAAATTCACTGCGAAAGCAGTCATCGACATCCTGAGGAGAAGGGTATTTCACCTTGTTGGAGTCCCGGAGAGTGTTGTAACAGATAATGGTGTACAATTTCGGTCGTCTATCTTTCAGACCTTTCTACAGGAATTCGGTATCGGACATACCTTCACCGCTGTGTATTCCCCCCAGGCCAATGCCTCGGAACGTCTTAACCGTTCCATACTGGCAGCAATTCGATCTTATATTGACCCTGCTCAAAAGGAATGGGACGGTAAACTCTCAGAAATAACCTGCGCACTACGTTCCGCCCCTCACGCAACCATAGGAACTTCGCCCTATCAGGCAGTCTTCGGGCAACCAATGGTGACCCATGGCCGCACCTACCACCTGCTGCGGCAACTTCACCTGATGGATGACCCTACGACCACTCTGCCACTTCCTGACCACCTGGCTCTTCTACGCCAGACCATCCGCGACCTCACCACCCAGGCCCAGTCTCGCAATGCCAAGGCCTATAACCTTCGTTCCAGGTTGGTTACATACCAGCCTGGCGAAGTGGTCTACAGGCGCAACTTCCGGCAAAGTGACGCAGCCGCGCACTACAATGCAAAGCTGGACCGGAAGTTTTTACCTAGTAAGGTAATTAAGAAGATCGGCGGTGCTTACTACCAGCTGGCCGATCAAAATGGACGATCAGTGGGCGTCTTTCATGCGAAAGACATCACTAAGTGATACACCCACTGAGTTCACCAGTTCACGAATGATTTCCAAATTTAATTTGGAAGATCGTCCATTTGCGCCTATTTCAGGTGTCACTCCTGCCCCAATGAGAAAGTATCTAGAGATGTTCACCTGGTTCACCATTTCCTCTATCAAAGATACTTTCGTCATTAACTTAGCATACGTGTTCACGAAATTTCCTACAATTATATTTACCCCTTTTTATTTGCTCACTAGTTCACGCAATAAATCTAAAAGATTGGATAGTAAAAGACTTGATCACCTGTTCACGTCATTGTCTTTCACACATTACATCCATCCTTCAGCTCTTTCCACGCACTTGCCCTTGTGGAAAGATCTGTGTTGTAGCATTTGCCTATTTGAATTTTGTTTCTAAAATTCACGGCAAACGACTTTTGATACGCATTGTATCAAAAGTCCTCTACTTGCCCTCTAACGGCACCTTGTTTTCGTCAAATCGAAACACAAGCGATGTCGCTTCGAAAAATTCATTTTTCTCAAAACTAATTTACCGTATCAACGGTAAATTGTTTATGGCAAATTGCGATGCTGTGGCTGGGCTGTGAGAATGCAGCGCTTGGCGATAGGAGGTCGGACCTCATTCGCGACGGAGGCAAGACGTGGTCGCAGAGTCGGATAGCAACTGGCAATCGTGGCGGTCGGGAAAAGAAAAGGCGACGAGCGATGGACATCAGAAAAACGTGATACCGCACGAAATGACATTTTTTCCGGATTCAAAGTCGAATTCTTTGAATTTGAATCGAAGATCTGCTCCGAGTGTGTACATGGGCGTCGGAGTGAATTTTCGACAGAGGCCAGATGGCGTGGCGAAGGAGTCGTGGTGTGAAAAATATTGCCAACGGGAACTTGAATGAATCGAAAAGTTCGGGAAAAGTGGCAACATAATGCAAATTCTTGCAAAGTTATTTTGGTGCGTCTCAACATTATCAGAGGTTCTTCAGTTTTGTGATGCGTGAAGTGCTGCTACAATTTGCAAATCTGTCGGATAAGTGAGCGTAGCGTTCGTGCATATACTCCGTCGTGAACAAGCCAATTGGAATTTTCCTGTTTTGTGCTGAGTTTTGTGGATTCCCTTCCCGGCTGTTACTGCTCCATTCGATTCAACAATATCGTTCGCGATTTTCATCCGAAAACTTTCATTTTTACTACAATCACTTTCGGGCTTTTGAAACCAATGATTTCACATAACCTACAAGTATTTCAATAAAAATCAATTCGTGAAATTCGCTGAGTGATTAATTGACATAAAAAAAAAAAAATTCAAAATTTAATCGTGCATTTCTATAAGTCAAGGCAACCACATAGTGCAATTGTTTTATTAACAGCATTGTTATGGTTTAGTGCTTGTAGTTGATTGTGTTAGAACGGAAAAAAAATCAACAGCATTTGTGTTGTATATACCGTTCGGTTAACCGTTTCGCCTGAGATGTACGAGAATTTCGGATGTGTTATCTTTGGCAGTTGGTTGGTATGGGTTTTTTCGGGGAAAATATTCGGGATTTTGATGTAAGG
Source organism: Nemotelus pantherinus (assembly GCA_963978885.1). Taxonomy (NCBI): domain Eukaryota; kingdom Metazoa; phylum Arthropoda; class Insecta; order Diptera; family Stratiomyidae; genus Nemotelus; species Nemotelus pantherinus. Next base: position 182,442,346 of record OZ022264.1, on the reverse strand, counting down.
AGTTTTAAAAGACTTTTCCAAGCTAATGTGTCGTGTGTTTGGCTGCGATTATAGGCGGAGCTAAGAAATAATGCCAACTTAGAATGAGGATATGAGTTTTTGGGGTATGTCCCGAACAGGGGGATCAAAATCTGCACCTTCGACCGCAACGGCGTCGTCTTTGACCACTTCTTCTTCCTCGTCGTTGTCAGGATCAACGGCATGAAATTTAATAACCAGTGAGAATAGTAGCCAACCGGTTAGCGATTGTTCCTCGCATTTGCCAACCGACTCAGAAAACAACAATTAACCCGGCAAATTGTCGCCACCGCAATTCCTATCACCCAACTCGGACCAAGTAAGTCTAAATTTTATAAATCCTGCTGAATTGTCTACGGCGTCAAGGTTGGATATACTACGTTGTATTGGAATCCAGATACGTCCAATATATTTGCTCAGCAGATCCGGCTCGAAATTACAAGTCAAAAAGGAAGGTTTGTGTTGCTGAGACACGTAAGCGAACTGATTAGATAGCTATTATAAAACACGCCTGTTAAAACTAGTGCGCTGACGTTAGCGCTGTAACGTAATTTGAAGTCATTGTTTAGCTTCTGGAAATTGAAACTATCGTCATTTGAGAGTAGATATTCGTTTCTGAAGAAAAGTAAAGAAAAAAAAAAAAAAAGAATTTAATCAAAGTAATTCAATGTTATTATTGTTAAACAAAAATACTATCGAAGAGAAAAAAAAAAAAAAAAACAAAAAATATCGAAATATTAGTAATAATATCTGCTATCTCTAGTTCTTGTACCTCGAAAAGAATGGAAGAGGTAATAACTTACATTTTTTATATATAAATATTTATGAAGAAGAAAACGAAAAATCATGAAATAATACTACATGCCAGTCGTAAGAGATTTTTAGAGCAGATTTGGAGAGAAGAATATGATGTCATATTTGTCATGTTAGTTAAATCTGTACATAACGTAAGCTAGTAGACACGACATTTGTTCTTTTTCACTATCAGACTTTTGAGGCAAATGTAAAAATAGTTGTTTTGTGTACGGGCGGCTTGTACCGTTAATCAATTTTTCTCTCATACATTCTTTGATCTAGAAAAAGAGTCAGTCCAAATGATTTAGATGTCGGTTCATGTGTAGTACCTTGCATTCTTTTTCTGAAATACTACTTTTCTACGACAAAAGTAAAGTCTACAATTCAATGTCGGACGAAACATACCTTTCAGTGTCTCGAGAAAAAATGAAAACGGCATAGTTTGGATCCAAACTCCGCACTTATTGATGATTACTAATATCAGGAAAAGTCGAAAGGTGTACATGTACATATTCGAAGTAGATTTTTGTTGCGAATCATATAAGAAAAAAAAAGTAATAATTTATCTAGCTATTTCTCCTCAAGAATGCAAATAATTTTTACATTAAAATTTTGCAAGCGGATACTTTAATTCATAGCAAAAGAAAATATTGAAGGAATAAAGAGAAAAAAAAAAAAAAAAAGGCCGCAAACAGGACTTAGTTAAAGATACTTATAAAGCAAATTTTAGAAATTTGGAATAGATGAATTTAATCAGCTAAAGCAAAGCATGAAATAATAATGATGAATTTGTAAAATCTAAACTTTTGGCCTTCTTATTGGGTGAAAGCCCGAGAAGTTCATCTTCTTTTTCAGGTTCCGCTCCAGGCCTGGCTGGCCTATAATGTAATAGTTTTCTCGTGAATTTTTCCGTATTTTTCAGCATCAAAAGGGAGGGATGCTGGCCACACATAGGTAGTTTCCGCTTTGATGTAAATTTTGGTTTTTCTTGATTAGATTTTTGAATTTTGAATTTTTGGATTGATATGGCCAGCATCAGAGGGTGGAGGACCCCAGACCATCGGGGTCAGGGCTCCACTACCATCGGGGGCCCGGGGCTGTCTGCCTCACCCGGGTTCCTAGTAAAGAGAGGTAGCACTTTTTCCTTTTTCCCTTTTGTAGATTTCTAATTTTCTGGCTCCGTGCGTTGTCACGAGCACTGGGTCTGCTTGGACAGCCCATGTTGCAGAGCCTGGGTGGTTTCCTTTACGGAACTATGCCCCCTTTTTGGTCCCTGGGTATTTTATATACCAGTTTGCGGCTACGGAATTCATGACGGATGAATAATACGTAGCATCCCGTTTCTTGAGAGCAAACCAACTCCATTTGTCAAGAACCCACCCCAGCCGCAGCGAGCTAGCAAAGCGGCACCCCAGCATCCGTCGGGGTTGGTTAAAGGGTGCTCCGCTAATGCGGACGAGGGGCCTTCACGGCCATTTCTAGGGCACCCTGCTCTCGGGGCAATTCTTTTTTTTTTGTTTTGCCTCTTGAATGGCATAAGCCATTCCACTTTCCGACCTTAGCACTCTTGGTTCTGGACTTCGGTCTGGTTCTAAGTTGTGCTAAGGCCTTCCCATCTTTAATTTTCGCTACAGAGGGTAAAACACATCGAAGTATTAAATACAAATAAAGAAGATGAATTGTTCGATAATACTAAGACTGAAAGTGGATCATTAAATGAATATCGATCGATTGAAGTCGAAAGCCCAACAAACGGAATATTCAAGCATAAAGAGATAAGTAAGGATGCAGTACAAAGCATTGACATGAATCACGTGAGTTCAGAACCATTAAAATATATGAAACGAACACGGAAAAATGATACAAATGACAAAAAAGTTTTGCTATGTTTTGCTATGTAAACTAAAAACAAATCCGAAAAAGCGCAAAAACCAAATCACAATATAAAGCATAATAAAGCTGATTTATGTAACAGCAAATCTACGATTGATGCAAAAAGATTGATAAAACTAAAATACGATATAAAGTTCAAAGAAGCCTTCCATTGCAACAGCGACTCGAACGTTGATTCAAAAAATTTGATGAAACTAAAATCCGATATAAAGAATATTTGAAGAACGATAATCAAAAATAATAAAATTACAGTTAGATGCAGTGATATGTAGCGATAATGAAGATGGGAATGGCCTTAGCACAACCTAGAACCAGACCGAAGTCCAGAACCAAGAGTGCTAAGGTCCAAAAGTGGAATGGCTGCTGCCATTCAAGAGGCAAAACAAAAAAAAAGAATTGCCCCGAGAGCAGGGTGCCCTAGAAATGGCCGTGAAGGCCCCTCGTCCGCATTAGCGGAGCACCCTTTAACCAACCCCGACGGATGCTGGGGTGCCGCTTTGCTAGCTCGCTGCGGCTGGGGTGGGTTCTTGACAAAATGGGGATGGTTTGCTCTCAAGAAAACGGGATGCTACGTATTATTTCATCCGTCATAATACTGTAGCCGCAAACTGGTATATAAAAATACCCAAGGACCAAAAGGGGGCATAGCTCCGTAAAGGAAACCACCCAGGCTCTGCAACATGGGCTGACTAAGCAGACCCAGTGCTCGTGACAACGCACGGAGCCAGAAAATTAAAATTTTACAAAAGGGAAAAAGGAAAAAGTGCTACCTCTCTTTACAAGGAACCCGGGTGAGGCAGACAGCCCCGGGCCCCCGATGGCAGTGGAGCCCTGACCCCGATGGTCTGGGGTCCTCCACCCTCTGATACTGGCCCCATATCAAAAAAATTCAAAAATTCAAAAGTTTACAAAAATCACGGAAACTACTAGTTGGGCCAGTATCCCTCCCCTATAAGATGCTGTAAATCACGAAAATTCACGAAAAACTATTTCATTATAGGCCAGCCAGGCCAAACGCGGACCCTGAAAAGGAGAAAGAACTTCTCGGGCTTTCGCCCAATAAGAAGGCCAAGGGTTTTAAATTCAATACAAAGTCATTTTTTTATTATTCATTTATGACTGCCGTTCAATTACGATTGTAACATTCTAACCACATTTACATTTACATTTACATGTATTACTTAAAGGCGGCCTTAATAAAAGAAAAATACTTCAACATTCTTCACGTAACATCTCAATAAGGATTTAATTCCAATAACCTAATAGTCGCATACAAGAATTATGAAATCAAATTCTTCGTTCATTTCCAACTAAATATTTCAAAGGTGTTTATATTTATAGAATTTTGTCAAAACGTTTTATGCACGAATCTAGTGTATTCATTCTTAAACGAAAAAAGAACACATTGTGAATTCCATGGATTTCCAATAAATGTTTTTCATAGTAACGATTTCATTTCATATTATAGTTTAAACTAGAGTAAGTGCCCTGCCTCGATTTAAAACTATATATATTCATTAAAACGATCATTATTTTTCCTAGCACGTTACGTTATGCTACGTTTGGCGTCTTGTTTGTATGCTCGCCATAGTTGTTTGTTTGTTTAGCTTAAATATACATAATATTTCATTTCTTATTGTTCCAGTTTATGTAGTTCATAATATTTATCTCTTTACATATTCTACTGTGCATCAAGAAATTCCGACCGGAAAAATTCAATTGTAAAACTAGAATTCCAAATTTGTTTCCCTATGATGTGAGAAAGTATCAACATGAATAGTATCGAACACGTTTCCAATATACAAATACTTTATACATATAAATCAAATTAATTCCAATAGAAGTCCATTAGATCATCAATATCGAGGTCTTTTAACTTTAAAATGAAATGTCAAGGGCCAAAACACACGTTTCGAATCAACATTCGAGTGGATGGCGACTTGATAAGGTTATGAACACAAAACTTTGGGAGTTCATGTCTATCGAACGAACACTTCATTATATACAAATTGTATGCAGCGCAAATTAAAAACAAGCATGATGATATAGAAAGAGGATGCAAGGCTTGTAAAATCGGTGAAATTCTGTAAGTGTCGTTGCTGTTTTATAATTTACAATCACTTCTCATGCCGCTGGCTAAGCACTTCTGCAACCGGCAGAGTTGACAACGATTTCGATGATGTTTTGTCACTTCGCAGTTCATTGCACCGCGACATTGATAGCCCAGTTGTTTGCGAATCGAGCGCTTAAAGAATCTTTTACCTCCTTCACAGCTAAAAGCACCATAATGACGACTAGATGCACGGTCTCCACAGACCAGGTACAATTCTAAACTTATTGTATTTGAACTTCCGCCGCCCCTCCACTGGACAATGCACTGCTGTTCACGGATGCAGAGGCGTTCGCTGCATTTACTAAGGCAGAATCTGCGTAACCACACATCTGTTCCATGCCTGATTTCTACCTAGCATTACGCGATTAGCAAAGTTCTTTAATCACCAAAAGTTACCTCAATTTCGTACATACAACTGCTTCACTCTAAACCCAAAACTTACTCTCCTCATAAACCAATTTGATGGAGTAGATTTATTTATACCACCGTATTCCTGTTCCCCTTTTGTTTTATAGGTTTGGCGTTATTACCCTGGGGAAAGTGTACACAAAAGCAAGTCAGATGCCAGCAGCTTGCAAGCTTAAATCGCTTGTGGATGCGGTGTCGCGCAAACCAATCCAACAATTTGCACTGAACTGTAATTTTTCCGTTTTCATGGGCAAAGCGAAAACACTTGCACGACTCCACTAGCCTAACACGATTTCAAGCCGGAAAAATCTCTTGGCACTACTCGAATGCTGGCTTGAGGGTAATTTGATTGCAGCAATTCAGAATTACAATTCACGAAAATCCACTTAGACCACACAATATTTCACTCCAAAGATAACTAATTTGTCGGTAAGTTTCGTTTTTTTTTTTTTTTTCATTCAGTCGGTTGGACTCTCTATGCAGCTTTATCGAAATGCAAATTAAAAGGACCGTAGGCCCGTTTCGCCAGGTGAAACGAAACAAAAGAGCACAAGGTGCACACCCGTCACACAAATATCTTTTCGCGGTTATCGTTTACTACGACCAACGCTTCGTACGTGATTCAGTTGTAGAGTAGTTAAAGAACACATTAGGTTACGAACAAAATGCGCGGAGCAGCAAATACCCAAATCCTACTGAAAAGACCAATCAAACTGCACCGCAGACCGAAACACTTCTTCGAGATACCAAACGCACAAAGCAACCGTTCAATTATCCATCAATTCTGCCCGCCACGCCACAAGCGGCCGCCCGTCGCTACGTCTCCTAATAGACTGCCACGAGCTTATCAGCTCCAGCTCGCAAATGCGCGTTCGAGCCGCAAAACAAGATCCCGTTAGAACTTGTTGCTGCTCGAATTCAATAACAAGGTCGCCGGGGACGTACGGGACTTATTATTGACTCAAATTGAAATGTGTTCAATTTGAAAAGAAAATATGTAGCCATTTCGAGCACATACAGTGTGTGGCGAAATTTCGGGTCCAGTAATTTCGAAAAAAAATTACTGGATGCTACAGATAATCTATCAAAATTAGTTTTGCCATTGGAGAAGCTGACATCACAAATAACTGAAACGAAGATATTAAATGTGCGCCGAAACAAGAGCCATAAAATTCCTAACACATCCAATATAGTGAAGTTCAAAAATATAATCAATAAAATGCAACAAATACAAAATGAACCGATGAAAATAATCATCTACAAAACACCTAAGAGAATAGTTGAAAGCATAATTCAATTTAATTACATTAATGAGCTACAAATCAAACTAAAAAACAGTATTAGTTTAATACAAAATATAAAAAAAAAAGACAAAGCGAAGATTCAAACAAGATCAATAACTGAAGTAGACTTTTGAGCTTTAAAGTAAAACATTTATTCTTTTCCGTAACATATCGAACATACTTTTCAAAACCAAAGTATATTCAATCAAATACAAAAATAAACTCGTTGAATTTTACATAAATTTTAGTTAAAAACACAAAAAACAGCAAAAAGAATACCACAAACCATACAAAATTTGAAGAAACAAATGTTGTTAACTCACTTATACTAGTAAACAGAAAATGCAAAAGAAAAATCACAATAATTGATTAATGCCAAATGCATCACAAATATGAAAATATTCTACAAAAAAAAAAAAAACATATTTACATATAAGTATTGTAATTTTATTGTTATTCGATACGAAATTGATGCAAAACTTCATACATGCATACACAAATTTACATTACTACAAAATCAACGAATTACTATTTTAGCTTTTAGAAGAAAACCACGCTTATTTCATAAGTCAAATCACGAAACAATTATGAATTAAATATTCGAAACTATTATACCTATTTAGGTACAAAAAAAACCTTAATGAACAAAATTGTAATCGAAATTGTAAAAGTATGGATGGATCAGTGTTCAAAAAATTTCTTTTCTACAGAAATGAAATTTTTTTTCCCAAAGGAAGAGGGTGTTGTGAATATTAAAATGCAAACACACACAAATGTCATAACAAATTAAAAATATTCACTTTGTGATTTTAGCGCCATTTTAAGAAAGTGGTGAACTCTAAAATTAGATTTAACTTAGCCAAGACTCAAACAAGTACACTTAACGTTAAAAATAACACCGAAAACCAAATCCATACATTTTAGTATCAGGTCAGTCCATAAGTCCCCGCGTATTTTCCCTTAGTCATTTGTATGAGTCATATTTGTTCGAAAAGAGGTAGGTAAACTACCTTTTTTTTCCCTGAAACTATATACAGGTAGAGTTAGTCATTTTATAATCAGTTTTTGAGAAGATCGGATGTTAAGTGATAGTGAAAAAAATGGAAAATACTAACGAGTACAAAAGGCACATTTTATACTTTTTTTTTAAAAGTGGTAAAAATGCTACAGTAGCTGCAGCAGAGATAAATACGGTTCATGGTGAAAACACTATTAGTGTAAGAACTGCACAGGAGTGGTTTAGAAAATTTCGGGATGGATGCACTACAGCAGAAGATGCACCTCGCTCAGGACGTCCCACTGAATTTGACGACACGGTGTTAAAAAGCCTGGTGGAGGCAGAACCAACTTTAACCGTGGATATGATTGCAGATAGGTTAAAGTCCTCGCATGGAACCATTCGTCGGCATTTGGTGCAGATACAAAAAGTATCTAAGCTTGGAAAATGGGTCCCACATCAGTTATCAACATCAAATCTCCAGCAAAGAGTGAACAGTCCCATCTGTTACGTCACAATGAAACGGAACCTTTTCTCAATCGTATTATAACAGGGGACGAAAAGTGGATAGTCTATAACAACGTCGTGCGGAAAAGACAATGGGTGGATGCAAATCAGACACCAGAACCAACTGCCAAAACAGGACTGCACCCACAAAAGATTCTTCTATCTGTTTGGTGGGATATGTCAGGAGTTGTCTATTTTGAATTGCTGCATCCTAATGAAACTATCACAGCGGATGTGTATTGTCGTCAACTCAGTAGTTTGAATGCAGAATTGATTAAAAAACGCCCTTTTTTAGTGAACAGGAGGAAGGTTCTTTTTCATCACGATAATGCCCGACCGCATACTGCAAAAGTCACCCTGGAAAAATTGAAGGAATTTGACTGGGAAATTATGCCTCATCCAGCATATTCTCCAGACATTGCTCCAAGCGATTTTCATTTGTTTAGAAGCCTGCAGTCATTTTTAGGTGGAAAAGTATTTCAAAACAAAGATGATGTCCAAATCAGCCTAACTACATTTTTTAATTCAAAAGATAAGAAATTTTATTCCGATGGAATTCAACAATTACCACAAAGGTGGGAAGAGATTGTAGATAATGGAGGAAAATATATAATCGATTGACATTAAAATTAATTGTGTTTTTTTATGTAATTAAAAGTACCTTAAAAAAACGCGGGGACTTATGGACTGACCTGATACATATATTTTTCACTTACCAATTTAACGAAAATGTTACTATTTAAGATCGGACATGACACAATAAAGTTAGTCTGTCTTGGAACGCCAGCCCAGTTCAGCGACCATGCAGACTGGACTAAATCAATAAGCCTAGTCTTTTTATTAATTCGGTGGCACTATTGTTTGTAGTCTTGCTACGCGGCGGCATAGTTCGCCACGCAAGATATACAAACATAGTGACCCATATTATAAAAGCCAATTATAATATAACACGGCGTTTATAATATTACACTAAGAGCAAGAAAAAGTGAAGTGCAAAGAGCAAAGCGGAGCAAATTCGATAAGAGCAAAGAGCGTGAGGTGCAAAATCGGTGTGAGGAGCGAAGAGCGTATGATGCGAGGACGGTGCGAAGGTGATGAACAGAGCAAAGAGCGTGCGGTGCAGAGAGAGTGCGGGGGCGATGTGAAGAGCAAAGTGCGTTTAAAGGTGCAAGACAAAACTACTGGTGCGAAGTATAAAAATAGGGGCAAAGTAATAAAAAGTGTGCGGAAGAATGAGCGGTTTGATGATAAAAGTGAATACTGTAATGCGCGGCGGATAATGAGAAGACGATTAGAGCAAAGAAGTGCGGTAAATAAAGTGCGAGACTATGTGCGAAAAAGTGCGAAGAATGAAATAGCGCGTAAGAGCGGAAAAATAAAAGGACTAAGTGCGAAAGGTGCGGCGAAAATGTGCGGACAGAAAAAATACGAAAGTGAAAGAGCAGGGCGTTTCCGCGAAAATAATGAAAGAGAAACAAATGGTGCGAGGTGCGTTTCGGTGCTAGCGACGGCAATGGTGCATTTAAAGATAGACAATAAAGAGATCGGCCCGATAAGAGCGTTATGTGATTCGGGATCGCAGATCAATATGATTGCGAGTAGATGTGTGAAAAGACATGAGCTAAAGACAGAAAGTGATGAAGTCGAAATTTGTGCGGTGACGGGTGAGCGAACAATTTTAAAACGAAAAATAATGGCCTCGATAAAGCCGTGGTTCGATGCGCGCGAACAAATATGGTGTAGCCTGCTAGTAGCGCAGGAAGGATGGCTAATTGTGACGCCATCACAGAAAATCGAGTATGACGTGAACAAAGATGTGCTTGATATACCGATGGCTGACCCAAGTTATGGGATACCAGGTGAGATTGAGATAATATTAGGTGCAAATATATGGGCAAGAATGATAAGAGCTAAGATTATACGAGGGCCAAGTGGTGCGGTGCTACAACAGACGGTGCTTGGATACGTATTGATGGGAGCGGTGCCAACCAAGGGCTTAGTAGGAGCAAAAATGTGCGCAATGGTGCAGCAACAGAGCTTAGATGAGCTGGTTAAAAAATTTTGGGAGCAAGAAGAAGTGCAAACTAAAAAAGCGAGAACTAAAGAAGAAGAGCAAGTTGAAGAGCTATTCATAAAGACACATCAGCGCGATGAGCATGGGCGATATACACTAACGATACCAATTAAGCCAGATATCAAGACCATTGGTGACTCGAGAAAAATTGCGTTGCGCAGATATATGGTGCTAGAGCGAAAATTAGAGCGAGTGCCAGAGCTAAGAGAGCGATATATTGGGTTTATGCGAGAATATGAGCGATTAGGCCATATGATGAGAGCAAATAAAGAGCCAGTGCAAGGAGCAATGACATACTATATTCCACATCATTGTGTCACCAAGAAGTTTCGAGTGGTCTTCGATGCATCTTGCAAAACAGATCTGGGCATCTCGTTTAATGATGTTCAGATGGTAGGAGAAAAGCTGCAGCGCGATGTTGCAGATGTATTAATGAGATTTAGAATGCGAAAAATAGCAGTGAGTGCTGATATCAAGATGATGTTTCGACAAGTTAAGGTCAATCCTCGACAATGGGATTGCCAAAGAATATTCTGGCGAGAGCATAAGAGCGAGCAGTTGTGCGAATATTGGCTGAAAGTAATAACATATGGAATGGCCTCGTCAGCCCATAGTGCAGTGAGAGCGATGGTGCAATGTGCAAAAGAGAGCGAGCAAGAGCATCCAAGAGCTGCGAGAGCGATATTAAACGACTTTTATATGGACGATTGTCTAACTGGTGCGAGTAATGAGCAGGATGCGATTAATTTGAGCAAGGGCATTGATAGTATACTACGAGGTGCAGGATTCGAGCCAGCAAAATGGGCGTCAAACAGTAAACGTCTAATGCAGAGCATGGGCAATATAAGAGCAGAGCATGAGAAAAGCGAGGAGCAAATGGTACAAAGCAAGAGCAGAGAGAGCGAAGAATCGACGGAGCTATGCAACAATATGGAAACAAAGGTGCTAGGGCTAAGATGGATAATGGAGCGAGATGTGCTAGTATTCCGCGTGTGCAAGAGCCATGACACGATGATAATCACGAAAAGGCATGTTTTGAGTCAAGTAGCGAAGTTATATGACCCGAATGGCTTGTTGGGGCCAATTATAGTGCGTGCGAAGATATTAATCCAGACCATATGGAAACAGAAGATAAATTGGGATGAAAAGTTGCCGAAGGATATACAGGATGAATGGTGGCAACTTCGAGACGCACTGCCGATAGTGGAGAGAATTCAATTTCCAAGGTGGCTCGGAATGTGCAAGAGTCACAAGATACAGTTGCATGGGTTTGCTGATGCGTCGCCGAAAGCATATGGTGGTGCAATTTTTATACGAGCAGAGAATGAGCAAGGAGCGATTTCGACAGTGCTAGTAATATCGAGATCACGCGTAGCGCCTATCAAGACAGCCACGATACCACGACTTGAGCTGAGCGCAGCAGAGCTATTGAGTAATATGATGAGCAAAATGCGACAAGAGCTAGAGTGCGAACTTGAGAAATACTTTCTATGGTGCGATTCGATGGTAGTACTGCACTGGATGAAAAAGCCACCAGGTGTGCTAAAACAATATGTGGCAAATAGAGTAGCGACAATACAAGGTAATACTGAGCTAGGAGCATGGGCGCATATAAGATCATCCGATAACCCAGCTGATCTATTGAGCAGAGGGGCGAAACCAAGTGAGCTAGAGAGCAACGAGCTATGGTTGAAAGGTCCGAAATGGCTTAAGAAAGCAGAAACCGAATGGCCAAAATCCTTGATGAGCAGTGCAAATACAGAGCAAGTTATGAGCGAGTGCAAAGATATCAAGAATGTGCAAATTTGTATGATGGTGCAAATAAACGTAGGAGCGGCGTCAATATTAGAAATAGCGAGCAACCTGTGCAGAGCAATTAATATAACAGCGTACGTATTGCAATACATACGTAATATACGTAAAAAGGAGCATGAATATAGGCAAAATGTGCTGCCAACGAGCGAAGAGAAGATAGAAGCGCGAAATTTCTGGGTGCGACAAGTGCAAATGACCTATTATCGGATTGAGCTAGACCACGTAAGAGCAAAGGGGCAAACCTTCCCGAGAAAGAGCAAGATAGCAGCGTTAAAGCCAATTATGAGCAATGACAATTTACTGCGCGTGCGGGAAAGGATCGGCAGAGCCGAGTGCAGCTACGATGTGCGATACCCTATTATCATTCCACCTCAGTCGAGATTAGCGCATTTATTGATGACAGAAGCGCATCAGAAAACTAAGCATGGTGGTGTGCAGCTTATGATGCAATATATACGACAAGAATATTGGATACCAGGGCTGAGAAGAGCATTGCGGCGAATAGTGCATAATTGTGTAACATGTGCGAGAATAGATGCGCGAATGAGCGAGCAACTAATGGGCGATCTTCCTGAAGAGCGAGTGCGGCCAGCAAGGCCATTCTTACACACGGGCGTGGACTTTGCGGGTCCAATCACGACGATAGCAAGACAGGGCAGAGCAGGGCGCCAAGTTGAAACTAAGAGCTATGTAGCAGTATTTGTGTGCTTATCGACGAGAGCGGTGCATTTGGATGTAGTAACGAGTTTAGAAGCGGATGCATTCGTGGCATGCTTCAGACGATTTGTGGGAAGAAGAGGTCGATGTGCGAAATTATGGAGTGACAATGGCACAACATTTGTGGCCGCAGACAAGCAGTTGAGAAGTGCGATAAAGACATGGCAGAGCGTAGAAGTGCAAGGGCAATTGAATGTGCAAGGTACGGAGTGGAAGTTTATTACGCCAGCTGCTCCACATCAGGGTGGTATATGGGAGGCAGCTGTGAAGTCGATGAAATATCATCTGCGGCGCATGTTAGAGCATCAACGAGTGACGTATGAGCAATTGTGCACAGTTTTGGTGGAAATAGAGGCTTGTCTAAATTCGCGGCCAACCAATGCGATATCAGATGATGCCGAAGACTTGAGTGCGTTGACTCCGGAGCATTTTCTCATTGGAGAAGCAATAGTGCAGCCATTACCAAGAAAAGAGCCAGAGCTGAGCAAGAGTGGTCTACGACAATGGCGCAAGTTACAGCAAATAACGTTGGCATTTTGGAAGAGGTGGCAGATTGAATACCTGGCCACGCTGCAGCAGCGAAAGAAATGGCGTCAGAGCTCCGAGAACATAAGAGCAGGGCAATTGGTGCTAATTAAGGGCGAGAATCTTCCACCAACATATTGGACAATGGCAAGAGTAGTGCAAGTGAAGAAGGGCGCAGATGGGCTAGTGCGGAGCGCAGTGTTGCGAACAGCGACAGGAGAGCTAACACAAGCGGTGCAGAAGTTATGCGTGCTACCAGTGGCGAGCGAATAGAGCAAGGTGCAATGTTATGAGCAATGTTATATCGAGCGGTGCTAGTTACAACGAGCATATTGAGCAAGGGCGAGCGGCGCAAGCGAATTGACTAGAACTGAGCTGAGCTAGTTTGTGCTTTTTGGGGAGTGTACCGAACAGCAACACCGTTCGGTGGAACGACAACGACGACGACGATGGCGGACGTGACAAGATGAGGAGTCAGTCTGGAACAAGTCCCCGACAAGCCTCGATGGTTGCCAATTAGGTCCGGACCGAGCGAGCGATGGCGCGAGTGAGCAATTTGGTGCTAGACGCGAATATATTGAGCGGTGCGAGTATGCAATAATAGTGCAATGTAGTAGGGTGCTGTGTAAAATACGAACAAGTAGTGCAATAAAGGCGCGGCGGTAAACCGCCTATAGTGTGTTTTATTTTCCCCCCCTGCCGAGTGCGCACGAATGTGCCACCTTCGGCCCCATTCTATACACTCATCTCTCTTTCTGACTTTCCTTGTTTATGAAACGCCACAATCACACTTCTAACTTCCGGCTTAATACTGCGCGCTTTTCCCATTTTGAATAGATATTTTGCCAAAACTTTGCTAAAAAGTACCAATCACTAAATATCACAAGAGGAAGGAATAAAATTCGCTGAAAATAACAAACTGTATTACTTGTCAACACAAAAACTCACAAATGAAATATTTTGATTTGATTTTATAGGAATTTCACAATATTTCAAATCCATATTCCCAGAAAATTCAAAGGTTTATTTTAATTACTTTAAACAATTGTAGACACCTAAAGTCTTTAAAGTGGGAAAAACTCAACGTGTTTTATTATCCTGACTGAGAATTTGGAAATCCCATGTACATTTTAAATCCCGTCATAGAAAACCTCCTTAAAACAGGCAATTACTGTAAAAAAGGTACTTGCAGTTTTATAAATCTAAGTGTGCTTCATTTCTGCGATGTGGTCTTAAACTTTTTGATACATAATCTCTTGAATGGTTGGTCCGATTGAGCTGAAATTTTCAGAGGATGTAAATGTACACAAGGACTACGATATCTTTAACTAGGCATTTAAGTGAATTGTCAGGTACCCCTTTATTTCCGTGCAGAGTACATTTATGTTAAAAACAAGTAACGGAATTGAAAATGATCTGATCTATCTGATCGATTAACGTTACGTAGACACAGCATATAACCAAGATCGGAGAGCATAGGGCAATGGAGTAGCTTGAAAAGTAAGCACTCGTGAAGGAACACTCGTCGGGACTCTAGTGAAGGAATTTGGAATAAGGAAAGACGATCACTATAACCACAGTAAGGGATTTTGAATTTAAATAACAGTGAGCGAGAAAATCTACGCTGAACGTGTTCCACTGCATCACTGAGATATTTATAACGAGGAGACCACACTTGACACTTGAGATATATATATATATATATATATATATATATATATATATATATATATATATATATATATATATATATATATATATATATATATATGTATATATATATATATATATATATATATATATATATATATATATATATATATATATATACCTATATTATATATACCTACATATATGTAGCTTTCCACACACGGCTATAATTCGCAGATGTTATTGGCATATTTTTACAATTAGTTTAGATGAAGCTGAAATAAGGATTAATTTTTTGACAGAGGCGGTATTTTAGTAAGTTTTCAGGTACCGATTTATTTTTATGGGAAAAGAAATTGTAAAAAAAACGAATTAGCAAAATTAGTATTGTTTTAAGCTTGGTGACGACGATATTTCAAAAAATTTTAGCCATCTGGAGGCACTGACAGATTGAAAAAAAATATTTTTTTTAATTTCTAGATATTATAAAGCCCTGTAATGCATTCGACATGAAACGAAACGAAGTGTCAAATCCCATACAAAATCAGCCTGGGGCGGAGTTTCGTTTCGTTTCGTTTTGCTCGTCACTAATGAATTCGAAGGCGAATAAATGTCTTCGAAGACAACGCCATGACTCTCGATCCAGGTACCTCAAATTGTTGACTTAACCGGAAGATATAGGCCAAAAGGTAGGTTTTTTTTCGTAGCAATTTTTCAAGATGACACCACTGTCACAGGGTCACCCGCATTTTAAAATCACGTCTATTAGACCTAGTTCTTGTAAATACCATCATGTTTGGTATATTTCATTATGATTTGATTATTCAGTCGTCAGTTCTCGTGAACAGAATTTCCGAATGCTGAAAACGGAGGTGATTTGGTGATTGGTTGCCGGACTTCAGCAAGTCGGAATTTTGAAAATTTTCAATTGACATGGTGGACAACAGTTAAAATTTATCAGTAATTTAATTTTTTCCAACTGCAAGTGGTCACGCCAATCAAGTATGCACTGTGTGCTGGTGTCTGATGAGAAGCAGTGCATACTTTCGAAACCACGTTGACAAAATAGAATTTACAATGTAGATTAAAATTTTTAATGTAAATAAAAAGTTGTTCAATTTTAATCATCCCGCAAAAAAAAACAATTCCAATTTGATTCTGCTTTCGGAGGCTGATTCCGCAAAACGATCGAGTTTCCCGTTTCAATAGAGATGATATACGTTGTCTATGCTGATTTATAGACAAGAAGGGAACCATGATCACATTCAATAACCTCTACAAGTAAAATTATATTGATGGATATAAGTCGGAGATGTTAAAATTTGTCACAACTAGCGTAAATACAAATTAATGATTTCCAACTGCAAGTGGTCACGCCAGTCAAGTATGCACTGTGTGCTGGTGTCTGATGAGAATCAGTGCATACTTTCGAAACCACTTTGTCAAAATAGAATTTACAATGTAGATTAAAATTTTTAATGTAAATAAAAAGTTGTTCAATTTTAATCATCCCGCAAAAACAATTCCAATTTGATTCTGCTTTCGGAGGCTGATTCCGCAAAACGATCGAGTTTCCCGTTTCAATATGCTCAGCTTCGATAAGCTTTAGAAATGATATACGTTGTCTATGCTGATTTATAGACAAGAAGGGAACCGTGATCAAATTCAATTACCTTTACTAAGTGTGATATTACTTAACAACGAAAGATAAAATATTGAGCGAAATGTTTCTGACATAAAAGAAATCATTTTGTAAATTAGCAAAGTCTTCTTTCTCGGTTTAGAAAAATAAGGCCTATGTAATAAATTTTATGAATATGGGAATATTCTATTTATGGAGTACTTGCAAATATTTAGTTTCGAAAACATTTTACTTTCGCGCTCACTTATATTTCCTCTGCTTTCAGTTTTGTTCATTTTACAAAAGTCTCAGATGTTCATTTTACAAAAGTCTCAAACTGTCTCAGATGATGATCTAATTTCAGAAATTTCTAGTTTATTTATCTAAATTATTTTCTGTTTGAAGAATCTATCCAAAGCTTCACATAACTAATAATCCAAATTTTGTCTCTTACGAACATTGTAGATCAATGGTCATCTCGATTTGCACATAAATGATTATGTTAATTGTTTTTCACAAATTGTAATTATGAATAAACATATTTTGGGAAAGTATTACAATTTTCATTGAGCAAGTGTTACTTTATCTCGGAACTATGGCAAAAGCTTTAATAACAATTTATTGATATCGGTGCATCCATTTTGGCATAATAAGCTAGTGATATGCTCAAAAACGTCAATGTACAGAGGTTGCCAGAATCAGGAAGGTCGTAAGCGTAACCCCCGGCGTACCTACGCTTTTGCAAAGGGAAAACGAGGATTGGATGGAGGACCCGAAAGAGTGCCTGGATATGCTACTGGAAACTCACTTTCCAGAATCAGCTTCCGCGGCACCGCGTAGTGACGTACTTCGAGGAATCCACCGGGCGTCTGAGCGGCTGATCAAGGAACTAGTTGATGAGGTCAAGATCGAATGGGCTATTGGCAAATTCCGACCTTACAAAGCTACAGGGATTGATGAGATATCACCCATCATGCTCCAAAAAGCAGATAAAACCATCATTCCTATTCTGTAGCGTATTTTTACCACATGCCTCCGCCTCGGGGTAGTACCCGAGCAATGGACAAAAGCTAGGCTGGTCTTCATTCCAAAACCTGGTAAGCTGAATCATCATTACGTGAAGGACTTTAGACCAATCAGCTTAACATCGTTTCTGCTCAAAACACTAGAGAGGCTTGTTGATCTGCACATCAAAAGCTCGATTGATGTCGCGAGACTCTGTGTCGATCAAACCGCGTATCTAGCGGGCAGATCAGTAGATACGGCATTACACAAAGTTGTCGGTACAATAGAAAAATCCTTACGGCAAAAGAAATTCACGTTGGCATCCTTCTAAGATATTGAGGAGGCCTTCAATAATGTCACTGTTGCAAGTATCATCGATGCCTTGGTTCGATATGGAGTGGATAAAACTCTGGCGACCTGGACATCGGACTTGCTCAAGAGCAGGCGGATTGAAGCTACTTTTTTGGAGGCCAAAGCGGAAAGAATAGTCGAAACCGGAACACCACAAGGAGGGATTATATCTCCTCTTTTCTGGATCCGGACAGTCAACGAAATACTGGAGAATTTAAGGGCCAGTGGCTTTGAGGTGGTGGCATATGCCGATGACATTGTGGTACTTGTGAGGGGTGCGTTCCCACAAACTTTGTCGGACCTTATGCAATCGGCGCTGGACCATATCCAAATCTGGGCCAGAAAAGTCGGTCTTAGGGCAAACCCAACAATAACCGAATTTGTACTCTTCACAAGAAGATACAGGGTACCGGCTATCGCCACGCCTAACCTCAACGGAATAACATTGGAACTTGCTGATATTGTTAAATATTTGGGCCTTATACTAGACAGGAAACTGAACTGGGGGGCTAACGTGAAGCACAGAATTGGTAAGGCTCGCGCAGCACTTCTTGCGTGCCGGTTCGCCTACTCCAATATCTGGGGTCTTAAACCTAGGGCGGCCTATTACATATTTACATGTGTAGTGAGGCCGATTTTGCTGTATGGAGCGATCATGTGGTAGAAGGCAGCGGAGAGTAAAACTAATATGAAGGAGCTAACAAGACTGCAAAGATTAGTTCGCATATGTATTACAGGCGCTTGAAGAACCGCCCCAACGGCTGGGTTGGAAATGATTTTGGGACTCATGCCCCTAGATCGATTCATCTTAACAAGCGCAAGCTAAGCGGCGATACGCGCTAAAATTTCCGGCACGTGGAACGATTCAGATCAGTGGGGTCACAGCTGTATTCTTACTGAATGCCGCAAAAGATTTGAGCTCGTTGCAGAAGGCACGGACCACATGAGCAAAATAATACATCTTGGCAGGAATTTCCAGGTCAAGATACCCACAAGAACAGACTGGAAGAAAAGGGAAGCTACCACCGATGGGGGCGTCTGGATTTACACGGACGGGTCAAAGACGGACACAGGAGTTGGCTCGGGCGTGTTTCCTACGGATTTGAGCCTTAACCTGTGGTGTAGACTGGCGGACCATACTACCGTCTTTCAGTCTGAATTACATGCCATACGCATGGCAGTTGAGTCCATTAGCAGAATATCAACCAGATCAATGACGATTTGCGTCGACAGTAGAGCAGCGATTCTCGCTCTTGCGTCTTACAGATTTTCTTCAAAAACTATTAACGCTTGCAGAGTGGCTCTCAATGAAAAGGCAAGGCATATTCCTATCCGGATTATGTGGGTGTCAGGGCATAGTGGGATCATAGGCAACGCAAAAGCCGATGAGTTGACGAGGAAAGGTTCATGAGCTAGTAATAGCCCCTGCATCACTGTACCACGGTCAATCGCTGACGCCACAAGCAAACTCAATGCCGCCATATGGGCCAAACTAAAGTCCGAATGGGAAAACAGGATAGACTGCAAGGTGGCCAGGACATTATGTCCATCACCTGATTTAAGCAAAAGCAGGAAACTGCTCAAGGTCAGCAGAAACTACTTGAGAGCCATGGTCGGCTTGCTCACAGGGCACTGCCTTGCCGCATTTCATGCGAACAGAATGGGACTGACATCCAGCAATTTATGCAAGAGGTGCGGGATAGAAGAGGACACCATCGAGCATACTCTCTGTGATTGTCCGGCCTTAAATAATAAACGCCTCAAGATTTTTTCTTTCTTACAACTTTGAAGGGTTAGTAGAGGTGGCCAGTACCGTCACGCTGAGTCACCTGATCCAGTTTGGCGAAGCGGTCACTTGGCAGCTCTAAAAAGCCAGCGGAGGGTGGCAAATGGGCCCAAGCTGGTAGCCTAATGTAGGCCGCGTTCCCGGCAGCCCTTTTTACTAACCTAACCTAACCTATGGTTTCAAGTTTTCTTCAAGTTTTTTATATACTGATTTATTAAAGGCATTTTTGTTTTCATCTAGTACCAAACTATATTCGGGGAGAAATAGTGCTTTATGTGCGAATTTTGGAATAGATTCTATCCTTGAATATTTTGAATTTGAATATTGGGATATTATTATAATTTGAATTGGGATATTTATAATGATGATAATGTGTTCAGTATGGTAAGCAACTGCTATCTTGATATCCGACAAAACATCAACGCCTGGTATTAATTCTAATTCTTTTGTTGATAATATATTACCGTTAGATCTGTAACACACCTCAAAAACCCTTTTCTCCCCGACTGGGATAAAAGGGGCGGTAGTTTCGGGCGGCCTCCGCTCGCGAAGAAAATTGCCGTGGGTGGGCGCCACTCGCTTCAATTTGACCGAAACTACCGTCGCACTGAAGCGAGAAGTTGTGACGGCACGCGCTACGATGTGGAAAACAAGGATCACGAAAAAAAGAAACAACGAAATAGTTGAATTTCCGCCGTCTGAGTTAATCCACGCCACGATATTAAAAACCGATCACTTGGCAATCTGACATCATTTCACACTTTATTGATTATATTGCATCTTAGCCGCTAAAACATTTACGGTAATTCTCGACCTACTTATCACTTCTAAATTCCAATTTTTCAAACTTTACAAAAATCCCAATTCCAATCTATCAATAATGATATTTGATCAAACAAAAAAACTATCTAATAAAAAAAAAAGTGTGCACACTACCTGAATAAATTCCTACAACGTTCACTACTGCCTTTTGGGGGCCCCCCTGTCGTTGATTTCAAACCAGACGTTCTGCTTCCTTATCGATTCGCTCGATTCGAACTTCTCTGCTCACTATCCACTGCGGATCGTTTCAATTCGATGCCGTCGTTTAGCTTGATCGTCGAAAATACCAAATTTCGTCGTTGATTTCAAACCAGCCGTTCTGCTTCCTTGTCGATTCGCTCGATTCGAACTTCTCTGCTCACTATCCACTGCGAATCGTTTCGATTCGATGCCGTCGTTTAGCTTGATCGTCGAAAATATCAAATTTCGTCGTTGATTTCAAACCAGCCGTTCTGCTTCCTTATCGATTCGCTCGGTTCGAACTTCTCTGCTCACTATCCACTGCGAATCGTTTCGATTCGATCCCGTCGTTTAGCTTGATCGTCGAAAATATCTCCCGTCCAGGACCAAACGATGATGGGTATATAAAAAGAAAAGTCAGAGTCAAATTTTCTGCTGATTCCCGCCACGAACATCCGTCCACTCACCCAGTCGAAATGAAAAAGGAAGCTCTTTTTCCTTGCTGGCGCGCACGTAAACTTTTTGGCGGCAACGGAATTTTTTCGAATCCGTTGGGTTCACTAAACTCAGCTGTGAGCTTGTGCGTTCCCCAGCTGAATTTCACCTCGGTCCCTTTCCGGCTATTTCGTTTCGATCTTTAGCGTGGAACATCTGTTCCACCCGCCGTTTGACAGCCAGCACTGTCATCGCAATTTGTCAGCGTAAGTCCGGATGACTAGTAATTTGCTCGTAAGTCGATTGAAACAAATTATTTTGATGACTATATAGCTTGTTTTAGTGAGCGTGGATCGTGTGTCCTTTCTATGGCGTGTTGTCCTGCGTGTGCCGTGAGTTTGGTCTGGCTTGCTGTCGTAACATCGGGGTTCTATTCATGTGGTGATTGTCGCTGATGTTGATGTTGATGTCTGATGCTCGACCTGTTTCTTGTTGTTTTGTTTTGAACTCGTGTTGTTTTCTCGTTGTTGATCTAACCCTATCTGTTGCTATATATTAACTACGTATTGATTACATACTACTAATTACATACTAATTGCATAGTACTAGTGAGCCATTATGACGACGGCCTTGTTTACTTAACCCTATCTATTATTCTGTAACTAACCTAGGTTAACTCAGACGCGGATCTATCGAATGAATATCTCTGCTCGTAAATCTCCATCGCCCTCCTTTCCAGGATGGCGGTGGATATTTTTTTTTTCCGAATACAAAAGCGCGCGATTTATAACGCCGTGACAAATATATTTCTGGAAAGTATGTTGAGTTTACTGCTTAAGATAATTTGTTCTAGATCGTCTATGCGGTTTCGTAACAAAGTTACTGCATAATTGATTTGATAAATTTCTCCAAAAGAGTAGATTTCTATTTCGAGGCGTGTTATTCTATTACTGTTGTTACTAAGTCGATTTGCTATTATGTCGGAAATAATTTTCTGTTGTTTATTTATGTGCGAAGTGATATTTCTGATTTGGCTAGATAGTTGATTATTAAAGTTAATATGTTAATTAGATTCTTCAATTAACATATGGTTATTTTGAGTCAGTTCGTCGAGTTTTCGTTTGATGAGCACCTCATGAATTAGTGATGGGTAAAACCAGCACACTTTACTGTGCTAGCACACTTCGCACACCACACTTAAGTGTGCTAGCACTGTGCTCCCAGCACTGACACAGTGCCGCACACTGACACAGTACCGCACACTGACACTGCCGACACACTGACACAGGGCCGACACACTGACACACTGACACTGCAGGCACACTGACACTGCAGGCACACTTGTACTGGCAGGCACACTTGTACTGGCAGGCACACTTGTACTGGCAGGCGCACTTGTACTGGCAGGCACACTCCACACTGATGTGCTTGGGAACGAATGCTGTACGAGTGGCGTTGATTTTGCCCATTAATATGATGTGTGATGTATATGAATTGTAATGATGTATATGAATTAAATTGTAACAATTGTGACTCTCTCCCTCTCACACATACATTTGAATAGTAATTGTAATCATAGTGATAAGTCTTTGAAGAGCAATAAAGAATCAGTTGCAGATTGGCACTCAAGCGTTTCATTTAGTTAATAAAACATAGCGCAGTCGGAATAATTTAATTTCAATATATTTTAACTACTCAAACGCAAAGTTTTAGCAAAAAAGTTATTGTACAGTGTAATAATGGAGTCATTTAAAGCACCTCCAGCGCTAAGTTTCATGGGGAACTTGAAAGAAAACTGGAGAAGATTCAAACAGCGATTTGAGATCTTCATGACAGCAACGAGGAAGAACAAAGAAAGCAGTGAAGTACAAGTGGCTATTCTACTGAATTTAATGGGAGAAGAAGCTATCGAAATCAGACAGAAAGGAAATATCGAAGGTTATGCAAGCATTCGAGACCTTTTGCAATCCAAAAATAAATATCGTCTACGAGCGGTTTATATTTCACCAGCGAAAACAGGCTGAAGGCGAAAGCTTCGATCATTTCATGATGGAGATAACGGCGGTAATAAAAAATTGTGAATTTGGGTCGGATGAAATTATGGACTCCATGCTACGGGACCGTATAGTGCTGGGAATCAATGATTTAGCGCTACAGGATAGATTGCTAAGAGTAGATGATTTGGACCTGAAGAAGGCGATAGACATGTGTAGGGTGAACGAAATTACGACAGCACAGAACAAAATAGTTCAAAATGAGGTACTTTGCAATTCTTTAAATTTAAGTAGATCTAGAGATTTTTCCGCAAACACAAGAAATGTTGTATCCGAAAGTACAAATCAACATAAAAAATTTGTTAAAAAATATGAAAATCAATCGTATAGAAACGAGAGTTTTATAAATTGTACAAGGTGTTCATACAAACACTTAGTAAATCGGTGCCCAGCTTACGGTAAATTTTGCTCTAAATGTAAGAAACCAAACCATTTTGCATTGATGTGTAATAGTAAGCACACAAATGAAATAAGTATTGGCGACCACACCTCAAGTGAAGTAAACAGTGACGATCAATACATTGATACAATTTCGATACATAAAATTAGTGAAGTGAAACAGAAATCACACTGGCATGAAAAAATTATAATTAACAATAAACCAATCAATTTCAAGTTAGATAGCGGGTCTGAGGTAAATATAATACCTTTAACCATAATGAATAATATTAAACACGACACTCCAATAGAAAAAGTGCAAGTAACGTTACAAGCTTTTGGTGGGTTCAAAATAAGGTCATTCGGTACAGTTCAATTAAACGTCAAATATAAAAATAGAAAGTTCTCGGAAAGATTCATTGTAGCCGATGTAGCATCAACGCCAATTCTAGGCTTAGAGACGTGTGTTAGGATGGGAATGATCAAAAGAGTAGGAATGTTGGAAACCGAAAATGAAAAGCAAATATTTGTCAGAAAGAATATAGATGTTTTTTCGGATTTAGGGAAATTTCCTGGGCAAGGAAATATTAATTTAAAAGAAAATGTTATTCCAGTAGCCAGAGCACCTCGAAAAATTCCAATTGCGTTGACTGATCGTGTCAAAAAGAAACTAAAAGAAGCAGTGCAATTAGGTGTGATTTCTAAGGTAGATTATCCAAATGGCTGGATACATAATTTAGTCATTGTCGAAAAAAAGGATGGTACTATTAGAATATGCTTAGATCCCCAAGAACTCAACAAACACATTAAGAAGGATTTTATAGTTTTACCTACAGCTGAAGAGGTGGCACACAAATTGCAGGGCATGTCATTTTTCACAGTACTGGACCTTAAAGAAGGTTTCTGGCAGATTGAATTGAATCCAAAATCGAGAGAATACTGCACATTTAGTACTCCCTTTGGATGTTATAGATTTAATTGTTTACCATTTGGTATTGCTTCCGCAAGTGAAGAATTTCACAAATTTAATACGAAATTTTTCGGAGACATAGATAATGTGATTATATACATGGATGATATACTCATTTTCGCAGATTCGAGAAAATCTGAAGATGATATACTAGAAAAAGTTATTAATCGTGCGAGGGAGATAGGCGTAAAATTCAACCCGAAGAAATTACAGTACTGTGTAAGGCAGGTGAGCTACTTAGGGCATACTTTCTCTGAACGTGGCTGCATGATAGATCCAGACAGAGTAAAAGCTATACAAGAGCTGCCATATCCGAAAACCAAGAAAGAACTAATGTCATTCCTCAGCACAGTAAGTTACCTAAAGGCAATTTATACCAAATTTAGCGCATGACAGTGCACCCCTGCGGCAATTGTTAAAAGGCGATACCGTTTTCACATGGTTACCAATTCATGCACAATGCGTTGACAAACTTAAAGAAAGGATTAGTAAGATGCCAATATTAAGAAACTTTGATCCGAGGAAAGAGGTTGTCATTGAAACAGACAGCTCAAAATTTGGTGTAGGATGTGTTTTAATGCAGGATAAGCAGCCAGTCGCGTATGCATCAAAAAGCCTTACAGATGCTGAAATTAATTATTCGCAAACAGAGAAAGAATTCTTAGCTATGGTGTACGCATGTAAACGTTTTCACAATATGATCTACGGCCTCAAAAAGATAGAGCTTCACACCGATCATAAACCAAATGTTAGCATTATGAAAAAACCTTTGAACAAAATATACTCGGTTAGATTACAAAGAATGAGAATTAAACTTCTTCCTTATAATTTAGAAGTGAAATACATACCTGGCAAAAACTTACAAATTTCAGATTATTTGTCAAGAAATTATGTACATGATAAAGCCGAAACAATAGAATCTCTGGATGATATGGTGCACTCAGTGAACGTAAGTTCCGCCAGAACAGAAGAATTAATTGAGGTGACGAAAGTTGACTCTGATTCACAATTAATTGACAAATTTTGCAAAAATGGTTGGCCACCAGACATGACTAAAGTACCCACTGCAATCAAAATGTATTTTAAAATACGGAACGAAATCTATAAAGAAAATGAATTACTATTTTATCAAAATAGAATTATCATCCCTCAGAACTACAGACATAAAATTCTAAAAGCATTACATGAATTCCACATGGGAATTACAAAAACTAAAATACGAGCCAAATCACTCATTTATTGGCCGAATATGAACATTGACATAGAAAATTTTATCAGTAAATGCAACATTTGTGAAAAGTATCGACCGTCTAAAACACATGAACCGTTAATACCCCATGAAATCCCCGAGTTGCCATTCCAGGTAGTAGGTTGTGATATTCTGGACCTGAGTGGTGAAAGCCATCTAGTTGTTGTAGACTATTATTCAAAATATATAGAAATTCGAAGATTGAAATGCAAAAACTCAGACGCTATTATAAAAGCACTCAAACAAATATTTAGCGCCCACGGCATCCCGGAAAAAGTCGTATGCGACAATATGCCATTTTTATCTTTTGAATGCCAACAGTTTAGCAGAGAATGGAATTTCATCTTTCAAACTAGTAGTCCACATTATCCACGGTCAAATGGACTAGCGGAGAAAGCAGTAGGAATTGCAAAAAATATTTTGAAGTAATGCAGGGACGGGCAAGAGGACTTGGAGATCGCGCTGTTTGAATATCGATGTACTCCCGTAAGCAAACTAAGCTACTCACCTGCACAAATGCTGATGAGCAGACAGCTGCGTTCCAAACTCCCTATAAGAAAAAACCTATTGCAGCCAAATGTGGCAGAAAACGCCAAGATACAACTGATGAACAATCAAAAGAATTATAAAAAATACCACGACAGGGGAGTGAAGACTGGCAAACTTAAGCTAAAAATAGGGCAGAATGTCACCTATCAACACAATAAGAATCGAGACAAATCGTGGACACCGGCTAGAATAGTGGGTGAACATAGTACACCAAGGTCATTCTTATTACAAAATGAACTGGGCAATGTAGTTAGACGAAATAACATACATATTAGGCCTTCTTTAAATTCACCAAAAGTTATAAAAGCATATAATGAATACAATTATTATGACGGGCAGGAAGAAAATCATGCAAATTCAAGTTCACCTAAGACTGTAAATAATTCAGGATATCGAACCAGGTATGGTCGTCAAGTCGCGGCACCAGACAGACTTAGGTATGATAAAATGTAAAAAAAAAACACAAACTGGAAAAGGGAGATGATGTATATGAATTGTAATGATGTATATGAATTGAATTGTAATGATGTATATGAATTAAATTGTAACAATTGTGACTCTCTCCCTCTCACACATACATTTGAATAGTAATTGTAATCATAGTGATAAGTCTTTGAAGAGCAATAAAGAACCAGTTG
This sequence comes from Nemotelus pantherinus, assembly GCA_963978885.1. Taxonomy (NCBI): domain Eukaryota; kingdom Metazoa; phylum Arthropoda; class Insecta; order Diptera; family Stratiomyidae; genus Nemotelus; species Nemotelus pantherinus. The sequence goes on along the minus strand of OZ022264.1, from coordinate 182,415,513 downwards.
CAGATTGGCACTCAAGCGTTTCATTTAGTTAATAAAACAATGTGTTTCGGTAACAAGGCGTTGTTTGCATTGCAGAATGTGTACACATTTTGCGGTTTCGAAAGCATTAGCTATTGAATGCCGTAGCTAATGAATGAGATAATTAGGGAACGAAAAAAGGCAGATAAGATTTGTTATTCGTATATTTTCTGGGTGAAAGTTTTAATTTTGAGTACACGACCGATGATTTGTGTTTTTCTAAATGCTGCGGACGTCTTCAAGTTTAAACACAGAAACAAATACGTTTATTTGCGGTACATCTGGAAGAAATGCTTTCACGTTGGAAATATTTGTGGAAAATAGGTTTTGAGCAGATATAAGGGTTTTGTCGTAACATGCAACGAAAAAACGATAGCGATAAAATGATCTGCTGCAGATAGAAGGTTTATGCTAAGTAGTGCTATGTTTTTAAATATTCAAATATTAAAGGAGTTTTTAGGGCAAAAGTAGCTGAAATCGGCCAATTTTTGGTTAGAGTGGTTTCGGACATAACGGGCCAAGACATATTGCTGTGATACAAATATTTCGGTTTTGTAGGGGAGTAAGGGGTTTTTTTGGCCATAGTTTGGCAAAAACTGCCTTTATGGCGCTTTCCATGATTGAAAGTGGTCGGGGAGTGCAATAGTGATATTTTAAGGACGAAACATTTTTTTGATAGGGAACATTGGGCAAAAATGTCCAATTTTCGCAAGAATTTTTTTTTTGTCTAGCATGAATTGGGGGACCTTTCTGAGTTGTATCGAGCGAAATTTCCATATAAGTGTGGGAAAAGTGGCCTAGTTTCGAAGATACGCCAAAAGTAGCTGAAATCGGCCAATTTTGGGTTAGAGTGGTTTCAGACATAACGGGCCAAGACCTATTGCTGTGTTACAAACATTTCGGTTTTGTAGAGGAGTAAGGGGTTTTTTGGCCATAGTTTGGCAAAAAATGCCTTTACGGTGCTTTCGATTATTGAAAGTGCAACAACGCCTTGTTAACACCGCCTTGTTACCGAAACACATCATATTAATGGGCAAAATCAACGCCAGTCGTACAGCATTCGTTCCCGTGAAGTGTGCCTGCCAGTACAAGTGTGCCGGCAGTGTCAGTGTGTCGGCACTGTGTCAGTGTGTCGGCCCTGTGTCAGTGTGTCGGCAGTTTTAGTGTGCCGGCAGTGTCTGTGTGTCGCCACTGTGTCAGTGTGTCGCCACTGTGTCAGTGTGCCGGTACTGTGTCAGTGTGTCGGCACTGTGTCAGTGTGTCATTGTGTCAGTGTGCTGCCGACACACTTATAAAGTGCCGCACTCGCACAGCACACCGAAGTGTGCTAGCACACTGTACTAAGCACGCACAGGTGCTGCTCATCACTAGTATGAATTCAACAAGGAGTCAAAGAATGTATTGTTTTTACTAGAATTGTATTTATTCTATTGGGTTTGAAGTGTGTCTTAAGCAAAGTTGTGGAGGTTCCTTCGTCTAGTTCTTTTGCATATATAATATTTTTATTGTTACCAAAAATTTGAGTAGCCTTACATTTTAACGATCCTGATTGTATTTTTTACTAATGTTCGAAGAAGAACATTAGTATTAAAATCACTTTGGCCAAAAATTCATATTTCTATATATATATTTATATATATATCATCAAAAAATTTCAGTGAAAAAATCTCAGGAACGCGCCATCCGATTGAGCTGAAATTTTTAGGACACATTGGTGTATATGCAGAATAGTGCCAGGTCTCACAAAAAGTTAATAATCTTTAACCCTTTGGCGCCGGCGGCCATTTTAGTGATTTTTTTAATATACCTATTATTTCGTACACAAATAATTTTTGCAAAAATAAAGTTGACGAAATAAATTTTGAACGTGTTTTACATGTGAATCGGATAATGTTTTGGAATTTTTTAACCCCATGTGTGCGCTGGGTGCCTAAAAACAGAACGGGAAAAATTGAAAATTTTTAAATTGCGATAACTTTTGACCGAGTTATTCAATCATTACGAAATTTTTAGGACATATTGGTATTATTTAGTTGTAGATTTTCGTAGCTTTCTATAAGTGTGCTGGCAACCCTGTAGCTAGGGCAGGCACCGAAAGTGAAAACCTTCAAATCATCGTCTCTCTTGAAAAACTGCCGTTTTTTTAAAAAAAAGCCACTCATATGTAAATCTTGTGCTTTGTTTACATAAACAAAAAAAAAAATTTTATATGGTATAACGGGCACGCCTGGTAACCCTTGCCCAATTTACCTATATTTTTAGCATCAAAAACTTCTGTTCACGGAAACTCACGATCCAATGAGCAGAATTAATTGAAATTTGCAGAATGTATTGGTCCTATATAGGACCAGGTCTGATAGAAGTGATTTTGAAATGCGGGTGATTCTGTGCCAGTGGTGCCATCTTGAAAAATCACTAAAAAAGATAACTGCTTTTAGCCCTATAAATTCTGATTGAATCGTTCGATTTTGACGAAATTCACACAGTGGCTGAACCTTATTTAGTATCACGTTTGGTAGAAATTTGGTCGAAAAATTCGGTTGGAGTTGCCAGCTATGATAATTTTGGTGTCTTAAATTTGAAAAAATAAAAATTTGGAAGTGAAAACATTAAACCATCGAATTTCCAAAAACTGTCCGTTTCTTACAATAAAACCAATCTGTATACAAATCTTATGCTTTATCTACACGTTCAAAGTAAAACTTTGGAAATTTCATGTCGGACAAGAACGGTAACCCTTTCCCAGTCAACCTATATTTTTAGCATCAAAAACTTCTGTTCACGGGAACTCACGAATCAATAATCAGATACCATTGAAATTTACAGAATGCATTGGAATTAAGTAGGACCAGGTCTGATAGAAGCGATTTTGAATTGTAGGCAACTCTGTGCCAGTGGTGCCATCTTGAAAAATTACAAAGAAAAAAACTGCTTTTTGCCCTATGAAATGTGAATAAGTAACCAGATTTTCATGAAATTGACACAGTAGCTGAACCTTTTTTTTAAGCTCTGTTTGATAGAAATTTGGTTGAAAAATTCGATTGGTGCTGCCAGCTACGGTAATTTTTGTGTCTTTGGTTTTGAAAATTTTCTCAGGAAAATAAAACTTTTTGCCCTATAACTTCCAGTGCAGTCATGAAATCAGTACGAATTTCATACAATTTATGGAACCTATTATAAACATTATTCAGGCCAAATTTGGTTGAAAAGCCACAATAGGGTTGCAAGCTGTTGTTGGTTTTGTGTTTGTTTGCAATATCTTTATTAAGCGGTTTAATCGTAGAATTTTCAATTGGTAATGATATTGTAGTGCCAATAAACAGCAAATATTAAGCTTTCGATTATTTGAAAAAACTCGCTGCAGGTAACCCTAAATTTCTTCATAGTCCTATAACTTCGAATGTAATATAACAACGTGAAGCAGATGTGATATATTCTTGGCTTTGATACTGGCAAAAAGTTGCCAGCACGAGTCGGTTGTGCTACTTTTGTATCAATAAAATTATACCGGAAACATTTACAATGAAAATAAATAACCGATGTTTCAATTCCCAAAGTTCTGCAAATTTTTCGGATCGCAGCCCCAAACACCAACTTCAGTTACAGTGCTACAGGCACTGAGCATTTTCTTCATTGATGTTATATGAGATGCTGCTTTCGAAATTTTGTGAAATAAGCAACCGATAACGAATATAATTAAACCGTGTTTTGCTCTCATAAACGTTGAAATTCATGCCAGTGGTAATATCTGAAACCTTCCACCATATGAGTTATAATGCATTCTTGAGACCAAAGTAGAACGTGGCGTTTGAAACAGTTTGGCCGTCATAAGCAGCTCATGTGGTGGAATATGCACTCAAAACCTGCACGATTCTTCTACTGTTCTTCGAACATTAGTATTTCTAGCGGTTCAGGTGCGCTAGAGTTTTTTTTATTATTATCTGTTCTTTATAAAAATTTATAGGTTTCTCTGTTTTCTGAATTATAAAGTCTTGTGTTTCCAAATGATTGATGGTGATACGTGAAAGTTCATCAGTATTCCCGTTTTTAACGCCTTTTTTGTACTTAATAGTAAAATCGTACTCAGCTAACTATAATCGCCATCGAACTAATTTAGAGCTCTGGTCTTGAACACAGAATAGCCATTGCAGTGGTTGGTGGTCGCTCTCGATTAGAAATTTTCTTCCGAATAAATATGGGCGGAAGTATTTGGTTGCCCATATTATCGCGAGCATTTCTTTCTCGATGGTGCTGCACTTTTTCTCGTGTCCATTTAATGTAACACTAGCGTAACTAATTAAATGGTTTTCCTGGGAGAACACGGCACCCAATGCGTATTGGCTGGCATCAGTTGTAAGACTAAAGGTTTTTGAGAAATCAGGAAAGCGAAGAATGGGGTGGCTAATAAAAAATCGTTTCAAAGTCTGGAAGGCTTCAATGTCGTCTATTTTTACTTTACAGTCTTTTTTCAAGTATCTAGTCATCGGTTTTGCGATTTTAGAATATTTAATAAATTTTTATAGTATCTAGATAAACCTAGAAATTGCTTTATCTGTTTCTGCGTTGTGGGGAGGGGGAAATTCGGAACACATTGTATTTTGGTAGGATTTGGTTTAATGCCTTCAGGAGTCACAACGTGACCGAGAAATTCGGTTTCCTGTTTCATGAGCTCCGATTTATCGAGTTGGACATTTAAATTGAC
>OZ022264.1:182403293-182405793 GCA_963978885.1 Nemotelus pantherinus | reverse complement strand
AAGTATATGTTGATTAAGCACGAGCATGTCATAGTAGACTTATCGCTCCGGTGTTGGACAAATGTTGCCAGCACTGAACATTTTCATCATTTGTATTATAGAAAATGCTGTGAGAAAATGATATTTGTTACTTTTAGTAAGAAATGGTTGATATGAGACTACAAAGAAGTGTATTACGTCTTCACACATTTTTAAGTCACTCAAAAATAATTTCTTCGAAAATCAGTTTTCCGGTAGTTCTGACGCGCTAGACTGTTTTTTTACAACGCAATCAACGCACCTTCGCAATAATTTTTACACTTTTTAATTTTTATATTTTACTTACTATAATTTGCGCACCTTGCCCTAATTATATCTCACCTATTATCGCATGGCTGCAGTGACTGGTTTCTAATTTTACGTCCTGGAACTGGTTGTAGACGTCAATCGATTTGTCAGCAAATTCGGTCTTCGGTTTTTCTAGTGCTTCATTCAAATCAGTTGAAGTTATTTGACTTGGATGAGCTATTTCAATTTACTCCATCCCGGTTGAGCCCCCAGTTAATTAAGTCGGATAGCTTAATGGTAATAATATATAATTCCTTTTTAGTTGGACAGAATGTCCACTTTATTTCAGATTATTTATAATAATAACAAAGCATGTCAGTTTACTTCTGGTGTGAATTTATCGTTTTCATTATTTGCAACGTGTGCACATTCGTATTATTCATGTTATGCCTTATCTTGCTTGGGTTTAGTAACGTGTGCAAAACACTTGTAATGGGGTTGGATGTAGCTGATTATAATTAGTGGTGTTAACGAAGTCGAAGGCGTTAACTCGGTCACTCGTCCGAACCTTGGCTCAAACTAGGGACCCCACACACAAGAAGCCAGTGCATTCAGCAAACCCATAAATTTTAGATCTAATATCCAAATGATAATATCCATGATGAAACATCAGCACAGTGCCTAAGCTGTTTTTTATTTTCCTATACACATAGCTCTAATTCACTACTCGGGTGAGCCAACAGATCACTTTGAAAGAAGTAATTAAAAACTGTCATAACCTAGTAAGTAATTTTGTTATTATCAGGTAGTTTCATACCAAATGTCGGATTTCCTGACAGTCTTAAAAGTGATCCCATGGTGAACAGAGTTGTGTGGTAAAATTCAAAATAAGTTTTGTGTTTGAAAATAGAGGTAAATACCTTTCTTTCAGTGCCTAATTTATTACCCGTGTGGTTTCCTATATATGTCCTTTTTGCTCTTATAGACATGTTTATAGTAAGAGATATTCGGGTCTTTTACCTGTTTATGTTTAAAAAAGGACAAAATGCAGCTGCAGCGACGGAAGAAATTAATCAGGTGTTAGGACCAGATACCTGCACCACACGCACAGTGCAACGATGGTTTGCCAATTTCCGAGAAGGAAATTTTAGCTTGGACAACGAACCACGTGGTCAACAAGGTGGCAGTGTTAATGATGACGAACTGCGAACAGAAGTTGAGAGGAATAAATCGACAACTTTACAGTGCCTTGCTGAGACCTTCAATGTATCGAAATCAACCATTAGTTGCTGTCTCAAAAATATTGGACAAGTGAAAAAACTCAATCAATGAGACCCACACGAATTGTCTGAAAGGAACAAAATGCTGAGAGTTGAAGTAGCCTCTTCACTGCAGATGCGACATAAAAAAGGACCATTTTTGAAGAGGATTGTGACTTGCGATGAAAAAATGGATTCTCTATGATAAAAGAAAGTGTTCAGGACAATGGTTGGATCGCGGAAAAGCACCTAGCCACCAAGCAAGAGCGGGACTGCACCCTAAGAAGGTCATGGTTACTGTTTGGTGGACTTCAGAAGGCGTCGTTCACTATTCGTTCTTGAATCCTGGTGAAACGATAACTGCAGAGACCTACTGTGCACAATTGGACGAAATGCACGCAAAATTGCGTTTAAAACAGCCTTCTCTGGTGATTAGGCATGGACCAATTCTGTTACACGATAACGCATGACCGCATGTATCCCGTTTGACCATGCAAAAACTACAGGAGTTGCAGTACGAAGTTTGAGTTCACCCTCCATATTCTCCAGACCTGTCACCAACAGACTATCATCTTTTCCGGAGCCTGGGAAACTATTTACAAGAAAAGCGCTACTCCAACCAAAACGCTGTAATTGCGTCCTTTGAAGAGTTTTCGGGGCAAAAAATATTAATTTTTTCAAAAAAAGGAATTTTTGATTTGCCAACACGTTGACAACAAACTAAAGACTCCAACAGTGAATATTTTGAGGAATAAAACCATTTCATTTGAAAATAATCGAGTTTTTCTTAACCCTTCAAAATCCGACATTTGGTATGAAACTACCTGATACTTTGTAGGTTTTGAACTTCGACTCTGTAAAAGGTTTTATCCCGTTATCTTCTTGACAGTAACTGAAATTTTCTTTACTAGTTGACAGTTTTAACTTTGAAATTCAATTCAAAATTATGGCTATAAGTGCTGTATATTGCTCGA
>OZ022264.1:182380793-182393293 GCA_963978885.1 Nemotelus pantherinus | reverse complement strand
GGAAATTCTACTTGATGGTATTGCTGTGAATGCTTTAGTCGACACAGGAAGTCAGGTAAACATTGTTTCGGAAAAAAATTTAAAAGAGATTAACTCTCTGGCGTTGGAAAGAACAGATATTGTATTCACTGGTTTTGGGCGAAATTACGTACATCCAAAAGGGTCATACGAGGCGAACGTTACAGTAGACCAGAACAAATATAAGATGCGATTTTATGTAGTGTCAAATGACATTATGTCTGTTGATGTCATCCTTGGCAATGAATTCTTCAATCAAGCTGATTTAATACTAAATGAAACAGGACTTCATATAAAGAAGAATTCGGCAGACGCGTTTCCAATGCACATTAACACAATAACCCAAGCTGAGTTAAACATAGGTGAAACCGTTCGAATTAAAGACAAGGAGTTAATACAAAATCTCGTTAATGATTATGCCCCGAAGAAAACCAAAGAAACTCAGATTAAAATGTCCATTATTTTGAAAGATCAAAAACCAATATTTAGCTCTCCAAGACGACTGCCAATGATTGAGCGTGAGATCGTTGACAAACAAGTAAAAGAATGGCTTGAGCGAGATATCATTGAACATTCAACATCTGAGTATTCAAGTCCAGTGCATATAGTCAGGAAAAAAGACGGGTCACCACGAGTTGTTATTGATTACCGTCGTATCAATCAAATTATTGAAAAAGATCGTTTCCCTTTGTCTTTAATTGAAGATATTCTAGATAAACTTCGACACGCATTTGTATTCAGCACTATAGATTTGAAAGATGGGTTTTTCCATGTTGAAATGGAAAAAGATAGCCGCAAATTTACTTCGTTCGTGACCTATGAAGGCCAATTCCAATTCCGAAGAGTTCCTTTTGGCCTATGTAATTCACCATCAGTGTTTCAACGCTTTATAAATTGTGTGTTTTGGGATTTGTCAAGGCAAGGAATCGCTTTCTCATATATGGATGATTTGATTATACCAGCGCGCAACAAAATTGCTGTAGCGAAAGACTATGGATTAATCATCAATAAGAAAAAATGCCAGTTTCTAGTGAAAAAAGTGGAGTTTTTGGGACACGTTGTCGAAAATGGCTGTATATCGCCTTCTCCTTTAAAAACGGAAGCTGTAATGCGATATCCCGAGCCTAAGAGCGCTAAAGATATTCAAAGCTTTCTAGGATTGTCGGGATATTTTCGAAAATTTATCCCGGGATATTCAACAATATCAAAACTACTTAGTGATCTACTACGGGGTAATACAAAATTTCAGTTTGGCGAAGAACAAAGACGCTCCTTTAATGTTTTGAAACAATTGCTGTCAGAAAAACCAGTTTTGCAAATCTATGATCCGAATTTCGAAACAGAGCTGCATACTGATGCAAGTCAACGAGGATACGGAGCCGTGTTGCTGCAAAAATCACACGATGACATGCGGTTCCATCCAGTTTATTACATGAGTAAAAAAACGACGCTTCAAGAAGAAAAGTTGTCGTCATACGAACTAGAGGTACTAGCCGTGGTACAGGCTTTGCGGAAATTCAGAGTTTACTTGCTGGGCATTCCATTTAAGATTATAACGGATTGCTTAGCATTTGAGCAAACCATGAAGAAAAAGGATATAGCACCCAAAATTGCTCGTTGGGCTATGCTGCTGGAAGAGTATCGATATGTCCTCGAGCATCGATCAGGAACGAAACTTTCCCATGTTGACGCTTTGAGTAGGTATCCAGTAATGCTGATCGATATTGGCATTGAGCCTCAGTTGAAAAAGGCCCAAAATGACGATTCTGGGATACGGGCGATAAAAGAGATATTACAGGAAAAACCATTTGAAGATTTTACGACGAGAAACGGAGTATTGATGAAATTTGTTGACGGTCGAGAAGTTTTTGTTGTACCCAAATCGATGCAAAATGATATTATCCGAAGAATTCATGAGAAAGGGCACTACTCCGTCAGTAGAACTGAAAAAGATGTGGAACAGAATTATTATATTCCTAAATTAACGGAACGAACAAAAAGAATAATTGAAAATTGCATCCCGTGTATACTGGCGAGCAGAAAAGCCGGGAAATCAGAAGGATATCTTCATCCACTAGATAAAGGTAGCACCCCTCTGTATACCTACCATGCCGATTATCTTGGTCCACTGGAATCTACGCACAAAGGATATAAGCACATCTTTGTAGTAATAGATAGCTTCACTAAATACACGTGGCTATACCCGACTAAATCAAAAACTACATCTGAAGCGATAGCAAGGCTGGAATTGCCGAAGACTAATTTTGGAAATCCATCCCAAATCATAACCGACAGAGGTCCAGCTTTTACATCACAGGATTTTGAGAAATATTGTGAAACGGAAGACATACAGCATCTACTTATAACTACTGGGTTGCCTCGAGCAAATGGTCAAGTGGAACGATCAAACGCAGTGATAACATCGATTTTGGCAAAACTCGCAATTGAAGAGCCAACGAAATGGTATAAACATGTTCCGCAGGTGCAGCTGGCGGTTAACTCGATAATTAACAGAAGCATCGGAACAACTCCATTTGAACTGCTCATTGGAGTAAAAATGCGAACAATTCATAATCCTGACGTCGTTGGTGCTTTGGAAAAAGAAATAATATCGGTGTTTGGTGAAAATCGCTGTCAGCAACGTGAAGCCGCTAAACAACAAATAATCAAAATTCAGCGGGAAAATGTTAAAACTTTTAACAAACGTCGAAAGACAGCGCACGTCTACAACAACGGAGATCTTGTGGCTATTAAGCGTACACAATTTGGATCTGGCTTAAAGTTAAAAGCAAAGTATCTGGGGCCCTATAAAGTGACTAAAGTAAAGGGACATGATACTTACAATGTGGAAAAACAAGGCTCTCACGAGGGACCCAAAATAACAACAACTTGCGCAGAGTACATGAAACGATGGGTAGACTACGATTCATATTCGTCCGAGTCGGACGAACTTTAGGATGGCCGAATGTGGGAAAAATCATAGAAGAGTACTCGCTCGGATGCCTCAACGGAGATGAGTCATCGGTTGGTATGAGCACTGCGATAGGAGAAAACACGAAAGGCAGAGGCAGTTGAAGAACGACGGTCAACGCAGTAACACGAAGCACGAATACGAAAGTTTTCCTCAACCTAATATTTAACAACCTAATTTTACTTGTGTTATTTTGAACTTATAATAAACTATTTCATCAAAACGAAATTGTGTCGGTGTTCCTTAATCCCACATATATATATATATATATATATATATATATATATATATATATATATATATATATATATATATATATATATATATATATATATATATATATATATATATATATATATATATAGATATAGATATATATATATATTATATATATATATATATATATATATATATATATATATATATAGATATAGATATATATATATATATATATATATATATATATATATATATATATATATATATATATATATACATATATATATATATATTTATATATATATATATATATATAATATATATATATATATATATATATATATATATATATATATATATATATATATATATATATATATATATAGATATATATATATATATATATATATATATATATATATATATATATATATATAGATATATATATATATATATATATATATATATATATATATATATATATATATATATTTATATATATATATATATATATATATATATATATATATATATATATATATATATATATATATATATATATATATATATATATTGTTAAAGAGCAGATTCTTTTATCTGCACTGTGAAAGTGAAGTGTATACGGCACTTGAACCGTTACACTATTGAAACTGTTTGATTTGCAGCACTGCACCACTAAAACACATACGGCACTTGAAACCGTTGCGATACTCGACGAATGATGCAGATACGGTGCTGCACTGTCTACTGTACACGGCACTTGAACCGTCACACAAACCGATGATTCGTTTTATTCGGTATATCAAACTACTGAGCACATACGGCACTTGAACCGCTGTGCTATTCGACGAGATAGATTGAAAAAGCGAAAGTCTCGAAGTTTGTTGTAGACTGACTTTATTTTAACATTTGTACTCAATTTATACTATCTTAAAAATACTAGGAAGAAAAACTTACAAATTGCATTTTTACATTGAGTCATATGCACAGAAGAATATTTGCTTACTTTACCAATATTACAAAATATTGTCGCGTGCATATAGGTCAATAAATGAACGCACGCTATACCAATGTCAACAAAAGTAGAACGAATAAAAGTTGCTGATGTACATACGTACTGTGTTTTGTATGATCTACTTTACGTGAACTTGAACGAATAAACAAAACATGATTATGTGAAAACTTTAACTTGAATGAATGAGTTTGAACATTTTCCCCCGCGTTGAATCTTATTCAAAAAATAAACAAACAAAACTTTAATCTAACACATTAACATGAATTCAATCGTTTAAAAATAGCTATGACTTAAACTGTAATGGAAAAATCTGGTGCTCTGCTATGCCTTGGCGCCGGTGTTGGCTTGTGTCTGGACTTGCATACCTGATGTCGATATTTCCATGAGATCATGACGAGAATAACGATGATGGCAGTTATTGATAAGTGACCGGGTATTATATGATAATTATTTAATTGCTGTGAATATGTTGATGGTAGTTCAGCCAACGTTTCGTCAAACAATTTTTGTTTGAGAGCATTTAGTGGTTCCAGGTTGAAATGGTAAGGTTTCTCAATCAGTTCTGTCCAATGAGTTGGTGTAGGAAGCTCGACAAGAATGTCCGTCGAGGAGAACCCAGCGTTTTGTTGAGTGGATATGCTATCATGCCCCGTTATTGTGAGTTGATCCAGTTTAATGATGCAGCCTGGTCTTATAGTTAACAAACCGGACCCGTTTAATGGAATTTGAAATTTCTCGGCCCCACAGACTACTCGAAGACGTGTAAGATTCTTTAGTCCATAAATCCATTTATTTGTGTCGGAGAGCTGACTCCAGACATAGTCTGTTGGTAAGACTGTTGTCTGGCACTTGGGCGATGTTTCGTTCACAAAGGCACTGAACTCACAGGAGGCGACTTGGGCACCTTTGTGGTATGTGGGTCCTGTTTTTTCGCATAATAATGTTCGAGGTTCGCTGATGCTGCACAAAGTTAGGTCCTCCGGTGTCATGACGAGATATGTGTCTCGGTGAGCATTAACAGCTAAGAAACTGGTATACAATTGTGTACTTATGAGTGTGTTATTTACGACAGCAGCTATAGGTGTAAGCTTGAATAAATCAAACTTTGTTTCATCGACTAACGGTATTCGTACTGTAAACGTCAGATATGGATCCGCGAGTCTCCCTTCAGCTTTCATTATTCGATATAAGTGTAGGACATCTTTACTGTTGACGGAAAGTTGTGTGAATTCTGGAAGTTTGCTTCCGATGTTATGAATTTCATTGCGTAGCTGCTCTGGGGATAGCAATAGTGGACTAATGATTCCATGATGAGTGTCCGTTAATAAGCTTATGATTGCTGACTGAATATTGTGTAAATTATGACTAGCTGCCATTAACTCTAGCGCCAAAGTGTTCATAATATTGTACGCATTTGTCCCATTTCCGTTTATTTTGTTGAATATTAAGCTAATTTTCTGGTCAAGCCGGTTCAATCTTCTTTCGACTTCCATTTGATCAATCTTAAAAATATTGATAGTGGAGTCTATTAGCGATGTTTGGTTTTTTATTAATTTGTGTAGGAAAGTGTCGTCAGTTTTGATGGCATCAATTGTAGACGACATCTCCTTGGCATAAGCATTGTACAGAACTCCGAATAGTGAATTATCAAAATTGCCCACAATATTAAATGCTCCTCTTCTTATGCGTTTTCTTGTGAAGAGACTGTTGTCTATTTGCAGTTTCTGCTCATCTTGTTGGAAATGCAGAGCTAAATGTTCACATGTGGTGGAGTGTGTGGCTTTGCAAATTTCTTGTAATGCCTTTGTTCCGTTTCGTAATAACTCTAGTTCTTGCCAGTAAGGTGATAGATCATAATAAACTATTATTTGCCATTCTTTGACCGTGCGCACTAGAGTACCTATGTTTTCGAAGTATATTCCGTGATGGTTACGAAACGGCTGGTTGATGACCCCCGTGGACGATTTAACGGGATTTATCGACAGACTGAGACACGTTATGAATAATGTCGTTAATAATGATACTCGAGATATTTTCCCTTTTTTACGGGGTGTTTCGTCTGCCTCTGAATCATTGGTCACTCTTCTTGGCGTTTTGGTACCGCTGGTACTACCTTTGGGTTCGTTGGTAATTATCTGATCTCCTGGTTCGTTTTGCGCTTCAATTGGCAAAGGCGCTAATCTGTGTATTGACCTGGTAAGTACAGCGTCCTTTGTCTTAACGTCTACTACACGCACCAAGCCATCAATCCCTTTGTGCACTTGGACGATTCGACCTAATGGCCATTTCATGACTGGTAAATTGTCGTCCTTAATAATAACAATGGTGCCTATTTCGACGTTTGGAGATGCTGTCTTCCACCCATAACGATGCTGTAGCAGGTGCAAGTATTCTTTAGACCATCTTTGCCAGAATTCAGTTTTGATTTTTTGAATTTGTCTCCAATCGTCTAATAGTCCCGTTCCGCTTGAATGAGCTGATGGGTCAACTTGAGCAGTTAACGGTTCTCCGATGAGAAAATGACCCGGTGTTAAAGCGGTTGCGTCATTTGGATCTGATGACATGGGGGTTAGTGGTCTGGAATTCAGAATGGCTTCAATTTCCACCAGCGGTTTGTAGCATTTCTTGTGTTAGTGCTGCTGGCTCCAGAACTTTCCATAGCAACGTCTTCGCGCTTTTAACAGCAGCTTCCCATAGCCCTCCAAAGTGTGGAGCTCTAGGTGGGATGAAATTAAATGTAATTCCCTTTTCGCTGCATGTTGATATGATTGAGTTCTGAGCTTGTTCCGAATACAACGTTTCCTTTAATTCTTCAAGCCGATTTTTTGCTCCTACGAAATTCGTTGCGTTGTCGCAAAATATATTGTTACAATGTCCACGCCGGCTTATGAATCGTTTAAGAGCTCCCAAAAACGCGTTGGTGGATAGATTTGAAACTAACTCCAGATGAACAGCCTTCGTAGTGAAGCAGCAAAAGACTGCAACATATGCCTTCTGTGGATGTTTACCTCTGATTTGGAAATGAACGTACATTGGACCACAAAAATCGACACCTGTGTTGATGAATGGCCTTGCTGGCTGCACTCGTAAAGCAGGTAGGTTACCCATGAGTTGGGACAACATTTTTGGCTTGGCTCGGGTGCATCGTACACAATTATGAACGATGGATCTGGCGATGATTTTGCCCTTTAATGGCCAGAATCGTTGCCTCGTTATGGATAGAAGAGCTTGTGATCCCACATGAGCATGCTTTTTGTGCAAATCCTCCATTATCATTTTTGTAATTTGATCTTGATATGGCAACAGCATCTGATGTTTGGCGTCAAATGTGAGATTCGTTGACTCAAGTCTTCCTCCAACTCTGATAATACCAACTTCGTCTAAAAATGGTGTCAAATGGCTTAGCGGGTTTGAAGGTTGAAGTTGTTTGCGCTGGCGAAGTTCAGTTTTTACTTCGTGAAATTCATCATCCTGAATTACTTTTATTACGGTTTGTAGTGCGTTGTGACGAAATTCAGCTTGACGACCCTGTCTCATAATTTGTTTTATTTTATCCATGTGGGATAAACCAACAGGTGTTTTGCGATTCTGATTTCGACATTGGTTAATGAACTGACACACATAACCCACTATACGAATCAGTTTATCAAATGAATTTCCATGTCGAATTTTATATAAAAAAGGTCCATCACTAGATACTGATGCTGAAAGTGATACCAACTTACGTTCAGGGTCAGCGTTAAGTGCACTCCCTTTATATTCTGGTGGCCATGATTGTTTTGATGCATGCAAAAACATTGGTCCATAGAACCATAGGTTTCCATCTGCTTTCAGCTTGCTAGGTGCTATTGGTCTTGTGAGTAAATCAGCTGGATTCCTTTTGGTATCCACATGTCGCCACTGATTGGGTTGCGATAACTCCTGAATAACACCAATGCGGTTTGCAACAAAGGTATGAAACGCTGATGATTCAGAATTGATCCATGCCAGAACTATTTCTGAGTCTGTCCAAAAATATGTTGGAATGTCGGTCATGCTTAATGCGTTCTTCACGTAATCTGCCAACTCAACAGCCAACTTTGCAGCACACAATTCCAATCTCGGCAACGTGATTTGTTTGATCGGAGCCACTCGTGATTTGGCACATAACAGTCGGACTATAACTGTATTATCTTGGTTGATCGATCGGGTGTATATTGCGGCTCCATAAGCTTCTGGGGAAGCATCAGCAAATACGTGAATTTTTTTTGACTTTGCAGTGCCTTGGGCAAAAACATGTCTTGGTAAGTCTGTGTCTCCCATTGTTGACAATTCAGTTCGAAACTTGGTCCAAGTTGTATGGATCTCTGCTGGCAATGCAGCATCCCAGTCAAGTTTGAGTCTCCACACCTTTTGAAGAATGATTTTTGCTGTCACTACAATGGGAGCCACTATTCCCAATGGGTCAAATATTCGAAATGTTTCCGAACTTATTGTGCGTTTCGTAATCCTTGTTGCCTCTGTTGACCGAGCATTGATTCTGAATGAATCTGATCTGGGTAACCATACCATTCCTAGGGTTTTTATCAGCTGTTCCTGGTTGTCATTTAGCTCCAGGCTTATTTGTAAGTCCTGGTTAGGAATTTGCTCAAGCAGCTTCGCATGATTCGCACACCATTTTCTTAGTTTGAACCCTGCTTCAGCGAGTAACGAGTTAAGTTGAGCTTGTGTGGCCAACAACTCCGTTATACTATTAGTTCCTGTCATAATATCGTCCACATAGCAGTCACGTAGTATTGCTGAGGACGCTTGAGGGTATTTCGACTGGTTCTCTTTTGCTAAAGTTTGAAGACACTTTGTAGCAAGGTATGGTGCTGCTCTAGTACCGTATGTTACCGTCTTCAGTCGAAACGTTTTCAATGGCTCATTTGTCTGACTTCGCCAAATTATCAGCTGAAAATTTCGGTCATCCTCGTTAAGTTCGACCTGCCGATACATTTTCTCAATGTCAGCTGTTAGCACAAATTTAGACATTCGAAATCGCAGAAGAATAGAGAATATACCTTCCTGAACTGTTGGTCCTTTCATTAGCACGTCGTTTAAAGAAATATTGTTCGAAGTCTTGGCTGATGCGTCAAATACTACTCTGAGCTTGGTCGTGCTGCTCTCAGGCTTCAATACACAGTGATGGGGTAGATAATAATGTGGCTTCGCAATATTGCTAACTTCTTCCATGTGTCCCAAAGCCAAATACTCATTCATGAATTTGACATACTCACTGTGTATTTCTGGCTGCCGTTTGAATTTCTGTTCTAATGTGTGGAACCTCCTAATTGCTATTTCCCGTGAATGCTCAAGATTGCTTGGGTTTGAGCTAAACGGTAACCGAACAATAAATCGCCCGTTTGGGCTTCTTTCAGTATTATTACCGAAATACGCTTCGCACTGCTTTTCGGCTGGTGACAAGTGCTGTTTGTTATCTGGCGACTTATCTAATTCCCAAAATTGCTCAACTTGTTTCTCTAGCAATTCTTCTGCAGTAATTATTCCACACAACAAGCATTCGCTGTTTACGTTGTTAATTTTGCCAGCTACTAACCAACCTAACAAGGTATTTTGTAAAATTGGAAGTCCATCTCCAAGCCTGATTTGTCCAATGGATAGTAACTGGTGATAGAATTCTACTCCCAGCAGAAGGTCAATTTGGTTGGGCTTATAAAACGCTGGATCAGCCAGCTGTATGTTATGTGGAATATTCCATTCGCCGATATCAATTTCTCTTGATGGTTGTTCAGAGATTATCTTTGGCAACACAAATGCTTCAAGCTGACAAGAAAATGCGGTGACCCTTGAAAATAGTTGAACGTTGACTCGTCCTTTGGCTAATTGACCGTTGATTCCGATTCCTTCGATTTGGATAATTTTTGAGTCCTGAGAGAGTTTTAATTTCTTGCACATTCGCTCTGATAAAATATTTATTTGTGAGCCGGAATCCAAAACTGCTCTACACTCTACTGATAATCCGTTACTGCCTTGAATTGTAACGACAGCTGTTCCTAGCAGCATATATTGTGTTTTGTATTGGCTTGCTTGCGCTGATAGTACAGTAGGCTTAAGCTCGGTTGTAAGCATCGGTTTGGATGGCTTCGTAGACTTGCTCCATGAAGCTTTCGCTTGCTCACCTACCACGATTTCTTTCGAAGACGCCAAGTGCAGTAGAGTGTTATGCTTTTTTGAGCATTGTTTGCAGCTGCCTTTGGTGCACTGTTTTGAAGTATGCCCTGGCTGCATACAATTGATACAATAGTTGTGCTTTTGAATTAATTTCAAACGGTCTACAGGTGCTAACTTGTTAAATGTTTTGCATGCATACAAAGGATGAGCCTCATTACAACTAATGCAGTAATCATTCCCTGTAACTATTGATGCGAGTGCTTTAGCTGAACAGGTTTTTTTGCTGTGTATCCACGTGTTTTGAATCCGATTGCTTCAAGCGACTGAAATCGAGCTTCAAGGAACGCTAGAAATTCCTTCAACGTCTGAAGGCTCCGTGGATGCTCTAATGATTGTTCGTATAAAGTGATCGTATGACTATCTAACTTTCGTGTTAGTATGTGGAGTAACAATGGATCCCATGTAGACGTAGACACTCCCATGTTCTCCAGCCCCATGATACATTCACGTGTTGTATCATGCAAATGTTTTATTCCTGTTGCAGAAGTCTCGACATTGTACGATGGTTGGGAAATTAATTTTGTGATCAACGCATTCACCAACAAACGAGGATTCTCAAATCGTTCCTTCAGCAATCGCCAAGCAGCCTGATAATTTTCTTCTGAGAGCGGCAGATGTTTAATCAATGCTTCTGCTTCGTTAGTTAAATTAGCCCTCAGGTACCAGAGCTTCTCACACGCAGGAATGTCTTGTTTATGGATAATTTCAACTAACAGATCGTGAAATTGGCGCCACTTCAAGTAACTGCCGTCGAACTTTGGCAATTCTATTTTAGGCAGTTTCTTGGCTGCTTGTGGTGAACTGGGTACAACAGCAAATTCCTGATGTTCTGAAAGCATGATTGTTGCTTGCAGTACTTGGTCTTGCAAATCAAGAAATGCTGTAGTATCGTAGCCTGATGCCTCAGGGTTTTCTATGCTTCCGTAAATTTCCTTATTTAAATCTTGAATACGTTGCCAATGCTCATTAATGGCTTTAATAGTTATTTTGCAGTAAGACTGCGACGGATGGCTGGGCATATCTTTGATTCCATTTAATACATGAATCAGCTGTGACTGAGCAGCTCTGATTTTCCCCAATAATGCTTTGCTTGACTTCTCTAATGTTGTCAGCATGGGTTTTGGGTCCACAGTTGCAGCAATGTTATCCATTTCGGTGCGGAAAATCTCTCTGTATTTCTGGTAAATACTTGCAATTGAATCGTAGTAACTGCTTGCAAAGTATTTATGGGTTGCAGAGACCCCAGGTAATTCTCGTATGCGAGAGTCTGTCGACTCAAATTCATCCCAGCTTGACTCTAAACGTTGAAGTCGTTCGTGATAGTATCCTAGAATTTTTCGCTCTTTAGGATCTTGATTAAAATTGGACACTATCTGCTGGATCTTCTTTCCGGTTGCTTCTTGCTGCTCAGCTAAATGCTCCATCATTACAGCAATCTAATTGAACTATTACAAACTTTCGTAGAAACTGTTGTTCTGTATTGGACTGTTGTCCTGTCACGGTCGCCAAATGTTAAAGAGCAGAATCTTTTGTCTGCACTGTGAAGTGTATACGGCACTTGAACCGTTACACTATTGAAACTGTTTGATTTGCAGCACTGCACCACTAAAACACCTACGGCATTTGAAACCGTTGCGTTACTCGACGAATGATGCAGATACGGTGTTGCACTGTCTACTGTACACGGCACTTGAACCGTTACACAAACCGATGATTCGTTTTATTCGGTATATCAAACTACTGAGCACATACGGCACTTGAACCGCTGTGCTATTCGACGAGATAGATTGAAAAAGCGAAAGTCTCGAAGTTTGTTGTAGACTGACTTTATTTTAACATTTGTACTCAATTTATACTATCTTAAAAATACTAGGAAGAAAAATTTACAAATTGCATTTTTACATTGAGTCACATGCACAGAAGAATATTTGCTTACTTTACCAATATTACAAAATATTGTCGCGTGCATATAGGTCAATAAATGAACGCACGCTATACCAATGTCAACAAAAGTAGAACGAATAAAAGTTGCTGATGTACATACGTACTGTGTTTTGTATGATC
>OZ022264.1:182379310-182380593 GCA_963978885.1 Nemotelus pantherinus | reverse complement strand
TAGCTGTTTTTTACGGAGCGTGCCAACTACCTTCACTAATAGCAAGGTTCGTTTTCCTTGGATGTCTCCACAGCTTTGCCATTTGAAAAATTCTAAAAACAAAGCCTGGAAAAAGTTTCGCCTGACTCGCTCAGAACTTGACTATCAACGTTTTTCCACATTACGAGATCTGCATCATAAAGAAGCTGCATTTGCATATCATAGACATACGCAACAGCTAAGATTTAATTTTCAAGCTCACCCTAAGAGATTTTGGAATTTTGTTAATTCTAAGACTTATAACGATGGGTATCCACTCACATTTAAATCTGACGACTCTTATTTTGATGATCCCTTTGATATTAGTAATTTATTTGCTTCCGTTTTCCGTAAAGCTTATCGTACGGACTTTCCAAACTCCAGACACTTTTCACCCTACTTGACGAACTCAGCAGTTTCTTCTTTGGAGATGAAGGATTTAAAAATTGACGAGGTCACTATTATCACATTTGTTAATAAACTTGACAATAATATAACACCTAGCCCAGATGGCATACCTAACTTGGTCTTGAAATATTGTGTGTCGTCACTACTACCTGTGCTGTCTTATATTTTCAATACATCCTTAAAAACAGGCATCTTTCCTCATTTGTGGAAATACTCCACCGTCACTCCCATATTCAAGAAAGGGAGTCGTAATCACGCTTGCAACTATAGACCTATTGCAAAACTTCCCTGTGTCGCAAAACTTTTTGAAGCCATAGTCACAAATGTTGTAGCCTTTCATTGCAAATCAATTATGGCTCCGTATCAGCATGGTTTCGTGAAAGGTCGTTCAACCACAACCAACCTGCTTGAATTTTCTCACCAAATAACCAACTCAATTGAAGCTGGGCTCCAAACTGACTGCGCCTACACAGACTTGACGAAAGCCTTTGATAAGCTTGATCACTCTATTCTTTTAGCTAAGCTTCATTCCTTTCAATTCCCTTACTTGTTTTTAAATTGGGTTGACTCTTACTTGACGAATCGAACCCAACGTGTATCCTTTCGCGGTGCCTTGTCATCTGAAATTAGAACCACGTCTGGTGTTCCACAAGGTAGTCATCTAGGCCCTTTACTGTTCGCCTTATTTATTAATGACGTAGGTTCCATTTTACAGTCATCTTCTGTTCTTCTTTATGCCGATGACGCTAAAATTTTCAAAGTTGTGAGAAACCTTAACGATTGCTATGATTTGCAGCAGGATCTAAACAGATTTTCCAACTGGTGTTCCAATAACAATCTCCTAATTAATCCTGACA
>OZ022264.1:182274310-182371810 GCA_963978885.1 Nemotelus pantherinus | reverse complement strand
GGGAGGCAAAATGCTGGCAATTGCCTCGGCTGTGGTCCGAGAACTCGAAACCCAAACCTGAAATCATCTAAAATATACACATGGATCAAAATAAAGACTCAAACGAAACCAAACTT
This sequence comes from Nemotelus pantherinus, assembly GCA_963978885.1. Lineage (NCBI taxonomy): Eukaryota > Metazoa > Arthropoda > Insecta > Diptera > Stratiomyidae > Nemotelus > Nemotelus pantherinus. The sequence goes on along the minus strand of OZ022264.1, from coordinate 182,371,694 downwards.
CCCACCAGTACTACTGGAGGGAAGTCAACAGAAAAGGACCCCTTCAAAAGGAGTTCGAAGGTGACACGATCACCAACGTCGAGAAGCGAAACAGCTCAGGGTCAGACGATCGAAAGATTGCGGGCCCTGAGGCTAGATGGAGAACCCGCTCGGGGATCTACTGTGAGTCCGATGGACGTAGCGGTACCCCTCAGCAGAGCAGCTACTCAGCAGTCTGGCGGCGGGTCTGGAGAATCACTGGCCAGTCCAACGGAAGCGGCGGTTGAGTCGGCTTCTAGCAGAGCTGTGACCAAGAACGGAGGCGGCAAGCTGAAAGGCTTGCAGGTCACCGGAAAGGAAGCGGCGGCTAAGCCACCCGGCAGAGCTGTAACCAAGACTGGAGGTGGTGCCTCCGAGGATCTGCAGTCCACTGTGAAGGTGGCGGCAGCTGACCCCACCAAAGGGAGGAAGCGGAATGCCCAACGCTTCAGAAAGAGAGAGGCAAAACGAGCGGCCAGGAGCACGGCGACGCTGGAATCCAAAGGGAAACCCGAGGATGCCCAAGTTAAACCTGCTGCAGCGGCTGCGAGTAAACGTCAACGCTCAGAGGAGCTAACCTCGCCGAGAGGTAAGTCGACGAAGAGGCCACGACAGGAGATGGCAGTTCGTTCTTTTAGGGACGTAGCTGCTAGTCACCTTAAGCTGGCCGTCGTTGACAAGCAGGAACCCCTGGAATGGAGACTTGAGGATGACGTAGCCAAGGTGATTCTTAAACGGATCACCGAGGACCTCCTCAAGTTTGCCATGTCAACGGAAGAAGGGTCACCTCACTTTGAGGGCTGTAACATTGTTCGCGGCCACATTGCGGTGACCTGTAGTGACGTCTTCTCGACGGAATGGCTTCGGTCTACCGTCCTGAAGATTTCTGCAGACCATCCAGGTTTGGACGTAGTGGAGGAGACATCCGTGCCCAAGCTAATTACAGCAAAGGTGGCGGTGCCCCACTCGAACGCTTCGGAGGCTCTGTCTCTGTTAAAAAGACAGAACCCCGATCTGAAAGTTTCAGGCTGGAGATTATTCCAGGCTGTTAAACTAACTAACCAATCTGCGGAGCCTGACTTAACTGGTGCAGCTAAGTTAGTGCTTGTGCTGGGTATCGATCGGGAGTCCGCGGATCAAGTACGGGCCAACAACGGGTTGATTCACTTCGGTCTGAAGAGGATCACCTTGAAAGTTGGAGCGGAGAAGGTGACTGAGGGTAGCCGAAGTGCGAGTGGTCCAAGCAAATCTGCACCACAGTAGAGGGGCGACGGCCAATCTGCTTCGGCATCTCAGTCGGGGGCACGCTGACATCGCACTGATACAGGAGCCGCTTCTGTACAAGAATGTGGCTTGCGGATTCGGCACCAGCCTCAGTGTGTTCCAGCTAAAAGGAAGGGACAAGACAAGGACTTGTATTGTCGCCAAAAAAGAGGTGAAAGCAATCTTGATTCCGCAGCTTTGTGATGGGGATACAACCACAGTGTGTGGGGAGTGGGGGATCGCTGGTAGCGGCACGAAGCGGTGCCTGTTGTCGGCGGTCTATTTACCATACGACATGGATCCCATCACGCCCGGACTGAGAATGCTGTCATCGGCTGTGACGCAAATGCTCACCACGAAATATGGGGAAGCACCAACATAAACGAGAAAGGTAGGAGTTTGCTAGAATTTCTAACGTCAACCAACCTCAACATCCTAAACATGGGTAACAAACCTACATTTATAACTAAGAACAGGGCTGAGGTAATTGATATTACCCTGGCAACTCCAAGCATAATGAAAAGTGTCCACAGCTGGCAGGTTTATAACCTGCCATCGCTCTCGGACCACCAGTGGCTACGCTGGAATATCGGTTGTTCTGTTATTTCACCTAAAAAAGTACGGAACCCGAGAACAGCACAATGGGAAGTTTACTCAAGAAAAATAAATAGACACCTCAGAGCACTAGACGATCTGGAACTGACGAGTCCAGGACGGCTTAACGAGCAGGTGAACCGATTAACGGAAATCTTAGTGTCAGATTTCAAAGACGTGTGTCCGGAAAAGCCCGTAAGGAAGAACGCTACCTTGTGGTGGAATGGCGAACTCACAGTGGCTAGAGGTCGCACACGAAAGGCGTTTAACACCGCAAGGCGTTCCGGAAACGTGGCTGACTGGGATCGTTACAAGCAAGAGCTGTCGCTTTTCAAAAAGAAGATTAGACAAGCCAAGCGCGACTCATGGAGGGAATTCTGTGAGAACATTGAAGGAGGTACAGAGGCTGCCAGAATCAGGAAGGTTCTAAGCGTAACCCCCGGCGTACCCACGCTCTTGCGAAGGGAAAACGGGGATTGGGTGGAAGACCCGAAAGAGTGCCTGGACTTGCTACTGGAAACTCACTTTCCAGAATCAGCCTGCGTGACACCGCGTAGTGACGTACTTCGTGGAACCCACCGGGCGTCTGAGCAGCTGATCAAGGAAGTAGTGGACGAGGTCAAGATTGAATGGGCTATTGGCACATTCCGACCTTACAAAGCTACAAGGATTGATGAGATATCACCTATCATGCTTCAAAAAGCAGATAAGGCCATCATTCCCATTCTGCAGCGTATTTTTACCGCATGCCTCCGCCTCGGGGTAGTACCCGAGCAATGGACAAAAGCTAGGCTGGTCTTCATTCCAAAACCTGGTAAGCTGAATCATCATTACGTGAAGGACTTTAGACCAATCAGCTTAACATCGTTTCTGCTCAAAACACTAGAGAGGCTTGTTGATCTGCATATCAAAAGCTCGATTGATGTCGCGAGACTCTGTGTTGATCAACACGCGTATCTAGCGGGCAGATCGGTAGATACGGCATTACACAAAGTTGTCCATACAATAGAAAAATCCTTACGGCAGAAGGAATTCACGTTGGCAGCCTTCTTAGACATTGAAGGGGCCTTCAATAATGTCACTGTCGCGAGTATCATTGATGCCTTGGCTCGATATGGAGCGGATAAAACCCTGGCGACCTGGGCATCTAACTTGCTCAAGAGCAGGCGGATTGAGGCTACCTTTTTGGAGGCCAAAGCGGAAAGAACAGTCGGTACCGGAACACCACAAGGAGGGATTATATCTCCCCTTTTCTGGATCCTGACAGTCAACGAAATACTGGAGAAGTTAAGGGCCAGTGGCTTTGAGGTAGTGGCGTATGCCGATGACATTGTGGTACTTGTGAGGGGTGCGTTCCCACAAACTTTGTCGGACCTTATGCAATCGGCGCTGGACCATATTCAAATCTGGGCCAGAAAAGTCGGTCTTAGGGCAAACCCGACAAAAACCGAACTTATACTCTTCACAAAGAAACACAGGGTACCGGCTATTGCCACGCCTAACCTCAACGGAATAACATTAGAGCTTGCTGATAGTGTTAAATATTTGGGCCTTATACTAGACAGGAAACTGAGCTGGGGGGCTAACGTGAAGCATAGAATTGGTAAGGCCCGCGCAGCACTTTTCGCTTGCCGGTCCGCCTACTCCAATACCTGGGGTCTTAAACCTAGGGCGGCCTATTACATATTCACATGTGTAGTCAGGCCGATTTTGGTGTATGGAGCGGTCGTGTGGTGGAAAGCAGCGGAGAATAAAACTAATATCAAGGAGCTAACAACACTGCAAAGATTAGTTTGCATATGTATTACGGGCGCTTTAAGAACCGCCCCAACGGCTGGGTTGGAAATGATTTTGGGACTCATGCCTCTAGATCGATTCATCTTTAGAAGCGCAAGCTTAGCGGCGATACGCGCTAAAAGTTCTGGCATGTGGAACGATTCAGATCAGTGGGGCCACAGCGGTATTCTTATAGAATGCCGCAAAAGATTTGGACTCGTTGCAGAAGACACGGACCACATGAGCAAAATAATACATCTTGGCAGGAATTTCCAGGTCAAGATACCCACAAGAACAGACTGGAAGAAAAAGGAAGCTACCACCGATAGGGGCGCCTGGATTTACACGGACGGGTCAAAGACGGACACAGGAGTTGGCTCGGGCGTATTTTCTACGGATTTGAGCCTTAACCTGTGGTGTAGAGTGTCAGACCATGCTACCGTCTTTCAGTCTGAATTACATGCTATACGCATGGCAGTTGAGTCCATTAGTGGAATATCAACCAGACCAATGACCATTTGCGTCGACAGTAGGGCAGCCATTCTCGCTCTTGCGTCTTACAGATGTTCTTCGAAAACTGTTAACGCAGAGTGGCTCTCAATGAAAAAGCAAGGCATATTCCTATCCGGATTATGTGGGTGCCAGGGCATAGTGGGGTCATAGGCAACGAAAAAGCTGATGAATTGGCGAGGAAAGGTTCAGGAGCTAGCAACTGCCCCTGCATCACTGTACCTCGGTCAATCGCGGGCGCCACAAACAAATTTGATGCCGCCATATGGGCCAAACTAAAGTCCGAATGGGAAAACAGGCTGGACTGCAGGGTGGCCAGGACATTATGGCCATCACCTGATCCAAGCAAAAGCAGGAAACTGCTCAAGCTCAGCAGGAACTGCTTGAGAACCACGGTCGGCTTGCTCACAGGGCACTGCCTTACCGCATCTCATGCGAAGAAAATGGGACTGACATCCAGCAGTTTATGCAAGAGGTGCGAGACGGAAGAGGACACCATCGAGCATACTCTCTGCGATTGTCCGGCCCTAAATAATAAACGCCTCAAAATTTTTGGTGCATACCACTTTCAAGGGTTAGCAGAGGTGACTGGTACCGTCACGCTGAGTCAGCTGATCCAGTTTGGCGAAGCGGTCACTTGACAGCTCTAAATAGCCAGCGGAGGGTGGCAAATGGGCCCAAACTGGTGGCCTAATGCAAGCCGCGTTTCCCGGCAGCCCTCTTTCCTAACCTAACCTAACAATAACTTATTTTTGAAAAAACAAATCAATGCATTATTGACTGGGTTGTTGCAAGGCAGTATACTTATTTTTTTCCCGTGAGTTACATTTTCCGCGGCATATCATTGTCTTAATCACGCACTATATTTGCGAAAATAGGTCGTAATAATTATAATATTTCACTCGATATTTTATATAGACAAAAATTATATATTTTTAAATGCCGCATCTTATTCTTGACCTCAAGCAAAATGGAAAGTTGAAATCGCATACGCCTTTGGTTTGTCCACTTGCCGTCAGTCGCGGGGGCTATTGGTGGAAAGTGATACCAGGTCTGTTCGCGTACTTTCAGTCTCTGAATTTTACTGAATCGTGTGGGGGGGTAAATTCATGAAAAGTACGAAAACGCTCTCATTGCATTTCCTATAAATTGACAAACAAAAGTGTCAGTTGTTGGTTTTTGGGAGAACAATAGTGATTATAAAGTCATCCTAAGCGGTGATAAATTATCGCCACAAAAATATTCGTCCTTCATAATAACAATACGTATTTTTCAGTATTTTTCAGTAGCTCAGACTCTACTGAATTTTACTGAAAGAGGGAACATTTTCAGTATTCAGTAAAACGGAGTACAAAAACGGCTTCATTGCAATTAATTGCAATTAATCGTGGTACGCGAACAGACCTAACGTCAATGTCGACTCCATTTTATACTATCTCAGTGGCGAGGAGCTAAAATGCTCGTAAAATGCAGTCACAAGCATGCATCATATGATAAGATACTTGATGCTTCCCCAGCAGGCGCGATGTAAACAAATTAAACCCAGTTCTTAAAATTTGTTTTTTGTTGGGTTTTTTTTTGCCGGCTGGTAGCGATATTTGGGTACATTATGCACAATTTTTGATATTTTTGCTTGTGAACAGATTTGCATATGTAAACATCATGTTGGCTAGGTCGTGAGTTGAGTGGGGTGGATCAGTTACAGTTTTTGAATATTTTTTCTTCTGCGAAAAATTCAAGTTTTATTTTTTCGCTGTAAGATCATGATGATGATGATCATTCACGTTTCTGGAGATTGTATTAAATGTCGAGAAGATGTGTACGAACGAATGAATAGATGCCGGGCCGGTTGCGTCAGCGAGCGTATTGGTGTGGAATAAAAAGCACATCATATGAAAAGTGAAATTTTTTATTTGATTTTTTTGTATGTTTGTTAATTTCTGTATGGAACAATAATTGTACATAGAAACAACTTCACATATAACTCCTCCGAGAATTATTCCGAATCCAACGCATTTTAATATGTTGTAGAGGTAGTTTCCTGTTCTGGAATATTTTGTTTTTGCAATAGGTGTATAGTAGGGTCCCCCTCGACGGTCTTCCACTTTGTCTCACCAAGCCAGGTGCGTTGCTGCCTTGCATCATGGACGTACAGCAAGGAGACAAAGTTACGGTACAGAGAGTCGGATACCCAATACCGGCGGCCGACAGGGGTGAGCGAGCAGGCCGCTGGCCGTCGTTATCCATCGACTGCAATGCTATAATAGGTTGGCCACTTGGCCACCGTAGCAGATCCAATTACAAGTGGTCCTATGATAAACGCAGAGGTGGTGGAATCGGTGGCGGACCCTTTCAGGAGGAGCTCCAAGCTACAAAGATCCCCACTTCGAACAACAACTCTTGAGAAAGCTAGCACCTCCGCTGGCCACCATTCAAGTCGCGCGAAACTAATGCGCTCAGGTGCCAGAGTACTCGCAGACTCGGACTCGGGGAGCATGGTTTCGACCGAAGCGGAGGAGGAGCGCCTCAAATCGCCTGAGCGAGGCAAAAGTGCTGGTGCCCAGAAGAGGAACAGGCTCAAGCCGAGCAAAGAGGGCAAGAAGGCGCTGGCGAATTACAAAGCAGCGTTGCGCATTGTCGACAGGCTCGGTAACAGACCTTCCCTCTCCGCGGAGGAGAAGGATCGGTTGTGCTGGGCTCGGACGGCAAAAAGTCGGGAGTACTTCGTTGGCAAAGAAAAGCTGCCTCTTAAGGACTCTGTTTGCCACAACAAGGTGGAGCAGAACTTCTCAAAGAAGCTGGCAGAAAAAATGCAGAGGTCCACTGAGGAGGAAAAACTGACGACCAAGAGGCATAAAAATGAGACTAGTCGGCAAGGGATCCACCAACCCTCAACCTCGAAGCCGAAGAAGATAATCAAGGCCAGCGATGTGGCTAAACAACACCTCATCGCGGCTTTGATAGATCGAAGCAACCCGTTGGGTCAATTGTCGCTAGAGAAGTGGAAGATCGTAGAGTCAGGCCTGCTCAATCATCTGCCTACATGGCACACGACAAACCCGCTTCGCCGGATGAGGTCACAAAAGTCACCGCAGAGACGCTCAGAAAAAACCAATTGCTGCTCGTGGGAGCGGATGCCAATGCGCATCACAATGTCTGGGGCAGCAGTGATAGTATCGATAGAGGTGAGTCGTTACCCAATTTTATTATTAATTGTAATTTAGTCGTGGCAAACCGAGAGAACATCCCTACTTATAGGGGACCTCGCAGTGAAAACGTGCTAGACATAGCTCTTCACAATGACTCGAATGAATAATTAATAAAGAATTGGAGGGTTCTTGAAAGCCCATCATTTTCTGACCACTGTTACATTAGTTATAGTTTAAATTTCAACTAGCTCGCACTTCTCAATCGTTTCGTAATCCCAGAAAAACAAACTGGGAGAACTTCAAACGGGAAGTGACCAACGGCTTAGGCCCTCCTCCCAGGATAGGCTTCGCAGCTGACCTGGAATCTGCGGTTAACACTCTCACTGGTAAACTGGTAAAATCTTTTGAACGGTCCCAAAGTCTGTCTGAACCGCAAACCTAAGCCACCCTGGTGGAACAGGAACTTGGGTTGTTGCAGAAGTCAAGTTCGAGAGCTCTTTAAGTTAGCCAGAGTAGCTGAGTGTGGGGAATGTTGGGACGAATACAACGACGTGCTTAGACTCTACAAAGCTGAAATAAGGAAAGCCAGATGGAACTCCTGGAAAGAGCTCTGCGGCAGTATCGAATCCACCTCGAAGACGGCCAGACTCAGAAATCTGCTGGCTAGGCGCCCTGTTACGCCTAGTTTGGTATGTAAGCCTGATGGGGAGTGAACGAGCAGCAACTCGGAAACGCTGAAGTTCCTCGCAGATACTCACTTTCCTGGGCTATTTGGATGACTCCTTCCCTTTCACTGGTGAGCAGGCATCTGATGAGCATGACATCGAAGGCATTGGCGAAGTTATCACCAAGCAGAGACTTGTCTGGGCAATTGACACCTTCATGCCCTTCAAGTCTCCAGGTCCGGATGGAATTCTGCCGGTTATGCTTCAAAAGACAGGTATGCTTGCCGTTTCATGGCTAAAACAAATTTACAAAGGTTGCCTAGTGCAGCCTGGAGGACCACTAAGGTTGTATTTATAGCCAAGACGGGTAAAGTCAACCATACGTACCCGAAGGACTACAGGCCAATTAGCCTGACTTCCTTCCTCCTTATAGTTTTCGAAAGATTACTAGATCGACATATCAAGCAAAGACTTGGCACTCAAACTCTATTGAGAGCCTACAATGCATATATGAAAGAGAAATCTTTTGAAACTGCTCTCCATACGGTAGTCCTCAAAATTGAAAGAACACTCCATTACAAATAATACGCTTTGGGAGCCTTTCTAGATATTGAAGGCGCCTTCAATAATGTGCACACAGCAGCCATTATGGAAAACCTCCACACACACAAAACCTATCCCGCTATTTGTAGCTTCATAAGCAACATGCTTAAGCACAGGCTCATATCGGTGGAGTGGTCGGGTGCGCAAATCACAAGATTGGTCCACACAGGCATACCGCAGGGAGGAGTTCTATCCCCTCTTTTGTGGAACCTTGTTACAACTCAATTCTGGAAAAGCTGGAAAGCAAGGGACTCACAGTTGTGGCCTATGCTGACGACTTTGCTATTTGAGTCTCGGGTAGGTTTCCATATACCCTTGGCCAGCTCATCGATTACTCTCTAGGGCTGGTTGGAGGAGTGGGCGAATACCTTGGGTCTTGACATCAACCCCAATAAGACGGATCTTGTGCTCTTCACTAGGAAGTACAAAGCCCCCAATTTGGACCCAATCATGCTGGGCGGCTCCAGGTTAAGTCTCAAGTTACAAACTAAGTACTAAGAGTTAAGCGGGAAAGCAACGCGATCTATGCCAGCAGGAGAAAGCTGGGTAGAACGTGGGGTCTAAGCCCTGCTCTAACTCACTGGATCTACTTGGCGATAGTAAGACCGAATCTTGTTTACGGATGCTTGGTCTGGTGGCTAGCAGTGAATAAAACTACCTTTGCTAGCATGGCGAATAGAGTTCAGCGGTTGGCGGCCCTCTGCACTACAGGTGCCTTAGCCTCGACTCCTTCGTCTGCTCTGAACGTCCTGCTTCATCTCCCTCCGCTTGACCTCTTCGTTAGAGGCACTGCCGCAAAAGCTGCTGTCAGGCTTCGGGAACCAGGACACTTCGAGTCAGGATCCTTCGGCCACAGCAATATTGAACGGGGATACGCAGTGTGTACTCGATTGCATTCAGACCCTGAACAGACTGGGTAACAGCAAGGGCGTCCAAATCTTCTGGGTTCCCGGTCACAAGGGCATCGATGGAAATGAGAAGGCAGATGCGTTAGCCAAGTATGGAGCTAGTCTTCCCCTTTCGGGATCGGTAGACATCCTTACTCCTATACAAACGGTTAAGTACTCAATCGAATCCAAAATTATGCAACTCAGACCTGCAGGGTAACCAAAATCATGTGGGGGTCATACAATCTCGCATCGACTGGATACCTCCTCGAGTTGACGCGGGCTGACGGCAAACGACTGGTTAGCATCATTACTGGCCATTGTCTCGTAGCAACACATGCTATGAAAATGGGACTCCTAACCAGCGACACCTGTAGGATGTGTCAAGAGCCGGCGGTCTCAGGAACAATCCAGCATCTCCTGTGTCACTGCCAGCCACTGTAGAAAATCAAACTGCGATACTTTGGTGAGCCCTGGCTGGTGGATAACTCGCACGTGGCAGAGCAAAAGCTGAAGGACATCCATCAGTTCGTGAAAAAGTCCGGGGCCTTTGATGGCCGCGTGGACTGAACTTCTTCTCGAGGTCCATCTATCTGGCGTCACTATGGACCAGTAGGTCTATGTGTGGCATTGTGCCAGGCAGTTCAACCTAACATATTGAAGGGTCCGCAAGGGTCTTAACCAATAGCGAGTAACATTCTGGTGACAGTCGTAGATGTTCACTTTCGACGGCATCTGTTGGCGTATTTAGAGCACTCATTGTTAGGGAACAAAAGTCGCATTTGACATGATCTTTAACACTGGTATAGAAGAATCTACTTTGTTCAAGCTACATTACTTTCCTTTCATCGATCTTTAGCTTGGTAAAGGTTTTGAGGCGATCGTATTCACGCTTTAAATTTAACATTTTCACTACAATTTTCAGAGGGTACAGCACGTTTTTATACTGATCCATGTAAAATGCTGAAATTCAAAGCCAAGCCATGTTACGAAAACTTCATCCTACTTTCTTCTTATAATTTTCTGAACAAGATATGTGTCGCTGTGCTTTGCCGAAGTTGTTGCGAAACAGCCTCGCACTAGTTCAATTCACATCAACACACGCACGCGGTCAATCATGTGGCAGTCGGATGCATTGCATTGTCACCTAAAACAGGCTTTGTAATGCATTTGATGCTTCAAAAAGAACGGGAGCTGGATGGCTCGGAAAGTTGACGCTTCGAATCGAGAGATTGTGGCTGTGCGTGTAGCTTTTTCTGAGATATTTTTGAGATTTTGAATGAAATGGAAAGCAGTCTACACTGACTTTAGCAGTGGCGGCTCTACGTATGGGGCTAGTGGAGCTTAGCCCCACCATCCTTTTTCATTCCAAAATGTAAAGAAACCAATCTCTATTTCAATTATTACAAACTATAAAATTTCATTTTAGTGAAACAAATGATCAAAATCCTTCGCTCACCAACTGTTTTTAAAATCCATTCATGTCTCGTCTCTTTCGAAATTTGTATTTCATTTTCATTCACAAATTCGTATGTACATATAATTCAATACAAGAGAACTTACTTTGCATGTGCAATATGCGCGCGATGCTCCTTTCATATTCCCTTTCCATATTCTGTTCCACATGCAATGTGCGCCGGGCTACGTTGAACTAGCTTCAGGAAAGAGAGGAAACAAATGAAAAAAATGACTGAGCGCAGAGTGTGTGCATGTCATACGCAATGGCAAAAAGAGTAATCAACGGACTAAGCTAATCTTAAGCTTCTATTGGTATATCGCTTGTTCATCGTTCGCTAACGGAATAAAGTGTGTGTAGTACCAGTGGGTTAAATTAAGCTAATTGGGTTTTGCAATTGAAGAGTAAACGATGGTTTTGCTTTTACAGTGCTTGTTGATATTATCGTGATCTGATAAATATGATAGAAAAATTGTGTGCTCGTCTCAAACATGATTTAAAATGATACAGACAGGTCTGTATGTATAGTATTTTATGCAAAATGTTGATTGCATTAAAAATGTGTGAGACAATACAATATACACTGTTTACAATATAATTGATCTTTGAAGACACCTTTAAAAAGTTTGCTTACGTCAAATGCGGGTAGTGACAATTTTTAATCATCGTGCTATTCAAAGCATAAATATTTATTAGTTAAAATTTATCAAAGTCAAAGAAGTACCCCAAGATCGATGGTTATTTGTTGAAATTTTTAGTCACCGAATAAAACAATCTGTTCTTGAAAGCCTGGGGTTTCGAATTTATTGCTTTGATTTAATTAAATGGAATACTTGGGACGTTGTTACGATAATAGAAGTAATCAAATTGTTAAGTTATATGAATAATGATCATTTTAATTTTTTCTAGTGACATTTTAATAAAATTTTCGAAAATTTTTCATTATGTTTTACATTAACCTAACCTAGGATCTAGTTTATTAATTCAATTAAATTAGAAATAGTTTGAAATCAAGGAAGTCTAATCATAAGGAATGAATGGTGAAAAAAACTATATGATCCTCATTTTACAGGATTGATTAGTTTGGGATATGATAATAATCCAGTTTAATTCAGTCAAAATTAATATAAAATAATGAAGTGTTCTAAATATGTCATCTGCTACAGAATTGTAAAGTTACTTTTAAAGATAATAATATGATTTCTTCTGTTTAACAAATAAATAATTTAATTTAAATACGTTTTATCACTCCACTTAGATCCAGAAGATTCTGAAAGATGATTTGGCAACCTAAAGAATACTGAAACTTTTCAAACTTATAATAAATATAAAAAACGTTTCAATTTATTTGCAGTATTATCTATTAGTAAAGAAGCTGAACATTTTAATGAGCAGGTGATAGATTTATTCAGCAGAAAAATAGGCACAAGGAAAAATAGGCAGCACTAAGGTGATGCGAATATTTAGTAGAATTTTCCCGGAGGAATTTATTACTGAATTGACTTATTTGTGCATAGTATTTATTTATTTTAACCCAATTTTAAAATATAAAACTGTTCCGAATTTCCAATATAAGTAAGTACTGGTCCTTGTAGACTAGCCCCACTTACATTGATTCCCACGAGCCACCACTGTATATTATATATATATATATATATATATATATATATATATATATATATATATATATATATATATATATATATATACATATCTATATATATATATATATATACATTATACATATATATATATATATATATATATATATATATATATATATATATATATATATATATGTATATATATATACATATATATATATATGTATATATATATACATATATATATATATATATATATATATATATATATATATATATATATATATATATATATGTATATATATATACATATATATATATATATATATATATATATATATATATATATATATATATATATATATATATATATATATATATATATATATATATATATATATATATATATATATATATATATATATATAAATGTATGTATTTATGCCTTGTTAAAAATAAAATAATAAATAAAAATAAAAAATTAAATTTCGGATTTTGGAACTTGGTAGAAGAAGGTGTGTTTTGAAAAGAAAACGCGAACGGCTTGGAATATTAGTGTAAAAATTTGTTTTCTTGGCAGTGGAATCGATTGTTGCAACCAGAGCAAAACGACTATAGGCTGGCGGCCACCAAATCTGAACCAAATCGAACGCTTTGTTGTGCTCAAATAGATGTGAATCAGATTTTAAGTTTTCCGTGTTAACAACGGTCAACGCATTAAGACAATAGTTAATTCGCTGATATCTGTGGAAACAAAGATTTACCGTGTTCGTTTGAATATTAGTGGACTCCAGATCAGTGACTGATAGGATATAGATACCGAATGTAGCAGCTTATAGACATTGTTCAAACGACCGACAAAATTGAAACGCGGAGAAAGAAAATACAGAATTCACAGCGATTGTAAATTATGGAGCGTTTTCTTTCATGTTTCAATATAGTAAATTAGCAACGGCAAATCTTAACAAAAGGATCATCAATTTTCCCGACTATAACTGCATCAGATGAGTACAGAAAGAAAAATTTTAAGTTAACGGTTGATATTTTGATTTTGTTTCATTCCGAATTTAATCATCAGTTAAATCATCATCATTAATCTAAAGAATAGAAATGGGGTTTTTTTGCATAGCTTTAATTTCTTTTTTCTGAATACGTTCCATTCAAGACCTCTCTAACATTTTCTTTTCGTTGTGAATTTTGGTGTGGGAAATTGTGGATTAAATTTAAGTTTAATGTTTTTTTTTTGTTCTTTACTCATATATATTAATAATCTAAAAAACAAAAATAAAACTGTATGATTGGTGTTAGCCAATCTCGGGCGGGATTGGGCTTGAAACTTACCCACCCAAATTTTTAAGAATTTTTCTTTCTTAATTTTATTTAATTTACATTATAGATCTTAGTTTTCTTGTTGGAATGTGAAATAACTTTGGCTCATTTCTTATTTTTAGTTTTAATTCATCTTTATTTGATTAGAATTTATTTTATTAATTTTTTCGATTTTTTTTTGGCATGATAAATATATATATGAAAAAACCCAATGAATTCTGAGTAGAATATTTAAAGATAATGATTCCTTCGTAAATTCTATCCTTCTCTCCACTTTTCCTTCTTTCCATTAGTTGTATTCGGTTTTAACCCTAGAGAGATAACGTTATTTTATAGTACTGAAAAGATAAACATGCGCCTGAGAGGCGCACAATGTTAAAAACCTATTTATTTACAAACTGTAATAATTATTCTTTTTATTGTAATTTCTATGAGGTTTTAGATTAATGAGAAGTTAATTAAACACACATTTAAATTATTATTTTTATTATTAAGAAAATTATGTAGGGTTTTATAAACCCTTAACAAAAAGTAACAAAAATTGGAAGTATTTATATTTAAGTAGAATTTTTTTTGAATTAGTAACATTTATAGTTTTTTTTTCTTCCTAATTAATGAATTACTATATATTCAGTCTCAAGTTTCAAGAAATACTGAATAAAATTATAGTTATAGACAATTGTTGCAAACATCTTTTTTATGTTCACCACACACTGTCTTTTTACATTTTGTACATGTCATCTTAGACATTATTTTCTTTTTAGTTGTACATAAGTTACAGTAACGCCGAACTTTAGCCAGAGGTTCCTCTTCAGCTTTTTGAGAAGCCTCTTGATTAGTTTGTGGCAGGATATTCTCAATATTTTCTCTCAAACGCCTTGATGAAGTAGGGATTTCCAATCTAGATCTCATCCACGGTGTATACAGTTCAGTACTTAGTTTCTTCATATATTCTCTTCGGTTTAATGGTTTTTCTTGTTTTGACAAAACATTGTGTGTGTAAATTATGAGTTGACAAAAGCTATGTTCAATATGCCATAAAACATTGTCATTGGCCATCTGTTACTCTTTCTAGAACAAGACATCGAAGAACACATCTGGTTAAATGTATCGATGCCGCCTTTTGTCTGGTTGTAGAACATAATGATCTCAGGTTTACCAATTGTAAGATTTATAACAGCGCCTTCATCACATGAGGACAACATAAACACCATCTTGGACGGCTTCGGCTTGTATGATAGTAGGGTCAAAGGTCCATCGAAACAGAACATAGACGTACCCACTGGTCTAGAACGGGTGTTTTTTAGTTCTTCGGGAATTTCCCTTTTGTTTGATCGTATCGTGTCCACAATTGTCAATTTGTATGGTTCAGCAAGCAATGATTTTGAGACAGGGATAGACGTGAACCAATTGTCACACGTTATATTGCGGTTGGTACCATGAATTGGTCGTGATAGTTCTTTCAAGTAATATTCGCCTTGTGGTAAACCATTTGTATTTGTAGCTTTTCCAGTGTATGGCATCGCGTTTATCATATAATTGGTTCCACTATCACACATCTTTGGAATTTTTATACCATACTTTTTTGGTTTATTAGGTATATACATTCGCAAGGGGCATTACCGCAGAACCCCAGTAATTGTTCATCAATAGTGACATTATTTTCCGGAGAGTAATTCATTTCGCATTGGGCTATAAACAGATCCCAAACCTTTCGAACTGGTAGAAACGGATCTTGTTGGCGACGAGCAGGACGTAGAGTCAAACTAGTAAGAATAACCTAATTTTATATTTACTTTATTTATGTAGAAATAAATAAAAAGGACAAAAACTAAATCATATAAAAATGCATAAAAGTTGCACAGAAGATAAACATGCGCCTCTCGAGCGCAACGGGTTGTCATAGCAACGAAACTATGGTACTTACCGAACAGCAGCGGTCATCCCTCGGCAGTGTTGACCGACGACTGAGTTGGCTTGAAAAAACAAGCTTGTACACGGATTGGATGAAAAAATACAGCGATATATCCGTTTCGCGGGCGCCTCTGAGGCGCACGTTATCTTTCTAGGGTTAAACAGGTCCAACCAGTGATGAGTCTGCGTCCGTAAATGCGCATATGCGCCGAGGTAAACCACGCTAAGCATATGTTGCACCCAAACATAACTTCCGAACAGCCAGAAAAGTGGCATGCTCATTAAGCAACCTTTTGCTCAATTTTTGCTATGAGCTGTCCGTACGTAAAGTGGTGATGAGATACGACTTGACATACGTTCGCCTATGTGCTGCATGAGCACTTATGTTCACTCCTGTTTGCGTATGTGAAAAAGTGCCTTTTTTGCTCTAAAACCGGTCGGTTTTGACAGACGATTATATTCGCAGACTCGTCTTTGGTTAGAGCTAATGTTGTGTCGTCTGCGTGTCGTAGCATGTAGGAGATTTTCTTGCCGGTTTCGATAATATACGCAGGGCAATATAAATCGAAATCTTCTAACTCAATTAAAATATTGCACTGACGGCGGCTCGGCTGATTTCAGGTTTCACAACAAATAGCGCCCAAATCTAATGGTTAGGCAAAATGTTTTGGCTTGTAGATTTTCTATTTTAGTGTAGTTTTTTTTATATATAGTATCAACAAATGACATATCATCTAGATTTTGTTAGCTTTAATATCTTTTATTTTCTTGCGGACTTTAGGCTTTAGTATATTTTGCTTTGTTTAATTAGTTTCGGTTTTCACTTCTTGCTCCGTATGAATAATCTAGTGGGCTGGGGTGACATTTGTTCCCGGGAGCACTTGATTGCCTCAGTGGTTTTTTTTTCACTTTGGCCGTGGTTTATCAGATTATTCATACTGGATTTCAGTTTAATTATTTTTTTTTCCTTTTCTCTCTTTTCGTAGTTTAATTTGTTTTTCCTTTATTTCATTTCGGTCGAGCGTTCGTCAGTGCAATATTGGCGCCCATTCTTGTGCTATTGTGTGTTGCCTAGTGTTTTACAGAGGGACGCCTCTTTTCACTTTTTATACTGACTCTCAGCTTGAGGCGAAGCAAAAGGACCCACTCGAGTTGACAGCCGCTTAAATATCCTTCGGTTGCGAAGTCGCTTGGCCCAGAGGCGAGCATTTTTGATTTTTACAGCGCCTCGAGCCTTTTGTTTCTTGCAGGGAAGTTCGATGGTACTAGATCGTGAGTGAGCCCACCGGTTTTACGGTGTAGGTTTACTTAAGTGTAACCTTGTGAGCAGTTCACGAATTAGGGTCATTGAATTTTCCTAACACAACTGAGTAGTTCAACTACTGTTCCTTATATTCCTGTATGCTTCCCTCATTTTATCATTTCATGCTCAATTTCATACATTTTCCTTTCACTCTCAAATTCCCGTAATAGTCCGGGAGGCAGCGTTGCATTTTGGATGGTGATTTCACGCCGCTTGATTTTGCATGTAGGCCATAGCTCATATATAGCTAGTAATGAAAATAATCGTCAGCTGTCAAAATCGTGGTGGGCCTGGTTGTGAGAACCTGTCAAACCTGTAAAAAAATGTTAGCAAAAAAGTGATTTCACGCCGCTTGAAAATTCGTCCAAGCAATGCTTATAGGATAAGAATACATATAAAAAAGTCAGCTGAATAAATAGTGGTGGATTGTACGTCAGCCGAGGGCATAAACCTGTAAAAAAATGATTCATGTAAAGTGATTTCACGCTCGATGAAACTAGTACAGCTGACTCTTTAGATCATAACAATCATGAAAACAATCGTCAGCTGTTTATTTAACGGTGGTAAGACCGTCAGCTGAGCCGTTATAATTGCAGACCTGGTATATTTTGCAATTCAATTATTGGTCTAACTGACGATTTTTTCCCCTCAATTTCTGTAGCTGACGTACATTTTTACTTAATATACTGTTAAGGGAAACATTTAGAACAATTTCATGTGACTTGAAATCAATTTAGACTAAAATTTATGATTTTAATCTAAATTTTTATTAATAAAAAGTATAATTATGTCGATATAATTATTTTTCTATTTAAGATAGAGGTGAGTGGAAAATAATTATGAATATTATTTACCACTTGACAAAATATATTGATTATTTATTTGAAACAAACATAAATTATTAGATCCTATTGCAAATTATCAAATTTTCCAAATAGTTTTTTTTTGGCCCTAATCTTCTAATGTGTCCGTTTCTAGTTAGTTGCTATCACAACTATCATCAGACGTATCAAAAACTGATTCTTCTTTTCCCTCTTTTTCTTTAGTTTCGTCACTTTCTCCTCTAACATTCACAATTTCTTTGTCCTCCTTATTAAACGTAGATTGAAATCAAAATTTTCCGCCGTATAAATTTTTTTCAAAAAGAGTATCAATATTGGTGAAAATGTATCAAAAAGTTCCCAAAAGTTTATTTGGTTTGAGGTACTGAAACTATAAATAATAATATTAAAAAACTCACTGTGAAGCTATTATATTTATTGAATAATATAGAGCCAAAAAAATATCACAAATTGTTTCCGCTCTTTGTTTTCATCTGTATATTGCTATTAACATTACATCCACAAAAAATAAAATTATGACAAAATGTGGGTTCATTGCGAATGTGCTCAAAATTTTCACGAATTTAATACGGAGGGCAGATTATTTTAGAGGAAAGTTGCTGTTTCTAATTTCCAAAAAAAAATTCTTCTGCTTAACAAAGGACTATATAGTTATCGAAATACTGATGATTTAATGAAAAAAAGGATATGTTTTGGGCAAGTACGTCATACAGTGGCACCCAAAGATTGTTTTGTTTGTTGCTTCCCGAACATTCAACTAATTCAATTTCTGCCCGCCAACGTTGGTGTAAGAGCCATAGTATTCGTACGGAAATCGTCAGCTATATAATGGAAGAAGCAGGTTTGAAAAAATATCAAGATATTACTGTTCACCTTGATAAGAAAAGGATTAAAAAATATTATTTTCAAAGGCAAAATTTAGTTGACAGAACAATCCATTTTCAAAAGATTTGGATAAAGGATTTTTATTTAATATATCTACGGGTCAAGTTGCATCAACTGATATTGCCAATTTCTTACTTCACGTAGAGGAATTAGGGAATGAACAACGTGAAACATTCATTAATGAATGCTGCATCAACGTAGAAAGATTTGAAAAATCAATTAAAGAAACAAACTGATGACTTTTGCAAACATGATAAAAAAGAAAAAAATGTTTGTTGCTGGGAAAATCGTTGAAGTACGAATACAGCGCGATCTATTTGGGCAGTTACTATTATTGTCATTACAAAAAACATTGAACATTGATGCAGTTTTCACATATTCGCTAACACCAGTTCCATTAGCTATGTGTCATTTAGATGGAATGATTTGTAAAACTGACAAATCTGTATTGTTGAAATGCTTAGAAGAAAATATAGAATCCAATGCACCTGAAGCATGTGATGTAATGATATATGATGGATTTTTTATTTTACATTCCATGACGGATATTCCACTAACGTTTGGGAGCATTTCACGAAAACTGCTTAAAATTTTCACTGACACCACTGCTCGGACTGTTATAATATCATTTGATCGATATTTTTCTCCATCGATAAAAGACAATGAAAATACAATGAGAGGAACGATATCAGGTGAATATTTTAATGTACAAAGTCCGGATCAAATGCGGCCATCAAATTTCGTTAACGAAATGAAAAACATTAACTTCAAGGATGCATTAGTAAAGTTTCTTTGTAAGGACTGGGAAAATAGTTACATTGCTTCTTTCATTGGCGAGAAAACCATTTACATCAATTATGAATCATGCTATAAGTACGTAACTCAAAATGAGAAAATAATCAAATGTATAGCTCCGGGTTTAGACAGCAAGGCTCACGAAGAAAGTGACACAAAAATTGTCTTCTATGTTTGTCATATCGATTTTGATGCACACGTGACCATAAGATGCTCGGACACTGATATTTTGATTATATTATTGGGCAACATGCAGCATATTCGCAGAAATTTAAAAATTAGCATTCTCTTTGGAACCGGTAATGCTAAGCGATACATTAATATTAATAGATTGTACGGAATGCTCGGAAATACCTTATGCTCATCTTTACCAGGGTTCCACACGTTCACAGGATGTGATTTTAATCCGGCATTTTACAGACGAGGCAAAAAAATCCTTATAAAATTTTAATAAATTCAGCATCATACATGAGAGCATTTTCAAATATTGCGAACATAAACAATAGTGAAATGTATGAGCTTAAAAAAAAACGATTGAAGAATTCGTTTGCAGAATCTATGGCTTTAAAAGTATCAGCGACGTAAATGTAGCACGAGTTGCTACATTTACGAAGCTGCATAAAATGAATGTGGAGAGTGATGTGTTGAATTTCAAAAATTCAATTGATGGAGCGATATTTCCGCCATGAAAGTCTGAGTTATATCAGCAAATTCTGCGTGCATCTTATATAGCCACCTCAGAACCCATGCTCATCTAGCAGTTCCAATTAAATCTGCACCAACGGACTATGGATGGGAACAGAACGAAGATAAATATGTTTTTAAATGGTTCGACGGGAATCAAATTCCACCGAGTATCACCAGCGTGATAAGCGTTGTCAACACTAAAGGTAATTGTCGATTTCTATAAAAACTTATGAATAAATCAATGATAAATAATAATTCTTATATCCAAATTTTATTTCATTTCCAGAAAACACCAAAGGGGACGAAGAAATATAGCATAGTGACGAAACTACAGAAGAAGAGGAAGAAGAAGAATCAGCTTTTGATACGTCTGATGATAGCTGTGAAAGTGACCAGCTGGAATCGGACACCTCAGAGGATTAGACCAAAAATATTTAGAAAAATATGGCAATAAATATACAAAATTTAATTAAAATATAGAAAATCATTAATTGATTTGGTTAATTTAAATATAGAAAGTTTCATTATTAGCAATAAAATTTGAGAATGTATGTTTGTTTCAAATAAATAATCAATATATTTTGTCAAGTAGTAAATAATATTCATAATTATTTTCCACTCACCTCTGTCTTAAATAGAAAAATAATTATATCGACATAATTATACTTTTTGTTAATAAAAATTTAGATTAAAATCATAAATTTTAGTCTAAATTGATTTCAAGTCACATGAAATTGTTCTAAATGTTTCCCTTAACAGTATATTAAGTAAAAATGTACGTCAGCTACAGAAATTGAGGGGAAAAAATCGTCAGTTAGACCAATAATTGAATTGCAAAATATACCAGGTCTGCAATTATAACGGCTCAGCTGACGGTCTTACCACCGTTAAATAAACAGCTGACGATTGTTTTCATGATTGTTATGATCTAAAGAGTCAGCTGTACTAGTTTCATCGAGCGTGAAATCACTTTACATGAATCATTTTTTTACAGGTTTATGCCCTCGGCTGACGTACAATCCACCACTATTTATTCAGCTGACTTTTTTATATGTATTCTTATCCTATAAGCATTGCTTGGACGAATTTTCAAGCGGCGTGAAATCACTTTTTTGCTAACATTTTTTTACAGGTTTGACAGGTTCTCACAACCAGGCCCACCACGATTTTGACAGCTGACGATTATTTTCATTACTAGCTATATATGAGCTATGGCCTACATGCAAAATCAAGCGGCGTGAAATCACCATCCAAAATGCAACGCTGCCTCCCGGACTATAATGAAGAGTTTCCGTAGGAATCATTATTATTGCTTTATGATTTGAAAACTTAATCTTAATATTAAAGAAGGAAGTTTTTTTGGTCGCTTCAAAATTGTTTATGTTTGCCTTACTTAATAGTAGTAGAAGCTTTGATTTGGGAATTTTTTTTTTTTTGTATATTATTGTAACCAACGGTTTCTTTGAGCACAATTTAGTTGGGAATTTTGATTGGCTCTTGGGTTTTGGTGAATTATTTTGAGAATTTTGTAGATATTTGTTAGTGCCTAGTTTTTGATTTCGATATTGAAAATTTTACTACTTGAAAGAATTGTTTCCTAATGCGTCGCAGAATTGCGAATTGGGACTCCAGTTATTCTCGCATTGATCGAGAACTAGGGCGCATCTTTCGTCCAAGCTTACCATGGGCCCGAATGCTGCCGAGCCACGGGCTACCTTTCGAGATGCCGTTCGAAGCATTGAACACCCGCGAGCATTGGTTCCTATCACTAAATGGGGATTAATGATCGATGGAGTATCAGGTCATGAATTGGTACGAGACTCGCACCTACTACTGAAAGGTATGGCGGCGAATTGGTACTGGCAGCTACGGGATCTTTATGGGAGCCTGACGTGGAGCCAGCTTCGATTAGATTTTCTGGAACGGATTGCAACACATCGTACAGATGTTGACATTCTGCGTGCTATAGACGCTCGTCGAAAACGTCCGAATGAAAGTCTTATTGAATTTTATGAAGCGATTGAGGCACTGGCTCTTCAATTAAAAGTTCCTTTATTGCATGTAGACCTGCAATGCATTCTATTTACAGATATGAATACTCGCCTTCACGAGCATCTGGCAGGTTTCGATTTTGCGACGACTCGTGAGCTTGTCAGGAGATCCAATCGCATTGAGTCTGTGTGGCGTGAATTGGAAACTAAGGTATGTTTTAATGATGAGATCACGGAGCGTCCAGACCCCGTCATCGCCTGCCATCAGCACACTTCGAAGGATGGACCCGTGATGCCGTTAATTATGCGGAAATGGATGAGACTGATTGCGATCAATTCGAGACTCCAAACCAGTTGCAGGAAGTCGTGACGAAACGGTTTGCTCTAGATCGGCAAGCTGACAATCACCGTGGACAATTCCGCATTTGCTGGAATTGCAAAGACCTGGGTTCTCGACTTTTGTTACTGGGTTCTCGACTGTTCGGTGCCCATCAAACGGACCTTTTACTTTGGGTGTGGCAAAGAAGGACTGATGAAACCGCAGTGTTCTAAATGTCGACCCTTCGTTGTAGGAAGAGATTCTTCGGTGGGGACGAATCAGACTGTCATCCCTAGATATGGTAATCGCCATGGGAAGGTGGACGTAACAACAAATGTAGATCCGGAGTTGCAACGTCTATCCTGACAGGATACATCACGTCTAGATCATATTCCTCCACAAATAATCTACACATCACCACAAACACTGAACTCCAGCACCCAAATTAATTCATGTGACGCGCAAGACCTTTCATTCACCGACTTGTATGATGGGCCTACTCGTATCAATTCATTTCAACCTGTTTGTCTGGGGATGTCCTCGTCCAGGCGCTTCCATCGATCCCGGACGTACTTCACCACAAAAAATTTTTCAAATCCGCCAGCGTTGAGTCGGTATTCACCATTAGTGGTGATAACCGCCTTTTCGCTGTGATCATCATCAAAGGACGAAAGCTAAGGGGGTTACTCAACAGTGGGGCTAGTGTCAGCATACTCGGCGCTGGTTCTTTGGACCTGCTCTCGGACTTGGGCCTGTATATGCATACTATGCGGACCCACGTTCAGACAGCTTCGGGTCAATAGAGTTCTGGGATATGTTGGCACCCTGGTGCGATTTAATTGCCAGAGTAAATGGATGCAATTTTTGGTCGTTCCGTCTCTAACCTACCCTGTCTATCTGGGTGTGGACTTTTGGAGCCTTTTCAAAATCCCTCCAACGCAATGTCTCTCGGTCGAAGCCCTTACAGAGCATGCGTGCCCTGGTTTTCACCTGTTGACCGCTCACGCGAGGCAGCGACTCCACATTGTCATACATCAGTTTCCTTCATATAACAAGGAAGGCCTGGGTAATACCAAACTCGTGTCACATAAGATCGACATGGTTTCCGCTCAGCCCATTTAACAACAACACTACGCCATGTCACCGGTTATACAGAAACTGATGTATGACGAACTTGATCGTATGCTGTCACTGGGTGTGATAGAGGCAAGGTGCGTCTGTGCCTCGATGCCCGACGTCTGAACGAGTTCACCTTAAAAGATGCATACCCATTACCTCTCATTGAGGGACTGTTGGCACGCCTACAAGATACCAGATTCATCACTAGTTTAGACCTGAAGCACGCTTTCTGGCAGATTCCATTAGACGAAGCATCACCAGATAAAACTGCTTTTACCGTCCCTGGCAGACTTTTGTATAGTTTCACAGTCATGCCGTTCGGTCTGTGCAGCGCCCCGCCGACTCTATGTCGGTTAATGCACAAAGTCATGCCACACGAGCTGCAGGACAAGGTGTTTGTTTACTTGGACGACTTGCTCGTTACAAGCTCAGCATTTGATGAGCATTTGGAGCTCTTGAGCACTGTTGCGAGACGGCTCAGAGACGCCAACTTGACCATCAATGTTGGAAAAACCAAATTTGTCCAAAAGGAGATCAAGTACCTTGGCTTCGTGGTTAGTGATGGGATTTTACGAACCGACCCGGAGAAGGTGTCCGGTATTCTGACATATCCAAAGCCCCGAACGGTAAAAGACGTAAGACAGTTCATGGGAATGGCGGGATGGTACAGACGTTTTATCCCAAATTTTGCTTCCATCACTGCTCCACTCACGGATCTGCTAAAAGGCAAGCGTTCTTTCAACTGGTCTATAGCTGCCAACAATGCCTTCGATGAAGTTAAGAAATTGTTGGTTTCCGCTCCGGTGTTAGCCAATCCAGATTTCACGAGGCACTTTTATATTCAATGTGACGCTAGTGCATTGGGTATTGGAAGTGTCTTGTTCCAGAAGGATGATGATGGTGGGGAGCACCACATCACGTATATGTCCCTGAAGGTTACCGCGGCGCAACGCAGCTACAGTGTTACCGAATTCGAATGCTTAGCTGCGGTGCAAAGTGTTACGAGGTTCAGGGCGTACGTCGAGGGGCTGCCCTTCACTATCATCACAGATCATGCCAGCCTAAAGTGGCTGATGCAACAACAGGATCTGTCTTGACGATTGGCTCGCTGGAGCCTGAAGCTACAGGAGTACGACTTTAAAATTGAGCATCGAAACGGTGACCTCAATGTCGTTCCAGACACTCTATCAAGGGCTTGCTTTCCGAATGCTCCGGTATCGGCGATAGGGGGTTGTCTCCCGGAGCACAGGTATTTGGGAGCAGTCATTCCGGAATCGGCGTTTCAGGAGCCTTCTTACGAACATTTAAGGCGGCTAATTTTGAAGCAGCCTCATCTGTTTCAAAATTCGCATGTCTCTAATGGTCGTATTTACTTAACAATGAGCACCAGTGAGACGTCGATCTCGGATGTTCCTCGGGCCAAGTTATGGGTTCCTGATGGTCAGCAGAAGTCGCTCATCGAACGACCTCACGATGATCCCCGTGGGTCGCATTGTGGAATTCGGAGAACTATTGAAAACTATTATTGGTCTCGATTGAGGCAAGATGTTATGCAGCATGTTAAGAAATGCGTGGTTTGTAAGCAGATCAAGTCTTCGAATTCTTCATTGAGGCCACCCTTGGGATCCCCCAGAGAGTCCGAGCAGCCGATGCATTGACTTTTTGTGGATTTCATGGGCCCATATCCTCGCTCAAAATCTGGAAATAACCAATGTTTGTGGTCTTGGACCACTACACTAAATTTTTGTGGCTCAAGCTCATGGCTAAGGCAAGCACAGAAGCTATTGTAAGATATCTTGAACGCGAAACTTTCCTAATTTTTGGAGTCCCCGAATGGCTCCATTCAGATAACGGGGTTCAATTTACTTCCAAGACATTTGCTGAATTGTTGGTAAACTATGGAGTGATGCCGTTAATTATGCGGAAATGGATGAGTCTGATTCCGATCAATTCGAGACTCCAAACCAGGTGCAGGAAGTCGTGACGAAACGATTTGCTCTGGATCGGCAAGCTGACAATCACCGTGGACAATTCCGCATTTGCTGGAATTGCAAAGACCTGGGACACTCCTTTCTCGACTGTTCGGTGCCCACCAAACCGACCTTTTGCTTTGGGTGTGGAACAGAAGGAGTAATGAAGCCGCAGTGTTCTAAATGTCGATCTTTCGTTGTAGGAAGAGATACCTCGGTGGGGAGGAATCAGACT
The DNA here is from genome assembly GCA_963978885.1 of Nemotelus pantherinus. Lineage (NCBI taxonomy): Eukaryota > Metazoa > Arthropoda > Insecta > Diptera > Stratiomyidae > Nemotelus > Nemotelus pantherinus. The sequence goes on along the minus strand of OZ022264.1, from coordinate 182,345,780 downwards.
GTCATCCCTAGATATGGTAGTTGCCATGGGAAGGTGGACGTAGCAACAAATGTATATCCGGAGTTGCAACGTCTATCCTGACAGGATACTTCACGTCTAGATCATATTCCTCCACAAATTTAACTTATTTACCAAACAAGGCAACATACATTAACAATTCAATATAACAACATAACAATTACATACAAATTTTTTTTCCAACACATTAGAAAACAAAATACATCACAACTTTTTATTTTAGTTACTTTACTTTACTTTAATATATTTTATTTTGATTTTAGCTAAATTGATGGGCAAATTAAGTGGGATTAGGATGTTGATAGGGTCTTTAATAAGTTTGTTCTAAAAGTGTGTTTAGAGATCCGCGAAGCGTAGCTGCTGCTTATAGAGTTGAAAATTTTACAGCACCTATTTATGGGCTCGTTAAGTGCATAGTTAGTGTGGTGATTGAACTCCTTGAGCAGAGTTGCATACCTAGTGCGTCTGGGTTGGTCATTGAAAATAATTTTGTTGGAGAGAGCTTCAACATTGACTGCACTACTTATAATATCAAAGGTTAGGCATGCACGTAACAGTGTTCTTCTAGAAGAGAGAGGCATTAAATTAAGTAGCCTCAGTCTGGTTTTGTAAGAAGGAAGATGTTGGAAGTCTTTTGGATCATAGAGGTCCCTCAAAGCGAAAAGTAAAAACTGTTTCTGAACAGATTCTACTCTCTCACTATGTAGCTCAAAAACTGGGTTCCATATTATGCAGGCATACTCCAATAGAGGACGCACCAGAGTGATATATAATGACTTGGTAACCCATATATTCTTGAACTCTTTAGCACGTCTCTTAATGAATCCGAGCTGTTTATTAGCCCTGGAAAGGATTTTGTCATAGTGGAGATTGAACCGCATCTTGTTGTCCAATACTACCCCGAGATCTATAATATGATCAACCCTATTCAATATGGTGTTGTTAAGGCAGTAAGAATACTTTTTGATCGTATTCTTACGGGAAAAGCTTATTACATGGCACTTGTTAATGTTAAGATTCAAATTATTCTCATTGCACCACTGTTCGAGAGATTGAAGCTTGGATTGTAGAAGAATTGCGTCAGATTGCGTGTTTACGCTGTGGTAAATTTTTAAATCGTCTGCATAAAAGAGATGGGGTATACAAAGCAATGTCTCAGAAAGATCAGAAATGAAGATGTCAAAAAGCAGGGGACCTAGATGACTGCCTTGCGGTACTCCAGAAGATGCGAAAACTCTTTTAGATAAGTGGCCCTGGAATTTAACAAGCTGAGTTCGATCGCGAAGATAAGACTGGAGCCAATCAAGAAGAGACCCTGATATACCAAAGTTGCGAAGCTTGTATATTAGAGTTAGATGGTCTACACATCACCACACACACTGACCTCCAGCACCCAAGTTAATTCACGTGACGCGCAAGACCTTTCATTCACCGACTTGTATGATGGGCCTACTCGTATCAATTCATTTCAACTTGTTTGTCTGGGGATGTCCTCGTCCAGGCGCTTCCACCGATCCCGAACGTACTTCACCACAAAAAAATTTTTGAAATGCGCCAGCGTTGAGTCGGTATTCACTATTAGTGGTGATAACCGCCTTTTCGCTGAGATCATCATCAAGGGACGAAAGCTAACGGGGTTACTCAACAGTGGGGCTAGTGTCAGCATACTCGGCGCTGGTTCTTTGGACCTGCTCTTGGACTTGGGCCTGTATATGCATACTATGCGGACCCACGTTCAGACAGCTTCGGGTCAAAAGAGTCCAGTTTTGGGATATGTTGGCACCCTGGTGCGATTTAATAGCCAGAGTAAATGGATGCAGTTTTTGGTCGTTCCGTCTCTAACCCACCCTTTCTATATGGGTATGGACTTTTGGGGCCTTTTCAAAATCGCACCAACGCAATATCTCTCGGTCGAAGCCCTTACAGAGCATGCGTGCCCTGGCTTTCACCTGTTGACCGCTCAGGCGCAGCAGTGACTCCACATTGTCATACATCAGTTTCCTTCATATAACAAGGAAGGCCTAGGTAAAACCAAACTCGTGTCACATAAGATCGACATGGTTTCCGCTCAGCCCATTAAACAACAACACTATGCCATGTCACCGGTTATACAGAAACTGATGTATGACGAACTTGATCGTATGCTGTTACTGGGTGTGATAGAGGCAAGGTGCGTCTGTGCCTCGATGACCGACGTCTGAACGAGGTCACCTTAAAAGATGCATACCCATTACCTCTCATTGAGGGACTGTTGGCACGCCTACAAGATACCAGATTCATCACTACTTTAGACCTGAAGGACGCTTTCTGGCAGATTCCATTAGACGAAGCATCACCAGATAAAACTGCCTTTACCGTACCTGGCAGACTTTTGTATCGTTTCACAGTCATGCCGTTCGGACGCAGACTTTGTGTCGGTTAATGCACAAAGTCATGCCACACGAGCTGCAGGACAAGGTGTTTGTTTACTTGGACGACTTGCTCGTTACAAGCTCATCATTTGATGAACATTTGGAGCTCTTGAGCACTGTTGCGAGACGGCTCACAGACGCCAACTTGACCATCAATGTTTAAAAAGGCAAATTTGTCCAAAAGGAGATCAAGTACCTTGGCTTCGTGGTTAGTGATGGGATTTTACGAACCGACCCGGAGAAGGTGTCCGGTATTCTGACATATCCAAAGCCCCGAACGGTAAAAGACGTGAGACAGTTCATGCGAATGGCGGGATGGTACAGACGTTTTATCCCAAATTTTGCTTCCATCACTGCTCCACTCACGGATCTGCTAAAAGGCAAGCGTTCTTTTAACTGGTCTATAGCTGCCAACAATGCCTTCGATGAAGTTAAGAAACTGTTGGTTTCCGCTCCGGTGTTAGCCAATCCAGATTTCACGAGGCACTTTTATATTCAATGTGACGCTAGTGCATTGGGTATTGGAAGTGTCTTGTTCCAGAAGGATGATGATGGTGGGGAGCACCACATCACGTATATGTCCCTGAAGCTTACCGCGGCGCAACGCAGCTACAGTGTTACCGAATTCGAATGCTTAGCTGCGGTGCAAAGTGTTACGAGGTTTAGGGCGTACGTCGAGGGGCTGCCCTTCACTATCATCACAGACCATGCCAGCCTAAAGTGGCTGATGCAACAACAGGATCTGTCTCGACGATTGGCTCGCTGGAGCCTGAAGCTACAGGAGTACGACTTTAAAATTGAGCATCGAAACGGTGACCTCAATGTCGTTCCAGACGCTCTATCAAGGGCTTGCTTTCCGAATGCTCCGGTATCGGCGATAGGGGGTTGTCTCCCGGAACACAGGTATTTGGGAGCAGTCATTCCGGAATCGGCGTTTCAGGAGCCTTCTTACGAACATTTAAGGCGGCTAATTTTGAAGCAGCCTCATCTGTTTCAAAATTCGCATGTCTCTAATGGTCGTATTTACTTAACAATGAGCACCAGTGAGACGTCGATCTCGGATGTTCCTCGGGCCAAGTTATGGGTTCCTGATGGTCAGCAGAAGTCGCTCATCGAACGACCTCACGATGATCCCCGTGGGTCGCATTGTGGAATTCGGAGAACTATTGAAAACTATTATTGGTCTCGATTGAGGCAAGATGTTATGCAGCATGTTAAGAAATGCGTGGTTTGTAAGCAGATCAAGTCTTCGAATTCTTCATTGAGGCCACCCTTGGGATCCCCCAGAGAGTCCGAGCAGCCGATGCATTGACTTTTTGTGGATTTCATGGGCCCATATCCTCGCTCAAAATCTGGAAATAACCAATGTTTGTGGTCTTGGACCACTATACTAAATTTTTGTGGCTCAAGCCCATGGCTAAGGCAAGCACAGAAGCTATTGTAAGATATCTTGAACGCGAAACTTTCCTAATTTTTGGAGTCCCCGAATGGCTCCATTCAGATAACGGGGTTCAATTTACTTCCAAGACATTTGCTGAATTGTTGGTAAACTATGGAGTGATGCCGTTAATTATGCGGAAATGGATGAGTCTGATTCCGATCAATTCGAGACTCCAAACCAGGTGCAGGAAGTCGTGACGAAACGATTTGCTCTGGATCGGCAAGCTGACAATCACCGTGGACAATTCCGCATTTGCTGGAATTGCAAAGACCTGGGACACTCCTTTCTCGACTGTTCGGTGCCCACCAAACCGACCTTTTTCTTTGGGTGTGGAACAGAAGGAGTAATGAAGCCGCAGTGTTCTAAATGTCGATCTTTCGTTGTAGGAAGAGATACCTCGGTGGGGAGGAATCAGACTGTCATCCCTAGATATGGTAATTGCCATGGGAAGGTGGACGTAGCAACAAATGTAGATCCGGAGTTGCAACGTCTATCCTGACAGGATACTTCACGTCTAGATCATATTCCTCCACAAATTTAACTTATTTACCAAACAAGGCAACATACATTAACAATTCAATATAACAACATAACAATTACATACAAATTTTTTTTCCAACACATTAGAAAACAAAATACATCACAACTTTTTATTTTAGTTACTTTACTTTACTTTAATATATTTTATTTTGATTTTAGCTAAATTGATGGGCAAATTAAGTGGGATTAGGATGTTGATAGGGTCTTTAATAAGTTTGTTCTAAAAGTGTGTTTAGAGATCCGCGAAGCGTAGCTGCTGCTTATAGAGTTGAAAATTTTACAGCACCTATTTATGGGCTCGTTAAGTGCATAGTTAGTGTGGTGATTGAACTCCTTGAGCAGAGTTGCATACCTAGTGCGTCTGGGTTGGCCATTGAAAATAATTTTGTTGGAGAGAGCTTCAACATTGACTGCACCACTTATAATATCAAAGGTTAGGCATGCACGTAACAGTGTTCTTCTAGAAGAGAGAGGCATTAAATTAAGTAGGCTCAGTCTGGTTTTGTAAGAAGGAAGATGTTGGAAGTCTTTTGGATCATAGAGGTCCCTCAAAGCGAAAAGTAAAAACTGTTTCTGAACAGATTCTACTCTCTCACTATGTAGCTCAAAAACTGGGTTCCATATTATGCAGGCATACTCCAATAGAGGACGCACCAGAGTGATATATAATGACTTGGTAACCCATATATTCTTGAACTCTTTAGCACGTCTCTTAAGGAATCCGAGCTGTTTATTAGCCCTGGCAAGGATTTTGTCATAGTGGAGATTGAACCGCATCTTGTTGTCCAATACTACCCCGAGATCTATAATATGATCAACCCTATTCAATATGGTGTTGTTAAGGCAGTAAGAATACTTTTTGATCGTATTCTTACGGGAAAAGCTTATTACATGGCACTTGTTAATGTTAAGATTCAAATTATTCTCATTGCACCACTGTTCGAGAGATTGAAGCTTGGATTGTAGAAGAATTGCGTCAGATTGCGTGTTTACGCTGTGGTAAATTTTTAAATCGTCTGCATAAAAGAGATGGGGTATACAAAGCAATGTCTCAGAAAGATCAGAAATGAAGATGTCAAAAAGCAGGGGACCTAGATGACTGCCTTGCGGTACTCCAGAAGATGCGAAAACTCTTTTAGATAAGTGGCCCTGGAATTTAACAAGCTGAGTTCGATCGCGAAGATAAGACTGGAGCCAATCAAGAAGAGACCCTGATATACCAAAGTTGCGAAGCTTGTATATTAGAGTTAGATGGTCTACACATCACCACACACACTGACCTCCAGCACCCAAGTTAATTCACGTGACGCGCAAGACCTTTCATTCACCGACTTGTATGATGGGCCTACTCGTATCAATTCATTTCAACTTGTTTGTCTGGGGATGTCCTCGTCCAGGCGCTTCCACCGATCCCGGACGTACTTCACCACAAAAAAATTTTTGAAATGCGCCAGCGTTGAGTCGGTATTCACTATTAGTGGTGATAACCGCCTTTTCGCTGAGATCATCATCAAGGGACGAAAGCTAACGGGGTTACTCAACAGTGGGGCTAGTGTCAGCATACTCGGCGCTGGTTCTTTGGACCTGCTCTTGGACTTGGGCCTGTATATGCATACTATGCGGACCCACGTTCAGACAGCTTCGGGTCGAAAGAGTCCAGTTTTGGGATATGTTGGCACCCTGGTGCGATTTAATGGCCAGAGTAAATGGATGCAGTTTTTGGTCGTTCCGTCTCTAACCCACCCTTTCTATCTGGGTATGGACTTTTGGGGCCTTTTCAAAATCGCACCAACGCAATATCTCTCGGTCGAAGCCCTTACAGAGCATGCGTGCCCTGGCTTTCACCTGTTGACCGCTCAGGCGCAGCAGTGACTCCACATTGTCATACATCAGTTTCCTTCATATAACAAGGAAGGCCTAGGTAAAACCAAACTCGTGTCACATAAGATCGACATGGTTTCCGCTCAGCCCATTAAACAACAACACTATGCCATGTCACCGGTTATACAGAAACTGATGTATGACGAACTTGATCGTATGCTGTTACTGGGTGTGATAGAGGCAAGGTGCGTCTGTGCCTTGATGACCGACGTCTGAACGAGGTCACCTTAAAAGATGCATACCCATTACCTCTCATTGAGGGACTGTTGGCACGCCTACAAGATACCAGATTCATCACTACTTTAGACCTGAAGGACGCTTTCTGGCAGATTCCATTAGACGAAGCATCATCAGATAAAACTGCCTTTACCGTCCCTGGCAGACTTTTGTATCGTTTCACAGTCATGCCGTTCGGACGCAGACTATGTGTCGGTTAATGCACAAAGTCATGCCACACGAGCTGCAGGACAAGGTGTTTGTTTACTTGGACGACTTGCTCGTTACAAGCTCATCATTTGATGAACATTTGGAGCTCTTGAGCACTGTTGCGAGACGGCTCACAGACGCCAACTTGACCATCAATGTTGAAAAAAGCAAATTTGTCCAAAAGGAGATCAAGTACCTTGGCTTCGTGGTTAGTGATGGGATTTTACGAACCGACCCGGAGAAGGTGTCCGGTATTCTGACATATCCAAAGCCCCGAACGGTAAAAGACGTGAGACAGTTCATGCGAATGGCGGGATGGTACAGACGTTTTATCCCAAATTTTGCTTCCATCACTGCTCCACTCACGGATCTGCTAAAAGGCAAGCGTTCTTTTAACTGGTCTATAGCTGCCAACAATGCCTTCGATGAAGTTAAGAAACTGTTGGTTTCCGCTCCGGTGTTAGCCAATCCAGATTTCACGAGGCACTTTTATATTCAATGTGACGCTAGTGCATTGGGTATTGGAAGTGTCTTGTTCCAGAAGGATGATGATGGTGGGGAGCACCACATCACGTAGATGTCCCTGAAGCTAACCGCGGCGCAACGCAGCTACAGTGTTACCGAATTCGAATGCTTAGCTGCGGTGCAAAGTGTTACGAGGTTCAGGGCGTACGTCGAGGGGCTGCCCTTCACTATCATCACAGATCATGCCAGCCTAAAGTGGCTGATGCAACAACAGGATCTGTCTCGACGATTGGCTCGCTGGAGCCTGAAGCTACAGGAGTACGACTTTAAAATTGAGCATCGAAACGGTGACCTCAATGTCGTTCCAGACGCTCTATCAAGGGCTTGCTTTCCGAATGCTCCGGTATCGGCGATAGGGGGTTGTCTCCCGGAACACAGGTATTTGGGAGCAGTCATTCCGGAATCGGCGTTCCAGGAGCCTTCTTACGAACATTTAAGGCGGCTAATTTTGAAGCAGCCTCATCTGTTTCAAAATTCGCATGTCTCTAATGGTCGTATTTACTTAACAATGAGCACCAGTGAGACGTCGACCTCGGATGTTCCTCGGGCCAAGTTATGGGTTCCTGATGGTCAGCAGAAGTCGCTCATCGAACGACCTCACGATGATCCCCGTGGGTCGCATTGTGGAATTCGGAGAACTATTGAAAACTATTATTGGTCTCGATTGAGGCAAGATGTTATGCAGCATGTTAAGAAATGCGTGGTTTGTAAGCAGATCAAGTCTTCGAATTCTTCATTGAGGCCACCCTTGGGATCCCCCAGAGAGTCCGAGCAGCCGATGCATTGACTTTTTGTGGATTTCATGGGCCCATATCCCCGCTCAAAATCTGGAAATAACCAATGTTTGTGGTCTTGGACCACTACACTAAATTTTTGTGGCTCAAGCCCATGGCTAAGGCAAGCACAGAAGCTATTGTAAGATATCTTGAACGCGAAACTTTCCTAATTTTTGGAGTCCCCGAATGGCTCCATTCAGATAACGGGGTTCAATTTACTTCCAAGACATTTGCTGAATTGTTGGTAAACTATGGAGTGATGCCGTTAATTATGCGGAAATGGATGAGTCTGATTCCGATCAATTCGAGACTCCAAACCAGGTGCAGGAAGTCGTAACGAAACGATTTGCTCTGGATCGGCAAGCTGACAATCACCGTGGACAATTCCGCATTTGCTGGAATTCCAAAGACCTGGGACACTCCTTTCTCGACTGTTCGGTGCCCATCAAACCGACCTTTTGCTTTGGGTGTGGAACAGAAGGAGTAATGAAGCCGCAGTGTTCTAAATGTCGACCCTTCGTTGTAGGAAGAGATACTTCGGTGGGGAGGAATCAGACTGTCATCCCTAGATATGGTAATCGCCATGGGAAGGTAGACGTAGCAACAAATGTATATCCGGAGTTGCAACGTCTATCCTGACAGGATACTTCACGTCTAGATCATATTCCTCCACAAATTTAATTTATTTACCAAACAAGGCAACATACATTAACAATTCAATATAACAACATAACAATTACATACAAATTTTTTTCCAACACATTAGAAAACAAAATACATCACAACTTTTCATTTTAGTTACTTTACTTTACTTTAATATATTTTATTTTGATTTTAGCTAAATTGATGGGCAAATTAAGTGGGATTAGGATGTTGATAGGGTCTTTAATAAGTTTGTTCTAAAAGTGTGTTTAGAGATCCCCGAAGCGTAGTTGCTGCTTATAGAGTTGAAAATTTTACAGCACCTATTTATGGGCTCGTTAAGTGCATAGTTAGTGTGGTGATTGAACTCCTTGAGCAGAGTTGCATACCTAGTGCGTCTGGGTTGGTCATTGAAAATAATTTTGTTGGAGAGAGCTTCAACATTGACTGCACCACTTATAATATCAAAGGTTAGGCATGCACGTAACAGTGTTCTTCTAGAAGAGAGAGGCATTAAATTAAGTAGGCTCAGTCTGGTTTTGTAAGAAGGAAGATGTTGGAAGTCTTTTGGATCATAGAGGTCCCTCAAAGCGAAAAGTAAAAACTGTTTCTGAACAGATTCTACTCTCTCACTATGTAGCTCAAAAACTGGGTTCCATATTATGCAGGCATACTCCAATAGAGGACGCACCAGAGTGATATATAATGACTTGGTAACCCATATATTCTTGAACTCTTTAGCACGTCTCTTAAGGAATCCGAGCTGTTTATTAGCCCTGGCAAGGATTTTGTCATAGTGGAGATTGAACCGCATCTTGTTGTCCAATACTACCCCGAGATCTATAATATGATCAACCCTATTCAATATGGTGTTGTTAAGGCAGTAAGAATACTTTTTGATCGTATTCTTACGGGAAAAGCTTATTACATGGCACTTGTTAATGTTAAGATTCAAATTATTCTCATTGCACCACTGTTCGAGAGATTGAAGCTTGGATTGTAGAAGAATTGCGTCAGATTGCGTGTTTACGCTGTGGTAAATTTTTAAATCGTCTGCATAAAAGAGATGGGGTATACAAAGCAATGTCTCAGAAAGATCAGAAATGAAGATGTCAAAAAGCAGGGGACCTAGATGACTGCCTTGCGGTACTCCAGAAGATGCGAAAACTCTTTTAGATAAGTGGCCCTGGAATTTAACAAGCTGAGTTCGATCGCGAAGATAAGACTGGAGCCAATCAAGAAGAGACCCTGATATACCAAAGTTGCGAAGCTTGTATATTAGAGTTAGATGGTCTACACATCACCACACACACTGACCTCCAGCACCCAAGTTAATTCACGTGACGCGCAAGACCTTTCATTCACCGACTTGTATGATGGGCCTACTCGTATCAATTCATTTCAACTTGTTTGTCTGGGGATGTCCTCGTCCAGGCGCTTCCACCGATCCCGGACGTACTTCACCACAAAAAAATTTTTGAAATGCGCCAGCGTTGAGTCGGTATTCACTATTAGTGGTGATAACCGCCTTTTCGCTGAGATCATCATCAAGGGACGAAAGCTAACGGGGTTACTCAACAGTGGGGCTAGTGTCAGCATACTCGGCGCTGGTTCTTTGGACCTGCTCTTGGACTTGGGCCTGTATATGCATACTATGCGGACCCACGTTCAGACAGCTTCGGGTCAAAAGAGTCCAGTTTTGGGATATGTTGGCACCCTGGTGCGATTTAATGGTCAGAGTAAATGGATGCAGTTTTTGGTCGTTCCGTCTCTAACCCACCCTTTCTATCTGGTTATGGACTTTTGGGGCCTTTTCAAAATCGCACCAACGCAATATCTCTCGGTCGAAGCCCTTACAGAGCATGCGTGCCCTGGCTTTCACCTGTTGACCGCTCAGGCGCAGCAGTGACTCCACATTGTCATACATCAGTTTCCTTCATATAACAAGGAAGGCCTGGGTAATACCAAACTCGTGTCACATAAGATCGACATGGTTTCCGCTCAGCCCATTAAACAACAACACTATGCCATGTCACCGGTTATACAGAAACTGATGTATGACGAACTTGATCGTATGCTGTCACTGGGTGTGATAGAGGCAAGATGCGTCTGTGCCTCGCTGCCCGACGTCTGAACGAGGTCACCTTAAAAGATGCATACCCATTACCTCTCATTGAGGAACTGTTGGCACGCCTACAAGATACCAGATTCATCACTACTTTAGACCTGAAGGACGCTTTCTGGCAGATTCCATTAGACGAAGCATCACGAGATAAAACTGCCTTTACCGTCCCTGGCAGACTTTTGTATCGTTTCACAGTCATGCCGTTCGGACGCAGACTATGTGTCGGTTAATGCACAAAGTCATGCCACACGAGCTGCAGGACAAGGTGTTTGTTTACTTGGACGACTTGCTCGTTACAAGCTCATCATTTGATGAACATTTGGAGCTCTTGAGCACTGTTGCGAGACGGCTCACAGACGCCAACTTGACCATCAATGTTGAAAAAAGCAAATTTGTCCAAAAGGAGATCAAGTACCTTGGCTTCGTGGTTAGTGATGGGATTTTACGAACAGACCCGGAGAAGGTGTCCGGTATTCTGACATATCCAAAGCCCCGAACGGTAAAAGACGTGAGACAGTTCATGCGAATGGCGGGATGGTACAGACGTTTTATCCCAAATTTTGCTTCCATCACTGCTCCACTCACGGATCTGCTAAAAGGCAAGCGTTCTTTCAACTGGTCTATAGCTGCCAACAATGCCTTCGATGAAGTTAAGAAACTGTTGGTTTCCGCTCCGGTGTTAGCCAATCCAGATTTCACGAGGCACTTTTATATTCAATGTGACGCTAGTGCATTGGGTATTGGAAGTGTCTTGTTCCAGAAGGATGATGATGGTGGGGAGCACCACATCACGTAGATGTCCCTGAAGCTTACCGCGGCGCAACGCAGCTACAGTGTTACCGAATTCGAATGCTTAGCTGTGGTGCAAAGTGTTACGAGGTTCAGGGCGTACGTCGAGGGGCTGCCCTTCACTATCATCACAGATCATGCCAGCCTAAAGTGGCTGATGCAACAACAGGATCTGTCTCGACGATTGGCTCGCTGGAGCCTGAAGCTACAGGAGTACGACTTTAAAATTGAGCATCGAAAAGGTGACCTCAATGTCGTTCCAGACGCTCTATCAAGGGCTTGCTTTCCGAATGCTCCGGTATCGGCGATAGGGGGTTGTCTCCCGGAACACAGGTATTTGGGAGCAGTCATTCCGGAATCGGCGTTTCAGGAGCCTTCTTACGAACATTTAAGGCGGCTAATTTTGAAGCAGCCTCATCTGTTTCAAAATTCGCATGTCTCTAATGGTCGTATTTACTTAACAATGAGCACCAGTGAGACGTCGACCTCGGATGTTCCTCGGGCCAAGTTATGGGTTCCTGATGGTCAGCAGAAGTCGCTCATCGAACGAGCTCACGATGATCCCCGTGGGTCGCATTGTGGAATTCGGAGAACTATTGAAAACTATTATTGGTCTCGATTGAGGCAAGATGTTATGCAGCATGTTAAGAAATGCGTGGTTTGTAAGCAGATCAAGTCTTCGAATTCTTCATTGAGGCCACCCTTGGGATCCCCCAGAGAGTCCGAGCAGCCGATGCATTGACTTTTTGTGGATTTCATGGGCCCATATCCTCGCTCAAAATCTGGAAATAACCAATGTTTGTGGTCTTGGACCACTATACTAAATTTTTGTGGCTCAAGCCCATGGCTAAGGCAAGCACAGAAGCTATTGTAAGATATCTTGAACGCGAAACTTTCCTAATTTTTGGAGTCCCCGAATGGCTCCATTCAGATAACGGGGTTCAATTTACTTCCAAGACATTTGCTGAATTGTTGGTAAACTATGGAGTGATGCCGTTAATTATGCGGAAATGGATGAGTCTGATTCCGATCAATTCGAGACTCCAAACCAGGTGCAGGAAGTCGTGACGAAACGATTTGCTCTGGATCGGCAAGCTGACAATCACCGTGGACAATTCCGCATTTGCTGGAATTGCAAAGACCTGCGACACTCCTTTCTCGACTGTTCGGTGCCCACCAAACCGACCTTTTGCTTTGGGTGTGGAACAGAAGGAGTAATGAAGTCGCAGTGTTCTAAATGTCGATCTTTCGTTGTAGGAAGAGATACCTCGGTGGGGAGGAATCAGACTGTCATCCCTAGATATGGTAATTGCCATGGGAAGGTGGACGTAGCAACAAATGTAGATCCGGAGTTGCAACGTCTATCCTGACAGGATACTTCACGTCTAGATCATATTCCTCCACAAATTTAACTTATTTACCAAACAAGGCAACATACATTAACAATTCAATATAACAACATAACAATTACATACAAATTTTTTTTCCAACACATTAGAAAACAAAATACATCACAACTTTTTATTTTAGTTACTTTACTTTACTTTAATATATTTTATTTTGATTTTAGCTAAATTGATGGGCAAATTAAGTGGGATTAGGATGTTGATAGGGTCTTTAATAAGTTTGTTCTAAAAGTGTGTTTAGAGATCCGCGAAGCGTAGCTGCTGCTTATAGAGTTGAAAATTTTACAGCACCTATTTATGGGCTCGTTAAGTGCATAGTTAGTGTGGTGATTGAACTCCTTGAGCAGAGTTGCATACCTAGTGCGTCTGGGTTGGTCATTGAAAATAATTTTGTTGGAGAGAGCTTCAACATTGACTGCACCACTTATAATATCAAAGGTTAGGCATGCACGTAACAGTGTTCTTCTAGAAGAGAGAGGCATTAAATTAAGTAGGCTCAGTCTGGTTTTGTAAGAAGGAAGATGTTGGAAGTCTTTTGGATCATAGAGGTCCCTCAAAGCGAAAAGTAAAAACTGTTTCTGAACAGATTCTACTCTCTCACTATGTAGCTCAAAAACTGGGTTCCATATTATGCAGGCATACTCCAATAGAGGACGCACCAGAGTGATATATAATGACTGGGTAACCCATATATTCTTGAACTCTTTAGCACGTCTCTTAAGGAATCCGAGCTGTTTATTAGCCCTGGCAAGGATTTTGTCATAGTGGAGATTGAACCGCATCTTGTTGTCCAATACTACCCCGAGATCTATAATATGATCAACCCTATTCAATATGGTGTTGTTAAGGCAGTAAGAATACTTTTTGATCGTATTCTTACGGGAAAAGCTTATTACATGGCACTTGTTAATGTTAAGATTCAAATTATTCTCATTGCACCACTGTTCGAGAGATTGAAGCTTGGATTGTAGAAGAATTGCGTCAGATTGCGTGTTTATCATCAAGGGACGAAAGCTAACGGGGTTACTCAACAGTGGGGCTAGTGTCAGCATACTCGGCGCTGGTTCTTTGGACCTGCTCTTGGACTTGGGCCTGTATATGCATACTATGCGGACCCACGTTCAGACAGCTTCGGGTCAAAAGAGTCCAGTTTTGGGATATGTTGGCACCCTGGTGCGATTTAATGGCCAGAGTAAATGGATGCAGTTTTTGGTCGTTCCGTCTCTAACCCACCCTTTCTATCTGGGTATGGACTTTTGGGGCCTTTTCAAAATCGCACCAACGCAATATCTCTCGGTCGAAGCCCTTACAGAGCATGCGTGCCCTGGCTTTCACCTGTTGACCGCTCAGGCGCAGCAGTGACTCCACATTGTCATACATCAGTTTCCTTCATATAACAAGGAAGGCCTGGGTAATACCAAACTCGTGTCACATAAGATCGACATGGTTTCCGCTCAGCCCATTAAACAACAACACTATGCCATGTCACCAGTTATACAGAAACTGATGTATGACGAACTTGATCGTATGCTGTCACTGGGTGTGATAGAGGCAAGGTGCGTCTGTGCCTCGCTGCCCGACGTCTGAACGAGGTCACCTTAAAAGATGCATACCCATTACCTCTCATTGAGGGACTGTTGGCACGCCTACAAGATACCAGATTCATCACTACTTTAGACCTGAAGGACGCTTTCTGGCAGATTCCATTAGACGAAGCATCACCAGATAAAACTACCTTTACCGTCCCTGGCAGACTTTTGTATCGTTTCACAGTCATGCCGTTCGGACGCAGACTATGTGTCGGTTAATGCACAAAGTCATGCCACACGAGCTGCAGGACAAGGTGTTTGTTTACTTGGACGACTTGCTCGTTACAAACTCATCATTTGATGAACATTTGGAGCTCTTGAGCACTGTTGCGAGACGGCTCACAGACGCCAACTTGACCATCAATGTTGAAAAAAGCAAATTTGTCCAAAAGGAGATCAAGTACCTTGGCTTCGTGGTTAATGATGGGATTTTACGAACCGACCCGGAGAAGGTGTCCGGTATTCTGACATATCCAAAGCCCCGAACGGTAAAAGACGTGAGACAGTTCATGCGAATGGCGGGATGGTACAGACGTTTTATCCCAAATTTTGCTTCCATCACTGCTCCACTCACGGATCTGCTAAAAGGCAAGCGTTCTTTCAACTGGTCTATAGCTGCCAACAATGCCTTCGATGAAGTTAAGAAACTGTTGGTTTCCGCTCCGGTGTTAGCCAATCCAGATTTCACGAGGCACTTTTATATTCAATGTGACGCTAGTGCATTGGGTATTGGAAGTGTCTTGTTCCAGAAGGATGATGATGGTGGGGAGCACCACATCACGTATATGTCCCTGAAGGTTACCGCGGCGCAACGCAACTACAGTGTTACCGAATTCGAATGCTTAGCTGCGGTGCAAAGTGTTACGAGGTTCAGGGCGTACGTCGAGGGGCTGCCCTTCACTATCATCACAGATCATGCCAGCCTAAAGTGGCTGATGCAACAACAGGATCTGTCTCGACGATTGGCTCGCTGGAGCCTGAAGCTACAGGAGTACGACTTTAAAATTGAGCATCGAAAAGGTGACCTCAATGTCGTTCCAGACGCTCTATCAAGGGCTTGCTTTCCGAATGCTCCGGTATCGGCGATAGGTGGTTGTCTCCCGGAACGCAGGTATTTGGGAGCAGTCATTCCGGAATCGGCGTTTCAGGAGCCTTCTTACGAACATTTAAGGCGGCTAATTTTGAAGCAGCCTCATCTGTTTCAAAATTCGCATGTCTCTAATGGTCGTATTTACTTAACAATGAGCACCAGTGAGACGTCGATCTCGGATGTTCCTCGGGCCAAGTTATGGGTCCCTGATGGTCAGCAGAAGTCGCTCATCGAACGAGCTCACGATGATCCCCGTGAGTCGCATTGTGGAATTCGGAGAACTATTGAAAACTATTATTGGTCTCGATTGAGGCAAGATGTTATGCAGCACGTTAAGAAATGCGTGGTTCGCAAGCAGATCAAGTCTTCGAATTCTTCATTGAGGCCACCCTTGGGATCCCCCAGAGAGTCCGAGCAGCCGATGCATTGACTTTTTGTGGATTTCATGGGCCCATATCCTCGCTCAAAATCTGGAAATAACCAACGTTTGTGGTCTTGGACCACTACACTAAATTTTTGTGGCTCAAGCCCATGGCTAAGGCAAGCACAGAAGCTATTGTAAGATATCTTGAACGCGAAACTTTCCTAATTTTTGGAGTCCCCGAATGGCTCCATTCAGATAACGGGGTTCAATTTACTTCCAAGACATTTGCTGAATTGTTGGTAAACTATGGAGTGCATCACTGTTTAACTCCAGTGTATTCTCCGCAGGCGAATGCTGCAGAGCGTACCAACGTGTCAACGTTAAATGCAAGAACGGCCTACATATGATCCGATCATGCTAGGTGGGACGAGAAGCTTCCTGAGTCGTGCTCTGCTTTTTGTAGTGATGGGCTCAAAAACGCACAGTACACACAGTAAAACGAACAGTATTTCTAAAACGATACATTTTTCTACAACGAATAGTATTTCTATAGCCAATTGTTTACACTATTCTACAACGAATAGTTTTTCTAAAGCCAATCGTTTTTATAAAACGAATCGTTTTTTTCAAACGAACTGTTTGCTTAAAACGAGTTGTTTTCTCAAACGAGTCGTTTTTTTTTTAAAACGAATCGTTTTTCGTTTTTCTGAAACGAATGGTTTTTCTTTTTTTTTTTAAACGAACCGTTTTTCATCGTTTTTCGTTTTTTATAAACGAATCGTTTTTCGTTTGTTAAAACGAACTGTTTGGCAGTGGAAAACTGTTTAGCTGGGGAGAACAGTAATTTTGTACTTGCGATTATTTTCGTACTTGCAAGTATTTTATTCAAATATTCAAAAAGTTTTTAGGGCAAAAAGAGCTGAATCGGCCAAATTTCGGTTTTATAGGGGAGTAAGGGGTTTTTTTGGCCATAGTTTCGATGATTGGAAGTGGTCGGGGAGTACAATAGTGATATTTTAAGCGCAACAATTTTTTTTTTCAAAAACGTCCATTTTTTCCAAATTTTTTTTTGTCTATCATGAATTCAGGGACCTTTCTGAATTGTTTCGGGCGAAATTTCCATAGAAGTCTGGGAAAAAGTGACCTAGTTTCGAAGATACGGCAAAATGAAATCCGGCGGCAAAACTAAAAGTAGCACTAAAAATGCCAAGGAGAAAAAGGTTCACCAGTTGGCGTCTCCGGGTGTGCTGAGGCCCTCTTCGTGACTGCAGGTCGCCACGAGGGTGTCTCCAACCCTACCGGGGTTGTAAAATTTACGAGACCGCGGGAGGTAAGGTGCCCCTGGACTCATGTCCAGCCTTACGGAAGAGGTTAGCCCCTTAGTGGGTACATGCTTAATAAACGAAACATTTTTTTATCATTTCTTAATAAAATTTTCGACAAACTTCATACTTCAGTGAGGCGAAGTGGAAATCCGACTGTTTTAGATTAGCCAGGAAAAGTTTGGTATCAGAGATCGCTCGATGAAAAGTCATATAGATGACAACAGGATTAGTTGGTTCTATTTTAGTAAATTTTTTTACTTTGGTCATTTGAACGAACACAGAAGGTGTTTTTTGCATATAATAAAATGAAAACCAAATTAAATTTATTGAATTTGATCGTTTTCCTTTAGATGGCCCCTAGATTGGAGAAAGACTTGCCAAATAAAAGACCGACCATTGGAAAGTTACGGACAAGCTGCACAGACTAATGACTCGGTATTCTTTGAAGGTCATCTTGTACCATCACCATTCTAGCTTGGGAACGTTGTGTCTGGAGGGTGGGGGAGGACATATCAGTCCGTTTCATTACATCACTGCAAATTGTATGCATTGTATGTATATATGTACTGACCTCAAACAGGTATTTCGAACAGGTATTTTTTCGTGCTCGTACTAGTTATAACTAGTATGTGAAAATCCTAATACGACCCAACTTTAATTGTCGTACAGCATAAAATTTGTTTCTTTTCGTTAATTCAAACTGTTTTTTTTTAAACAGTTCGTTTTTGTGTCTTGAAAATAACAGAAACGCCCATCACTAGCTTTTTGCAAGGTAGTTGTAAGGCTTTTGAAAACGGAGGAATCCAATTTCGATCAAACGTTGACAGGCAGCATTTAGTGCAAGACAAGTTGAATGAAGCCTGTAAAAAAAGCGCTCAACATTACAATCTGCAAGGTAGATCACGAATTTTCTCCCTGGGTCAAAGAGTCTTCGTCCGAAACTTGGTTGTGAGCAAGGTAGAAGATCACTTTGCATCAAAGTTCGCTCCGCGATTTATTCCTGCCACCTTTAAGCGTTAAATCGGTCAAGTGGCATATGAATTGGAAGATGCAAGTGGGAACGTGTTGGGGGTTTTTCACTCAAAGAACATCCGGGACGGAGTCGAAGACGTATCTTATGATTCCGCATAAATTTCGGAATTGGAGCGTTTGTGACATATTTTGATTGTGCCCGGCAGTGAGACTTCAGGGCCTGGATCGTCCCCCCGATTGTTGCAAAACAGCCTCGCACTAGCTCAACTCACACCAACACACGCACGCGGTCAATCATGTGGCGGTCGGATGCATTGCATTGTCACCTAAAACAGGCTTTGAAATGCATTAGATGGCCTCATGTTTGACTGCATTGCATCGGTTCGTAGACCTGCTCGCAGCTGATATGCAACGAAACGAGAATCAGCTGCGTGATCTGGTGTCCAACGGGAGTTTTTCGCGTGCTTGCTGGATGATGATGATCCAGCTGAACAACGGCAGTAGCGGGTTTCCGAAAAATAAAAGTTGAGAGGGAGTTCTGATTTGCAGATTGGAAAAAAATGCTTGAAAAAGAACGGGAGTTGGATGGCTCGGGAAATTGACGCTTCGAATCGAGAGATTGTGGCTGTACGCGTAGCTTTTTCTGAGATAAATTTGAGGTTTTGAATGAAATGGAAAGTTAAATTTCGGGTCTTGGAACTTGGTAGAAAACGGTGTGTTTTGAAAAGAAAACGCGAACGGCTTGGAATATTAGTGTAAAAATTTGTTTTCTTGGCAGTGGAACCGATTGTTGGAACTATAGAAAAACGATTATAGGCTGGAGGCCACCAGATCTGAACCAAATCGAACGTTTTGTTGTGCTCAAATAAATGTGAATCAGATTTTAAGTTTTCCGTGTTAACAACGGTCAACGCATTAAGACAATAGTTAATCCGCTAATATCTGTGGAAATAAACATTTACCGTGTTCGTTTGGGTATTAGTGGACTCCAGATCAGTGACTGATAGGATATAGATACCGAATGTAGCAGCTTATAGACATTGTTCAAACGACCGAAAAAATTGAGACGTGGAGAAAGAAAATGCAGAATTCAGAGTTTGATTTGACAAATGAATAAATGCTGGCGGCGAGCTGATTGTGGAGCGATTGGAATTAAATAAGTTCAATATAGCAAGTTAACAACGGCGAATCTAAACAAAAGGATCATCAATTTTCCCGACTATAACGGCATCAGATGAGTACAGAAAGAAAAACTTTAAGTTAACGGTTGATATTTTGATTTTGTTTCATTTCGGATTAAATCATCAATTTCATGAGCTTCAGTAACCCTAGAATGGTACGGTAAATTTTTGGATGATTTTAGGTACATAATACATACAGGTACATACAGGTTTTACTAAAAAGAAGGCAACAATAGTATTATGTACATTTTTTATTTTATCATTAAACATAAAAAGATTATAGAGCTTCTAGCCTCATGGCAGTCAGAGTGGCCAACTGGCTGATGCGCGACGAAATATATACCGCATGTGAGTAAATAATTACTCATGAGTACCATTCTCGGATTAATTTGAAGAATAGAAATGGGTTTTTTTTCAAAGCTTAAGTTACTTTTTTCTGAATACATTCCATTCAAGATCTCTCTCACATTTTCTTTTCGTTGTGAATTTTGGTTTGGGAAATTGTGGACTAAATTTATTTTAATATATTTTTGTTGTTCTTTACTCATTTATATTAATAATATAAAAAAAAACAAATAACAAAAAAAAAACTGTATGATTGGTGGTAACCAATCTCAGCCGGGATTGGGATTGAATTTTATTTAATTTACATAATAGATCTTAGTTTTCGTGTTAGAATGTGAGATAGCTTCGGTTCATTTCTTAGTTTTAGTTTTAATTCATATCTATATTGATTAGAATTTATTTTATTATTTTTTTTCGATTTTTGTTTTGTGTATGAAAAATATGTGCATGAAATATATGTGCATGAAAAATATGTGCATGAAAAATATATATATGAAGAAACCCAATGAATTCTGAGTAGAATATTTTAAGATAATGATTCCTTCAGAAAATCTATCCTTCTCTCCACTTTTCCTTCTTTCCATTAGTTGTATTCGGTTTTAAATAGGTCCAACCAGTGATGAGTCTGCGTCCGTTCATGCACATATGCGCCGAGGTAAACCACGCAAAGCATATGTTGCACCCAAACATAACTTTCCGAACAGCCAGAAAAGTGGCATGCTCATTGAGCAACCTTTTGCTCAATTTTTGCTATGAGCTGTCCGTACGTAAAGTGGTGATGAGATACGACTTGACATACGTTCGCTTATGCGCTGTATGGGCACTTATGTTCACTCCTGTTTGCGTATATCAAAAAGTGCCTTTTTTGCTCTAAAACCGGTCGGTTTTGACAGACGATTATGTTCGCAGACTCGTCTTTGGTTAGGGCTAATGTTGTGCAGTCTGCGTGTCGTAGCATGTAGAAGATTTGCCTGCCCACAAAACACGCCGGATTGAGCTCGTCAAAAAGTGCTTTTTTTGCTCTAAAACCGGTCGGTTTTGACAGACAATTATGTTCGCAGACTCGTCTTTGGTTAGGGCTTATGTTGTGCTGTCTGCGTGTCGTAGCATGTAGGAGATTTTCCTGCCCACAACCCACTCCTGTTTGCGTATGTCAAAAAGTGCCTTTTTTGCTCTAAAACCGGTCGGTTTTGACAGACGATTATGTTCACAGACTCGTCTTTGGTTAGGGCTAATGTTGTGCTGTCACCGTGTCGTAGTATATAGGAGATTTTCCTGCCCACAACCCACGCCGGATTGAGCTAGCCGGTTGCGATAAGACACGCAGGGCAATAGAAATGGAAATCTTCTAACTCAATTAAAATGTTGCACTGACGGCGGCTCGGCTGCTTTCAGGTTTCGCAACAAATAGCGCCCAAATCTAATGGTTGGGCAAAATGTTTTAGATTTTCTGTTTTAGTGTAGTTTTTTTTATATAATATTAACAAATGACATATCATCTAGTAAAGGTTATTGATTGTGATAATGGTTCCCTTCTTGTCTATAAATCAGCATTGACAACGTATATCATCTCTACAGCTTATCAAAGCCGAGGATATTGATAAGGGAAACTCGATCGTTTTGCGGAACCAGCCTCCGAAAGCAGAATCAAATTGTTGCTCAATATCATCTAGATTTTGTTAGCTTTAATTTCTTTTATTTTCTTGCGGACTTTAGGCTTTAGTATATTTTTCTTTGTTTAATTAGTTTCGGTTTTCACTTCTTGCTCCGTATGAATAATCTGGTGGGCTGGGGTGACATTTGTTCCCGGAAGCACTTGATTGCCTCAGTGGTTTTTTTTTCACTTTGGCCGTGGTTGGCGTATCAGATTATTCATACTGGATTTCAATTTAATTATTTTTTTTTTCCTTTTCTCTCTTTTCGTAGTTTAATTTGTTTTTCCTTTATTTCATTTCGGTCGAGCACTTGTCAGTGCAACATTGGCGCCCATTCTTGTGCTATTGTGTGTTGTCTAGTGTTTGACAGAGGGACGCCTCTTTTCACTTTTTATACTGGCTCTCAGCTTGAGGCGAAGCAAAAGGAACCACTCGAGTTGAAAGCCGATTAAATATCCTTCGGTTGCGAAGTCGCTTGGCCAAGAGGCGAGCATTTTTGATTTTTACAGTGCCTCGAGCCTTTTGTTTTTTACAGGGTAGTTCGATGGTACTAGATCGTGAGTGAGCCCACCGGTTTTACGGTGTAGGTTTACTTGAGTGTAACCTTGTGAGCAGTTCACGAATTAGGGTCATTGAATTTTCCTAACTCAACTGAGTAGTTCAACTACTATTCCTTATTTTCCTGTATCCTCGCCTCATTTTATCATTTCATGTTAAATTTCATACCTTTTCCTTTCCCTCTCAAATTCCCGTAATGAAGAGTTTCGTAGGAATCATTATTATTGTTTTATGATATGAAAACTTATTCTTAATATTAACGAAGCAAGTTTTTTTGGTCGCTTCAAAATTGTTTATGTTTGCCTTACTTAATAGTAGTAAAAGCTTTGATTTGGGAAATTATTTTTTTGTTGTATATTATTGTAACCATCGGTTTCTTTGAGCACAATTTGGTTGGGAATGTTGATTGGCTTTTGGGTTTTGGTGAATTATTTTGAGAATTTTGTAGATATTTGTTAGTGCCTAGTTTTTGTTTTCGATATTGAAAATTTTACTACTTGAAAGAACTGTTTCCAAATGCGTTGCACAGTTGCCAACTGGGACCCAAGTTATTCTCGCATTGATCGAGAACTAGGGCGCCTCAGTCTTTCAACTTCCAGTACTCCACCAAAAGTTGGTCCCGGACATACAGTTGTGCCACCTATTACTGCTTCGGAGCCTACTAGCATTGATAACGAACATCTTTCGTCCACGCTTACCATGGGCCCAAATGCTGTCGAGCCACGGGTTACCTTTCGAGATACCGTTCGAAGCATTGAACACCCGCGAGCATTGGTTCCTATCACTAAATGGGGATTAATGATCGATGGAGTATCAGGTCATGAATTGGTACGAGACTCGCACCTACTACTGAAAGGTATGGCGGCGAATTGGTACTGGCAGCTACGGGATCTTTATGGGAGCCTGACGTGGAGCCAGCTTCGATTAGAATTTCTGGAACGGTTTGCACCACATCGTACAGATGTTGACATTCGGCATGCTATAGACGCTCGTCGAAAACGTCCGAATGAAAGTTTTATTGAATTTTATGAAGCGATTGAGGCACTGGCTCTTCAATTACAAGTTCCTTTATTGCATGTAGACCTGCAATGCATTCTATTTACAGAAATGAATACTCGCCTTCAGGAGCATCTGGCAGGTTTCGATTTCGCGACGACTCGTGAGCTTGTCAGGAGATGCAATCGCATTGAGTCTGTGTGGCATGAATTGGAAACTGAGATATGTTTTAATGATGAGATCACGGAGCGTCCAGAGCCCCGTCATCGCCTGCCATCAGGACACTTCGAAGGATGGACCCATGGTGCCGTTAATTATGCGGAAATGGATGAGTCTGAATCCGATCAATTCGAGACTCCAAACCAGGTGCAGGAAGTCGTGACGAAACGATTTGCTCTGGATCGGCAAGCTGACAATCACCGTGGACAATTCCGCATTTGCTGGAATTGCAAAGACCTGGAACACTCCTTTCTCGACTGTTCGGTGCCCACCAAACGGACCTTTTGCTTTTGGCGTGGCACAGAAGGAGTGATGAAACCGCAGTGGTCTAAATGTCGACCCTTCGTTGTAGGAAGAGATACTTCGGTGGGGAGGAATCAGACTGTCATCCCTAGATATGGTAATCGCCATGGGAAGGTGGACGTAGCAACAAATGTAGATCCGGAGTTGCAGCGTCTATCCTGACAGGATACTTCATGCCTAGATCATATTCCTCCACAAATGATCTACACATCACCACACACACTAACCTCCAGCACCCAAGTTAATTCACGTGACGCGCAAGACCTTTCATTCACCGACTTGTATGATGGGCCTACTCGTATCAATTCATGTTAACCTGTTTCTCTGGGGATGTCCTCGTCCAGGCGCTTCCACCGATCCCGGACGTACTTCACCACAAAAAGATTTTTGAAATGCGCCAGCGTTGAGTCGGTATTCACTATTAGTGGTGATAACCGCCTTTTCGCTGAGATCATCATCAAGGGACGAAAGCTAACGGGGTTACTCAACAGTGGGGCTAGTGTCAGCATACTCGGCGCTGGTTCTTTGGACCTGCTCTCGGACTTGGGCCTGTATATGCATACTATGCGGACCCACGTTCAGACAGCTTCGGGTCAAAAGAGTCCAGTTTTGGGATATGTTGGCACCATGGTGCGATTCGATTCATCGGCGATAGGGGGTTGTCTCCCGGAACACAGGTATTTGGGAGCAGTCATTCCGGAATCGGTGTTTCAGGAGCCTTCTTACGAACATTTAAGTTGGCTAATTTTGAAGCAGCCTCATTTGTTTCAAAATTTGCATGTCTTTAATGGTCGTATTTACTTAACAATAAGCACCAGTGAGACCTCGATCTCAGATGTTCCTCGGGCCAAGTTATGGGTTCCTGGTGGTCAGCAGAAGTCGCTCATCGAACGAGCTCACGATGATCCCCGTGGGTCGCATTGTGGAATTCGGAGAACTATTGAAAACTATTATTGGTCTCGATTGAGGCAAGATGTTATGCAGCATGTTAAGAAATGCGTGGTTTGCAAGCAGATCAAGCCTTCGAATTCTTCATTGAGGCCACCCTTGGGATCCCCCAGAGAGTCCGAGCAGCCGATGCATGGACTTTTTGTGGATTTCATGGGCCCATATCCTCGCTCAAAATTTGGAAATAACCAATGTTTGTGGTCTTGGACCACTACACTAAATTTGTATGGCTCAAGCCCATGGCTAAGGCAACCACAGAAGCTATTGTAAAGGCGGCGTTAGATAGGCGCTGTTTGTCAAATACAGAGCACCTAGTCTGGCAAACTTCGCATATGTGGTTGGGTTGCTCGCCTAGTGCTTGCCCTAGGCCAAGCACAAACATTCGGGTGCTCGCTATTCCCGTAGTTTGTCGAACTTTCAACTTACATCAAAGTAGACGAGCACTGTGTCGGATCCCCGCAGCTCGTTCATCTTCCCGTTTTGGCGAACATTCGGCAATGCCCGAATGTCTAATTCACTGTGTTTGTCATTCCGTAAGCACCAAGCCAAAGTAGTTGACTCGGTGATCGGTATTTGGCAAATAGGAGGTGTTTGACAAACACCGCATATCTAAAGCCGCCTTAAGATATCTTGAACGCGAAATTTTCCTAATTTTTGGAGTCCCCGAAAGGCTCCGCTCAGATAACGGGGTTCAATTTACTTCCAAGACATTTGCTGAATCGTTGGTAAACTATGGAGTGCATCACTGTTTAACTCCAGTTTATTCTCCGCAGGCGAATGCTGCAGAGCGTACCAACGTGTCAACTTTAAATGCAAGAACGGCCTAGATATGATCCGATCATGCGAGGTGGGACGAGAAGCTTCCTGAGTCGTATATCGGTTCATATAAGCTCTAACTTTATTGCAAAATCAACGTGTTGCTGCCATATGTTATTTTCGAAATCCGATCCTGACGAACTTCAACTGGAGACTCACCGAATACCAGCACCAGGATTGAACGCAGTAAGTCGGTCGCTTCTTATTCTTGAAGAAATTAATCATTGTGCGATAACTGTGTTTGCAAACGAACAAAGAGACTACAAGAAAAGCGGATCTAGCATATATCCCTACCACATTGGTCTGTGCTAAAGCACCTTGTAACATCTGATCATAGACCCCAACCATGACACACCTAATACGCCACCCGTTATTTATCAATCACGGCTACAATGATCCAATGTGAAAGATGCATGGAGAAAATCTTGGATAAAGCTGAAGCTTTAGGTTGCTTGTCTTGCAAAAAAAGCTTCCACTTTTTCTGTGGAGGCTTCACCGAATCTAGCTTTAGAAAGTTAAACAAAGAAAAAAAGAAGCATTGGCAATGTCAAAACTGTAAAACTGCATTAGATACTGTTAAGATACATACAATTGAATCACCGCCGAAAACACCAAATGATACCGACCCTAACAGGAATGAAATTGAGGCTAAACTTGAGTTGATCAAGCGGGAAATGCGATCCCACTCAAATGAACTGCAAGAGATGCGCAATATGTTCAAGGAAGAACTATCGGAGTACCGAAGATCCTTGGACTATTGTTGCAATAAGATTGATGAGTTTCAGACAAAAATGGACCAATACGGCGAGAAAATCGAAAGCCTTTCCAATATATGTGTCAAGCTGGACGCTGATAACATCAACTTAAGGAAACAGGTAAAAAATCTAACAATCCAAGTCAACCAACTGGAGCAGGAGAAATTTAGTTCTGATATCGAAATCAATGGACTAGTTGAAACACCCAACGAGTGTTGTGTACGAATTGAATTGTCACACTGACAAATGTCAAAATAGCTCCTACCTATCGACAACCGCGACATCTACTCTAAGCGGACAATACGCACACTAGCTAATTAATTTTTATATTTTCAAATTCAAAAACCAGTCCATACACCGATCGATTCAGCAAAATGTATCATATATATAGGGAAACAGAATACAGAATAAAGTACAGTCTATCTCGGTAAGCCAAAGCTCTTAGGCGACCAGTTAGATTGTTTTAACGACAAATCTGCCTTTTTTTTTCATAAGATCATTGAATCGAGCAGTTTGTAACGATTGCTACGCGGCGGTTAAATTCGCCACGCAAAAGTAACAACTGCTTCGATCTGCTATCTACGAAGTTAATATTAGAAGCCTCAAAAGAAAAAAATAAATTACGGTTGGCGTTTCAAGTTTTTTTGAACGGCCGTTTGTCAACGATCATTAAGAAAGGCGATAGTTGTGACGTCATTTCATGGCGACCCTGCCCCCGTCAAAGACAATCATCCCGAAAGAAGGCGGACCACAGCCGAGGGTACATCCTGCAATATTAGAAGCCCGCAAACTGGACGCGGCAAGAACGATCATCCCGAAAATACCGAAGAAGAAGAAGCGCAGCGGCAAACAAGTCTACCTCAGAAGAAAAATTGCATCGCTGAGATGAGTTGCGACTGACGAAACTAACCCTCCACCATGGGACGTACAGCAACAGATCTACGATTATATCGAACAGCTGCGAACACAGTTGAGAAATAAAAACGATAAAAAAATAGACTCAAATTAGAATGTATTTTCAAATGAATGAATTATGTATTTTCAAATGTATTTTCAAATACAAAAGCAAATGCAAACGAATTAAAACAACACAATTTAAAACACAAACGACATTTCTATTGCACAAACTTTCTTCTTTCTTTTTTGACAAGTTTTACTTTGTCTCTACGAGTATATCGAATAGCTGCGAACACAAGTGAAAAATAAAAACAACAAACAAATAGCCGTAAATTAGAATGTATTTTCGAAATTAGAATGAATTATGTATTTACAAAATGTATTCTCAAATGCAAAAGCAAATTTAAACGAATTAAAACAATACAATTTAAAAACGAAAACACAAACAACATTTCTATTGCACAAACTTTTTGACACAATATAAGAAATCCTAAGTTCTTTCTTTTTTGACAAGTTTTACTTTGTCCCACTCAGCGTCACAAACGACATCTAGTATCTGATGTTGAAATGAAAAATTCAAATTTAAATTCTCAATTGCTAGTAAGTTTTCATATGGTCCATGGTAAATCATTATAAATGGAACAAAACATTACTATAGTTTCAAAAATAATAGCTAACCTAAAGAAAACACCAAACAGAACTTATAAGCGAGATTATATCCAAGAAAAATTAGAAACATTAGAGGAAATTCAAGAAGAAGCACTTAAAATAGAAAGTAGTCAGGAATTGTTAGAAATATTACAACAAAAATACAAAGAAGCAAAAGAACTATTGCTAGAAAAACTAAAAGATTCGATAGACAACAAAATGAGCAACTTTAATATCGAGTTAGCATTAAAATCAATACCAGTCTTTAATGGAAATCCCAAAGAACTGGAAGCGTTCCTAACAATAACAAGTCTACTAAATCAAAGTCTTAACGAAGACGGAAAAAACAATCTATTAAATTTTACTAAAAATGTAAAACTAGGAACAGTAGTTAGAACACAACTCATAACATTAGACATTAAAACTTATGAAGAATTAGAAAATAGCCTCAGGAATAGATACAAAAGCAAAAAAAGCCCGCAGCACATTCATACCCAATTAGCACAATTAAGTCAACGCGGAACAGTTGAAAAATTTGGTGAAAAACTATCCGAGCTCATTAACGAATTAAGTGAAATTCAAATTAGCAGCTTGGGTCAGAATCCATCTCAAGCAGAGAAAAGTGCCATACAGAAGTCAAAAGACTCGTATGCACTAACTATTTTCAAGAATGGGTTAAGCGAAACCCTTAAACCTACTATTTTTGCGGCACAGCCAAAAACGTTCGTAGAAGCTATTCAGATAGCAACTGAATTCGAATCAAGCAATAATGTTACAGAAAACATTATGTACGTGAATCACAGAAATAATATAAGTCGGCAACTGAATTATAATAATAGAAATAAACGGAATAATTATAACACATATAGGAATAATAATTATAGACAAAACCATATTAATAGTAACAGAAATAACAACAGGAATAACAGCAGTAATTTCAACACAAGAAATAATGTAACAAACCAGAACAGCAATTATAGAAACAACTTTAGAAATAGTTATAATCCCAGTTATGAGGAAGTAAACCATAGAAATAACAACAGCAGATATCATGAAGTAAATCGAAATACATATCAGAACCCTAACACAAGTAACAGGAACAACAGAGGAACAAACAGAAACTATTAAATTAACAGACAAAACAGAATAAATATAATACAGGGAAACTCAATAGGCCCGGAGGCCAGCAGTAACGAAGAATAAAAGTTGACCCCGGGATACAGGAAGAAAAAATATACCTACTAAACACACAATTAAAAAATTACGTTACGCTATATTGCGAGAAATCAAGGAAAAATTTGAAGCTATTGATAGATACAGGAGCCGATATATCAATATGCAAAATAAGTGCAATTTCAGAGGATGAGGAAATAGAAGCGGATAAACGATGCAAATTCTCTGGCATAACAAACCAGGAAATATTTTCAATAGGCACTGCTAATCTAGACTTGAACATTGGTGAAAAACGTATACGTTACCCCTTCCAAATAGTAGAACCTGATTTCCCCATCCTTACAGACGGAATACTAGGAAGAGATTTCTTTGTACAAAAACTAGCAAAAATTGATTATGAAACTTATACGATAACGATTAATGTCGACGATGAAGAGTATACTATGCCGATCAGTACAAATTGCGAAATACACAAGTTAACAATACCCGCAAGGTGCGAATACATTTGCCCAGTCGACTTTACCATCAAAGAAGACAGCATAGTAATTAACAAAGAAATAACACCAGGAGTCTACATAGGCAGCACAATAATACCAGCAGAAGGCATCAAACTTATAAAGCTACTGAACACGAACGAAGAAGACATGATAATTCAAAAATTTAAAGTAGAAACAGAACCATTAACTAAATATAAAATAAATAAAAATAATGTTTCAGTAAATAAAAACAACAAAAGAAAGCAAAGATTTCAAGAATTATTAACATACATTAAACTGCAACACTTGAACCAAAAAGACCAAGAATCAATATTAGAAATCATCCAAAATTATCAACATATTTTTCACCTGGAACACGATAGTCTTACATCAAATAACTTTTACAAACAAAATATACAAGTCACGGATAATACACCAACATATATTAAGAACTATAGACTGCCCCATACACATATTGATGAAATAAATCGACAAGTAAACCAATTACTAGAGGACAACATTATCGAAAACTCTACCAGTCCATATAACTCACCACTACTTTTAACACCAAAGAAAAGTGAGTCAGGCCCAACAAAATGGAGACTAGTTGTAGATTTTAGAGCACACAACAAAAAAATTGTTAATGACAAATTTCCACTCACAAGGCTAGAAGATGTTTTAGACAGACTAGGAAGAGCGAAATACTTCTCCACCCTGGACATGACAAGTTCCTTTCACCAAATCGAGCTGACAGAGGAATCAAGACAGCCTTTTCAACAAATAAAGGGCATTATCAGTTCAAACGATTACCTTTCGGTCTAACAATTTCATCAAACAGCTTCCAACGCATGCTAACAATAGCCCTAAGTGGATTAGACTCAGCAGCATTCTTATATGTCGATGACATAATCGTCTTTGGTTGCAGCCTCGCACATCATAACACAAATTTAATGAAAATATTTGATAGGCTAGAAAAATACAACCTAAAACTGAACCCTGAGAAATGCAATTTTTTGCGAAGTGAAGTAGTGTACTTGGGACATTTAATAACAAAAGACGGAGTCCGAACAGACCCTGCAAAATTCAAAACAATTAAAAACTACCCGATACCTACAAATGCAGACGAGGTTCGAAGATTCGTCGCATTTGCTAATTATTATCGACGATTTATACCAGACTTCGCCAAAACAACAAAATGCCTAAATGATTTACTGAAAAAGAATACAAAGTTCATATGGACAGAAAAATGTCAATCAACATTTGAAGTACTGAAGTATAAACTAATGAATGCACCAATATTACAGTACCCAGATTTCAATAAGCCATTTATTGTCACAACCGATGCATCAGACTACGCATTAGGTGCAGTACTCTCACAAGGCGAAATAGGACATGACTTACCCATTTCTTACGCAAGTAGAACCCTAGTAAAACATGAATTAAACAAACCGATAATCGAAAAGGAACTATTGGCAATCCACTGGGCGATAAATTTCTTTAGACCCTATTTATTCGGAAATAAATTTACAGTCGTTACAGACCACAGGCCACTTATAGCACTATTTACTCACAGAAACCCATCACCAAAGATGACACGTATAAGACTAGATTTATGCGATTATGATTTCGATATAATATATCGAAAAGGCAAGATGAACGTCAATGCAGATGCATTGTCACGCATCAAATTAAATTTAGACACGTTAAAAGATATGATACCAAAGCAGAGAAACATTACTGAAGAAAAGAAGGTATTACCACTTACAAGAAACATGGTAAAAGATTTAGAAAACGCTGAAAAAGCGCAAACAAGAAGAATAGTCAAACCAAAATATAACCCAATGGACAACGAAATCTATATATGGGACAGCGATTCCCCAGCTGATATAAAAAATTAAAGAAATTAAAATTCGAAATGGGAAAAATTCGAAAAATTATATTTGAACATAATCAGATCCTAGTTAGATGCAGCGATAATCCATCGGAATTAGTTTCGACATTGGAGAAACTGACATCACAAGCAACTAGAAAAAATATAACGAAAATATACATTGAAGAAAAAGATGAAATATATAACATGATCAATAAGGAAGAATTTAAAAACAAATTTAATCGACTACAGAAGAGTATTCTAACAAAGAATAAAGAACCCCTAAAAATAATAATATACAAACCACCAAAACGAATAACCGATAAAATAATACAATTTAAACTAACAAATAACTACCATACAACACCGATAGGAGGACACTTAGGTGTCAGAAAAACTTTACTAAAACTAAAGCAAAAATATATATGGAAAGACATGAATAAGATGACAAAGACATTTATTAAAAACTGTGAAACTTGTGCGAAAAATAAACAAACTCAGCATATAAAAGAGAAACAAACAATAACAGACACACCAAAGAACACATTCGAAACAATTGCTATAGACACAGTAGGACCATTAAGAATATCCAACGGTTATCGATACATTCTCACAATGCAATGCGAATTGTCAAAATACGTTATTGCACACCCAATTGAAACAAAAGATGCTAAAACTATCGCCAAAACACTAGTAGAACAACTAATATTAAAGCATGGTATTTTCAAAATTTTAAAATCAGATAATGGAACTGAATTCGCCAATGAGCTAATGGGAAACATTTGCAATTTATTAAAAATTCAACAAATTTTCTCAGCACCATATCATCACGAAACACTCGGCTCAGTGGAACGTAACCACAGAGTATTAAACGAATATTTGCTTAATTTTGCTAACGATTATGAATGGGACAAATGGATACCGTATTACACTTTCGCGTACAATACGAGTCCACATATTGATACAGAATATTCTCCATACGAACTAGTATATGGCAGACTACCACAATTGCCCGACGACATTATAGAAAAAAATGAACCGATTAACAATATAGACAATTTCGTCAATGAACTAAAAATTAGACTTAGAAATAGCATTAGTTTAGCTCAAAACATAATTGAGAAAGTGAAAAAGGAAAGAAAAAATAGATTAGATAGTAACACAAACCCAGCAACATTCAAAGTAGGAGATCTAGTTTTAGTCAGAAATATTAATAGAAAGAAGTTGCAGAACACATATCACGGACCATATGAAATAATAGAAAGAGATAATGTAAATACTTATATATTAGTAAACGGAAAATGTAAAAAATATCACAATAACCTATTAAAATTATATACACCACTAATTTGAAAAAGTGATAAACACATTTGAACATGTACAGTATTAATGTAAAACAAGAATAAAAAAAAAAACAAAAATATGCAAAAAAAATGCATATAGTTATTACAAGACTAGAATTATATTCAAACAAAAAAAAAATATAAACATATGTATCGAAGTTACATTTAAGTAAGCAAAATCAAATAAAACAAAAAAAAAAAAACAACAAAAAAAATTTTATAAGAATATATATTTAAGCAACAACATGAATTATGAATCAGGATAATTGTAAAAAACTGTAAAGGTGTATGGATTCAAAACAAAAAAAATTTTCATTTACTACTGAAAAGAAAATTTTTTTTCCCCAAAGGGAGAGGGTGTTGTGTACGAATTGAATTGTCACACTGACAAATGTCAAAATAGCTCCTACCTATCGACAACCGCGACATCTACTCTAAGCGGACAATACGCACACTAGCTAATTAATTTTTATATTTTCAAATTCAAAAACCAGTCCATACACCGATCGATTCAGCAAAATGTATCATATATATAGGGAAACAGAATACAGAATAAAGTACAGTCTATCTCGGTAAGCCAAAGCTCTTAGGCGACCAGTTAGATTGTTTTAACGACAAATCTGCCTTTTTTTTTCATAAGATCATTGAATCGAGCAGTTTGTAACGATTGTTACGCGGCGGTTAAATTCGCCACGCAAAAGTAACAACTGCTTCGATCTGCTATCTACGAAGTTAATATTAGAAGCCTCAAAAGAAAAAAATAAATTACGGTTGGCGTTTCAAGTTTTTTTGAACGGCCGTTTGTCAACGATCATTAAGAAAGGCGATAGTTGTGACGTCATTTCACGAGAACATAATGGAAGTGTTGAATAGTGTTGCGAGTTTACTGAATATCGATGCTAACCAAGTCAAGCCGGTTTTTGTTAGGAGACAAATACAACGTAACCAAAAAAATAATCCACCGAGGCCTTTGATTGTCCGATTTTCCACTAAAGAACATAGAGATATTTGGCTGGAGAAATCTAAACTGAAAAAAGCTGACTTAGTTTGTAAGAACCTGCATGACAGCTTACCACCTTCAAAGTTCTTCATTAACAGTCATCTCACAAAAACAAACAAAAAACTACTTTATTTAACAAAACAATTTGCGAGAGAAAATTCGTTTAAGTTCGTATGGACTCGAGATGAAAGTATCCTTATCAGAAAAACTGAACAGGGTAGAGTTTTCAAAATTAATTGTGAAGCAGAATTAGATATCAATCACCTAAGATAAGTCTTAAACTAAAGTTGTTTTCATAAATCATTTTTCTTCTTTTTACACATTGTTAATGGATTTGTTCAATGAAATACTTACTAATAACGATATCGAAACACACATCGCTAAATGTGCAACTGAGTACAAGCAATTATTTAGCAGCTCTGATTGTAAAGGGCTAAAAATTCTTCATTTAAACATTAGGAGCATAAAAAAATTTTTTGATGAATTAACCATATTACTAAATGAATTAGATATTAGCTTAGACGTAATTGTGTTGTCGGAAACGCACCACGGTAGCTACTTGGTCGATTTTGACATCATGTCACCATCCTTCAATATAGCTATGTATTCGATGTATTATACATCTCAATGTCTCAACAAAAATGATGGGGTTTTAGTTTACATTAAGCAAACAATTAAGCACACATGCGACGAAATCAGCACCCAAAACTTTACTCGCCTTCAATTAAATATAGAAATGACAAATAATAAAACTGCTAGGATATTTGCGATTTATAAATCACCAGCTATTGACAATGATAGCTTCATTTCAGATAATTACAATACAGTTATTTGCACAGACCATACCTCGATCGACATTATAATAGGTGACATCAATATTAACTTATTAGATAATACCAATACAACTAACAACTATCTGACAACTCTTAACAGCATAGGTAACGTATCGCAAATAAATGAACCGACTCGAATAGATGGTATCAGCAAATCATGCATTGACCATATCCTGCTTAGGAGTAACTCCCCCCAGTGCCATGCTACACCTATTATTCTACAAAACTCAATAACAGATCATTTCACAACTCTAATTAAAGTTCAAATTAACTGCCAGGAATCAAATATCAACTCAGTAATTAGACGAACGACCAATATAACTAATTTTAATGAAGTAAAAAGGAAACTTGGACTAATCGATTGGGACCTAGTTATCAATAGTGATGATGATGCTAACTTATCTGCTCATAAATTTATACAGTCTTTCTGCAACACAATGAAGCAATCTACAACTACCAAATTGACCCCGAAAAAACTCACACCCCTGAAGCATTGGATTACTGTGGGTATAATCGTATCAATAAGGAAAAGAGACGAAATAAAAAAAACTCTAGCGCACCTGAACCGCTAGAAACACTAATGTTCGAAGAACAGTAGAAGAATCGTGCAGGTTTTGAGTGCATATTCCACCACATGAGCAGCTTATTACGGCCAAACTGTTTCAAATGCCACGTTTTTCTTTGGTCTCAAGAATGCATTATAACTTATATGGTAGAAGGTTTCAGATATTACCACTGGCATGAATTTCAACGTTTATGAGACCGAAACACGGGTTAATTATATTCGTTATCAGTTGCTTGTTTCACAAAATTTTGAAAGCAGCATCTCATATAACATCAATGAAGAAAATGCTCATTGCCTGCAGCCCTGTAACTGAAGTTGGTGTTTGGGGCTGCGATCCGAAAAATTTGCAGAACTTTGGGAATTGAAACATCGGTTATTTGTAAATGGTTCATTGTAAATGGTTCCGGCATGAATACTAACTGTTAGCATTTATTGATACAAAAGTAGCACAACCGACTCGTGCTGGCAACCTTTCGCCAATATCAAAGCCAAGAATATATCACATCTGCGTCACGTTGTTATATTACATTCGAAGTTATAGGAGTATAAAGAAATTTAGGGTTACCTGCAGCGAGTTTTTTCAAATAATCGAAAGCTTAATATTTGCTGTTTATTGTCACTACAATATCATTACCAATTGAAAATTATACGATAAAACCGCTAAATAAAGATATTGCAAACATACACAAATCCAACAATAGCTGCCAACCCTATTGTGGCTTTTCAACCAAATTTGGCCTGAATAATGTTTATAATAGGTTCCATTAATTGCATGAAATTCGTATTGATTCCATGACTGCACTGGAAGTTATAGGGCAAAAAGTTTTATTTTTCTGAGCGAATTTTTAAAACCAAAGACACAAAAATTACCATAGCTGGCAGCTCCAATCGAATTTTTCAACCAAATTTCTATCAAACAGAGTTTAGAGTAAGGTTCAGCTACTGTGCCAATTTCATGAAAATCTGGTAACTTATTCACATTTCATAGGGCAAAAAGCAGTTTTTTCTTTGTAATTTTTCAAGATAGCACCACTGGCACCGAGTTGCCCACAATTCAAAATCGCTTCTATCAGACCTGGTCCTACTTAAGTCCAATGCATTTTGTAAATTTCAATTGTATCTGATTATTGATTCGTGAGCTCCCGTGAACAGAAGTTTTTGATGCTAAAAATATAGGTTAACTGGAATAGGGTTACCGTTCTTGTCCGACATGAAATTTCCAAAGTTTTACTTTGAACGTGTAGATAAAGCATAAGATTTGTATACAGATTGGTTTTATTGTAAGAAACGGACATTTTTAGGATATTCGATGGTTTGAATGTTTTCACTTCCAAATTTTGATTTTTTCAAATTTAAGACACCAAAATTATCATAGCTGGCAGCTCCAACCGAATTTTTCGATCAAATTTCTACCAAACGTGGTTTGAAGTAAGGTTCCGCTACTGTGTGAATTTCGTCAAAATCGAACGATTCAATCAGAATTTATAGGGCTTAAGGCAGTTATCTTTTTTAGTGATTTTTCAAGATGGCACCACTGGCACAGAATCGCCCGCATTTCAAAATCACTTCTATCAGACCTGGTCCTATTTAAGATTAATACATTCTGCAAATTTCAATTGATTCTTCTTATCGGATCGTGAGTTTCCGTGAACAGAAGTTTTTGATGCTAAAAATATAAGTAAATTGGGCAAGGGTTACCAGGCGTGCCCGTTATACCATATCAAATTTTATTTTTTGTCTATGTAAATAAAGCACAAAATTTACATACGAGTGGCTTTTTTTGAAGAAACGGCATTTTTTCAAGAGAAACGATGATTTGGAGGTTTTCACTTTCAATACCTGCCCTAGCTCTAGGGTTGCCAGCATGCTCATCAAAAGCTACACGAATTTACAACTAAATAATATTAATATGTTCTGAAAATTTGGTAATGATTGAATAGCTCTGTCAAAAGTTATCGCAATTTAAAATTTTCAAATTTTCCCGTTCTTTTTTTAGGCACCCAGCGCAGACATGGGGTTAAAGAATTCCAAAACATTATCCGATTCACATGTAAAACACGTTCGAAATTTATTTCGTCAACTTTATTTTTGCACAAATTATTTGTGTACGGAATAATAGGTATATTAAAAATATCACTAAAATGGCCGCCGGCGCCAAAGGTTTAAAAATTATTAACTTTTTGTGAGACCTGGCACTATTCTGCATATACACCAATGTGTCCTGAAAATTTCAGTTCAATCGGATGGCGCGTTCCTGAGATTTTTTCACTGAAATTTTTTGATGATATATATATATATATATATATATATATATATATATATATATATATATATATATATATATATATATATATATATATCTATATATCTATATATCTATATATCTATATATATCTATATATATATATATATATATATATATATATATATATATATATATATATATATATATATATATATATATATATAAATATATATATATATATATATATATATATACATAAGCATATATATATATATATATATATATATATATATATATATATATATATATATATATATAAGCATATATATATATATATATACATAAGCATATATATATATATATATATATATATATATATATATATATATATATATATATATATATATATATAAATATATATATATATATATATATATATATATATATATATATATATATATATACAAAACAGCAGCTAAGAGAAATTTGTAGCAAAAACAAATCAACAACGTTAATAACAACAAGAACTTATGGGAAATAGTTAATGATATGACAAATAGTAAGATTCCCAAAAATATTCCATTGAGTTTAAGGCAACGTAGCACCTCCAAATTTTTGAAAAATCGATTTTAGTTTTTTTATTGAATATGTTAGAATGGAGCTTTAAAAACATGATTTTAATAATATAAAATTGAAATTTAAAAAAAAAAAATTTTGTGAGTATATATAGCGAAGCGCCCCAAGGTCATTTTTTCTATGATTTTCGTTGACTTCGCTATATCGCTACATTGACTTAACCCAAAGTGTAGACAAAGATAAGTGAGTCATCTCCTTTAAAAGTAGCAAAAAAACAGTTAGCCTTAAAAAAAAAACAAAAAAATAGCTGTAAAAAAGTGTAGAATCTCCAAAAAAAGGTCCGAAAAAAGTTCAACTGACACTAAAATTAATGAAAAATGTTGCCACATATTATGGCCTAGCTATACGACGAAATCCTGATTCAGTTGAAAATATGCGCAAATAAATTTGGGCAGCATATTACCACAAAATTTCAACTTATGAGAACCCTCAACACTGTTATTGTCGTGTTGGAGAAACGACTTAGTGTAACTGGCGCAAGGCGGAGGCAGCTGGTGATAATGCATTAAAAAATTTCAAGCATCCTCTACCTTTAGATGATGAGGCAAAAGAAATTTTAAAGCCTATTTATGCTGACTTATCAGCAAAAGATTTATTAAAGCGCTGCTTGGGCAATTTTACGCAGAATAATAACGAAAGCTATAATTCTTGTGTTTGGAATTTGGCCCCCAAACATATTTTTTGTGGGAAAACGTGCTAAATATGGCTGCAAATATTTCTGCATGTACATTAAATGAAGGATTTATAGCTATTTTGAAAATAATGCAAGTAATGGGAGTTACGATTAGCGAACGTGCGCTGGAACATGCAGAACATGGAGATGCTGCAAGAATCAACCAGGCGGAAAAACACTCGACTGAAGCATCTAAAGAGGCCAGAACTGCTCGAAGGGAGCAAAAATCTTTGGAAAAGGAGGAGTATGAGCAAGAAGAAGGTACATTGTATGGTCCAGGCATCGCAGATTAATTTTCGTTAAGATTTATTGCAAAAAATATGGAATTTTAACTTAAAGCGCGATTTTCTCGAAACAACGTTTTACAAGTTGGCGTGCATGATTAAGAAAAACAATATTATCCAATCGTTCTGAAATTTTAACACGATAGTCTGCACATGTTAATGCTCAGAATGAACTACGGATGAAAAAATCGGCACTAAATTTTTTTAGTTATAACCGATTTCTGGGGAAAAAAAACCTCGATTTTCGAAAAAACGCCGCCATTTTGTTATTTTTCAACCAAATTTTTTTTTTTTAGTTCATTCCAAGGCCGCTTTGATGTTGATCAAAACCACGTTTTTGTTTGTTTTTTCAGACTTTCCTGACGACAGTTATCATGCACGCCAGGTTTTTTTGAGGTATTTTCCAAAAAATTGTAGCAGACGACAGGGGGCCACAAAACATTTTTAACAATTTTTTTAATGTAGTATAAAAGAAGTAAAGTATGTGTAAAAAGTTTCATTAAGATACGTTTTTTTATTCAATTAAAAACAAGCCTTTGAAAAAAACATTTATTTTTCAATTTGAAGGTGCTACGTCCCCTTAATTGACACACTTCATCCCGAGCTAGCTTCATCATATGAGAGTGTAAAGAACACATCCCTTGCTAAACATTTCAACAATTATTTCATAAACATAGGAGAGCAAATAGCAAAGAATTTTGATAACAACAGCGAAGACGTTTCACCAACCACAAATACCATCCTCTCTAACTTTCATCTTCACAAAATAGACAGTAATGAACTGCATACTGTAATAAGTTCATTTAAAAAGCAGTCATCTCCAGGTTGGGACAGTTTAAGTAATAGAACAATTCAATCAATTAAAAATAACATCATATCCCCCTTGACGAAACTGCTCAATAAATGTCTAAGTGAAGGAATCTTTCCGTCTGACTTCAAAAAAGCTATTGTTATCCCTATATTCAAAGGGGGAAATCGTCAGGACGTGAATAACTACAGACCCATATCGCTTCTACCCATACTTGCGAAAATATTTGAACGATGTATAAAAAATAGATTAACTAAATACTTGACGGAAAACAATGTACTATCTGTAATATACAATGTAATCAAGCATGAAGTTAGTCACTGTAATATGATAGTCATAGTTCGAATAGTACAATACTATGCAATTGTGTACTAGAACTAACCAGTTTTAGAGAACCTGGTCGGCAAGGTAAAAATGTAAGCCGACGTCAGTCAGCCACGAACAGTCAAGATGTTATGAATTATTGAAATAAACATAGTATGTAGTTAGCCTGAAGTTTTTCTTAATTTCACCCGGTAATACAAATATTACACTATCTAAAAACCAATACGGGTTTCAAGAAAAATTAGGTACAGAGGATGTAGTACTAAAGGTCATAAACTTCTTGTATTCTGAAATCGACATCAATAATAAGCCTTTAGCTGTATTTATGGGCATAAAGAAAGCATTCGACACGGTACCCAAAAACCTGCTTTTAAAAAAACTAAGTGCGATTGGCATCATATGTAAACCCCTAAAATAACTGAGCTCATACCTAAGCCAAAGGCAACAAAGAGTCAAAGCTAACAACGCTTATAGTGACTAGTGTTTCAAATCCGATGTAGGTTTACCACAAGGAACTGTCCTTTCACCATTGCTATTTCTCATTTATGTAAATGATCTTTGCAATTTGAACAAAAGTGCACTTAATAGTAAAGTAATATCCTTTGCTGACGACACGTTAATGCTGATTTCGGCCCCAAGCTGGGCAGAGAGTTTCAGGTTATGCCAAATTTACATGGATAATGTACTAAGGTGGTTACGCAATCACCACCTCAAATTAAATACAGATAAAACTAACATAATTGCGTTTTCCCTCACAACTACAGGTCAGCCTAACGTACGTATTCTTCCTTTACACGACCAAAACTGTAGGCATGGAGACAACATTGCATGTAACGTCAAATGTAAAGCAATCTGTGTTGTAGACCATGCCAAATATCTAGGGGTGACTATCGATAATAATCTCAAATGGAATAAACACACAGAAGAAGTTAACGCTAAGTTAAGGCGAAGCATACACATTTTTTATTCTTTAAGGGATTTATTGACGATAGATCAACTAAAAACTATTTATTATGCGCTAGTCCAATCTGGTCTGCAATACGCCATTTCTGCCTGGGGTAGCACCTTTTCTACCCACCTCATAAACTTAAAGTCAACGCAAAGACAGTCTTCCAATCTTCCAATTGCCCCGTAGATTTCCGACAGCTGAGCTCTTCGCCATAGCA
Source organism: Nemotelus pantherinus (assembly GCA_963978885.1). NCBI lineage: Eukaryota > Metazoa > Arthropoda > Insecta > Diptera > Stratiomyidae > Nemotelus > Nemotelus pantherinus. The sequence continues at coordinate 182,304,743 of OZ022264.1, read as the reverse complement.
AAAGTATTTGATATTAAAAAACTTTACTTAGCCGCTACTCTCTTTTATACCTACAAGTATGTGAAACCCAACACTGCTCAAGATTACCTCGCCACAAGAACAAACCGTAATAATATGGTAGTTCCCGCTTGCCGTAAAACACAAACACAAAAATTTGTTTCCTACATCGGACCTAAGTGTTTTAATAAACTCCCTGAGTATTTAAAGGATATTAATCTGTTTGAAAGATTCAAATTTAATGTGAAAAAATGGCACCTAACAGTATCTAATGAAGAATTTAAAGCAACTTTTAATTTGATTTAAGTCCAAATTGTAACTAATCTTCTATCTATAAATTGTTAATTAGATCTAAGTGTTAACCATTACAGATAAGACATAGACCTAAGAGTTGAATAGGCCTCCTTGCACAAGCGATGCTTATAAGGAGGCTACTACACAGGTTAATTATAGTATGTAAGCCTTTTCGTCTTTATGAATGTTGTGATCAATAAATTAATTGAATTGAATTGAATCGTTTTTCGTTTTTCTAAAACGAATCGTTTTTCTTTTTTTTCTAAACGAATCGTTTTTCATTGTTTTTCGTTTTTTATAAACGAATCGCTTTTCGTTTGATAAAATGAACTGTTTGGCAGTGGAAAACTGTTTAGCTGCGGAGAACAGTATTTTCGTACCTGCGAGCGTTTTCGTACTTGCAAGTATTTTATTCAAATATTCAAAAAGTTTTTAGAGCAAAAAGAGCAGAATCGGCCAAATTTCGGTTTTATTGGGGAGTAAGGGGCTTTTCGGCCATAGTTTAGCAAAAACTAACTTTACGGCGACTTCGATGATTGGAAATGGTCGGGGAATACTTCAGTGATATTTTAAGCCCAACAATTTTTTTCTAAAACGTCCATTTTTTCCAAATCTTTTTTTGGCTTGAATTCGGGGACTTTTATGAAATGTTTCGGGCGAAATTTCTATAGAAGTCTGGGAAAAAGCGGCCTAGTTTCGAAGATACGGCAAAATGAAATCCGGCGGAAAAACTAAAAGTAGCACTAAAAATGCCAAGGAGGAAAAGGTTCACCAGTTGGCGTCTCCGCGTGTGTTATTATAATAAAAGACCGACCACTGGAAAGTTACGGACAAGCTGCACAGACTAATGACTCGGTATTCTTTGAAGGTCATCTTGTACCATCACCATTCTAGCTTGGGAACGTTATGTCTGGAGGGTGGGGGAGGACATATCAGTCCGTTTCATTACATCACTGCAAATTGTATGCATTGTATGTATATATGTACTGACCTCAAACAGGTATTTCGAACAGGTATTTTTTCGTGCTCGTACTAGTTATACCTAGTATGTGAAAATCCTAATACGACCCAACTTTAATTGTCGTACAGCATTAAATTTGTTTCTTTTCGTTAATTCAAACTGTTTTTTTTTTTAAACAGTTCGTTTTCGTGTTTTGAAAATAACAGAAACGCCCATCACTAGCTTTTTGTAAGGTAGTTGTAAGGCTTTTGAAAACGGAGGAATCCAATTTCGATCAAACGTTGACAGGCAGCATTTAGTGCAAGACAAGTTGAATGAAGCCTGTAAAAAAAGCGCTCAACATTACAATCTGCAAGGTAGATCACGAATTTTCTCCCTGGGTCAAAGAGTCTTCGTCCGAAACTTGGTTGTGAGCAAGGTAGAAGATCACTTTGCAGAAATGTTCGCTCCGCGATTTATTCCTGCCACCTTGAAGCGTTAAATCGGTCAAGTGGCATATGAATGGGAAGATGCAAGTGGGAACGTGTTGGGGGTTTTTCACTCAAAGAACATCCGGGACGGAGTCGGAGACGTATCTTATGATTCCGCATAAATTTCGGAATTGGAGCGTTTGTAACATATTTTGATTGTACCCGACTGTGAGACTTCAGGATCTAATTCGTCCCCACGACTGTTTCGAAACAGCCTCGCACTAGCTCAACTCACACCAACACACGCACGCGGTCAATCATGTGGCGGTCGGATGCATTGCATTGTCACCTAAAACAGGCTTTGAAATGCATTAGATGGCCTCATGTTTGACTGCATTGCATCGGTTCGTAGACCTGCTTGCAGCTGATATGCAACGAAACGAGAATCAGCTGCGTGATCTGGTGTCCAACAGGAGTTGTTCGCGTGCTAGCTGGATGATGATGACCCAGCTGAACAACGGCAGTAGCGGGTTTCCGAAAAATAAAAGTTGAAAGGGAGTTCTGATTTGCAGATTGGAATAAAATGCTTGAAAAAGGACGGGAGTTGGCCAACTGGCTGATGCGCGACGAAATATATACCGCATGTGAGTAAATAATTACTCATGAGTACCATTCTCGGATTAATTTGAAGAATAGAAATGGGTTTCTTTTCAAAGCTTAAGTTTCTTTTTTCTGAATACGTTCCATTCAAGACCTCTCTTACATTTTCTTTTCGTTGTGAATTTCGGTTTGGGAAATTGTGGACTAAATTTAAGTTTAATATATTTTTGTTGTTCTTTACTCATTTATATTAATAATATAAAAAAAAAAACAAAAAAAAAACCGTATATAATAATAAAATGAAAAACAAATTAAATTTATTGAATTTAATCGTTTTCCTTTAGATGGCCCCTAGATTGGAGAAAGACTTGCCAAATAAAAGACCGATCATTGGAAAGTTACGGACAAGCTGCACAGACTTATGACTTGGTATTCTTTGAAGGTCATCTTGTACCGTCACCATTCTAGCTTGGGAACGTTGTGTCTGGAGGGTGGGGGAGGGCATATCAGTCCGTTTCATTACATCACTGCAAATTGTATGCATTGTATGTATATATGTACAGGTATTTTTTCGTACTCGTACTAGTTATAGGAACAGGAAGTAGATCACTTTGCAGCAAAGTTCGCCCCTCGATTTATTCCTGCCACCGTTAAGCGTAAAATCGGTCAAGTGGCATATGAATTGGAAAATGCAAGTGGGAACGTGTTGGGGGTTTTTCACTCAAAGAACATCCGGGACGGAGTCGGAGACGTATCTTATGATTCCGCATAAATTTCGGAATTGGAGCGTTTGTGACATATTTTGATTGTACCCGACTGTGAGACTTCAGGATTTGGGTCGTCCCCACGACTGTTTCGAAACAGCCTCGCACTAGCTCAACTCACACCAACACACCCACGCGGTCAATCATGTGGCGGTCGGATGCATTGCATTGTCACCTAAAACAGGCTTTGAAATGCATTTGATGGCCTCATGTTTGACTGCATTGCATCGGTTCGTTGGCTTGCTCGCAGCTGATTTGCAACGAAACGAGAATCAGCTGCGTGATCTGGTGTCCAACGGGAGTTGTTCGCGTGCTTGCTGGATGATGATGATCCAGCTGAACAATAAAAGTTGAGAGGGAGTTCTGATTTGCAGATTGGAATAAAATGCTTGAAAAAGAACGGGAGTTGGATGGCTCGGGAAGTTGACGCTTCGAATCGAGAGATTGTGGCTGTACGCGTAGCTTTTTCTGAGATATTTTTGAGGTTTTGAATGAAATGGAAAGTTAAATTTTGGGTCTTGGAACTTGGTAGAAAACGGTGTGTTTTGAAAAGAAAACGCGAACGGTTTGGAATATTAGAGTAAAAATTTGTTTTCTTGGCAGTGGAACCGATTGTTGGAACTATAGAAAAACGATTATAGGCTGGAGGCCACCAGATCTGAACCAAATCGAACGTTTTGTTGTGCTCAAATAAATGTGAATCAGATTTTAAGTTTTCCGTGTTAACAACGGTCAACGCATTAAGACAATAGTTAATCCGCTAATATCTGTGGAAATAAACATTTACCGTGTTCGTTTGGATATTAGTGGACTCCAGATCAGTGACTGATAGGATATAGATACCGAATGTAGCAGCTTATAGACATTGTTCAAACGACCGAAAAAATTGAGACGTGGAGAAAGAAAATGCAGAATTCAGAGTTTGATTTGACAAATGAATAAATGCTGGCGGCGAGCTGATTGTGGAGCAATTGGAATTAAATAAGTTCAATATAGCAAGTTAACAACGGCGAATCTAAACAAAAGGATCATCAATTTTCCCGACAATAACGGCATCAGATGAGTACAGAAAGAAAAACTTTAAGTTAACGGTTGATATTTTGATTTTGTTTCATTTCGAATTAAATCATCAATTTCATGAACTTCATTAACCCTAGAATGGTACGGTAAATTTTTGGATGATTTTAGGTACATGTTTTTACGAAAAAGAAGGCAACAATAGTATTATGTACATTTTTTATTTTATCATTAAACATAAAAAGATTATAGAGCTTCTAGCCTCATGGCAGTCAGAGTGGCCAACTGGCTGATGCGCGACGAAATATATACCGCATGTGAGTAAATAATTATTCATGAGTACCATTCTCGGATTAATTTGAAGAATAGAAATGGGTTTCTTTTCAAAGCTTAAGTTTCTTTTTCATAATACGTTCCATTCAAGACCTCTCTTACATTTTCTTTTCGTTGTGAATTTCGGTTTGGGAAATTGTGGACTAAATTTAAGTTTAATATATTTTTGTTGTTCTTTACTCATTTATATTAATAATATAATAAAAAAACAAAAAAAAAACCGTATATAATAATAAAATGAAAAACAAATTAAATTTATTGAATTTGATCCTTTTCCTTTAGATGGCCCCTAGATTGGAGAAAGACTTGCCAAATAAAAGACCGATCATTGGAAAGTTACGGACAAGCTGCACAGACTAATGACTTGGTATTCTTTGAAGGTCATCTTGTACCGTCACCATTCTAGCTTGGGAACGTTGTGTCTGGAGGGTGGGGGAGGGCATATCAGTCCGTTTCATTACATCACTGCAAATTGTATGCCTTGTATGTATATATGTACAGGTATTTTTTCGTACTCGTACTAGTTATAGGAACAGGAAGTAGATCACTTTGCAGCAAAGTTCGCCCCTCGATTTATTCCTGCCACCGTTAAGCGTAAAATCGGTCAAGTGGCATATGAATTGGAAAATGCAAGTGGGAACGTGTTGGGGGTTTTTCACTCAAAGAACATCCGGGACGGAGTCGGAGACGTATCTTATGATTCCCCATAAATTTCGGAATTGGAGCGTTTGTGACATATTTTGATTGTACCCGACTGTGAGACTTCAGGATCTGGGTCGTCCCCACGACTGTTTCGAAACAGCCTCGCACTAGCTCAACTCACACCAACACACGCACGCGGTCAATCATGTGGCGGTCGGATGCATTGCATTGTCACCTAAAACAGGCTTTGAAATGCATTTGATGGCATCATGTTTGACTGCATTGCATCGGTTCGTTGGCTTGCTCGCAGCTGATTTGCAACGAAACGAGAATCAGCTGCGTGATCTGGTGTCCAACGGGAGTTGTTCGCGTGCTTGCTGGACGATGATGATCCAGCTGAACAATAAAAGTTGAGAGGGAGTTCTGATTTGCAGATTGGAATAAAATGCTTGAAAAAGAACGGGAGTTGGATGGCTCGGGAAGTTGACGCTTCGAATATTAGTGTAAAAATTTGTTTTCTTGGCAGTGGAACCGATTGTTGGAACCAGAGAAAAACGATTATAGGCTGGAGGCCACCAGATCTGAACCGAATCGAACGTTTTGTTGTGCTCAAATAAATGTGAATCAGATTTTAAGTTTTCCGTGTTAACAACGGTCAACGCATTAAGACAATAGTTAATCCGCTAATATCTGTGGAAATAAACATTTACCGTGTTCGTTTGGATATTAGTGGACTCCAGATCAGTGACTGATAGGATATAGATACCGAATGTAGCAGCTTATAGACATTGTTCACACGACCGAAAAAATTGAGACGTGGAGAAAGAAAATGCAGAATTCAGAGTTTGATTTGACAAATGAAAAAATGCTGGCGGCGAGCTGATTGTGGAGCGATTGGAATTAAATAAGTTCAATATAGCAAGTTAACAACGGCGAATCTAAACAAAAGGATCATCAATTTTCCCGACTATAACGGCATCAGATGAGTACAGAAAGAAAAACTTTAAGTTAACGGTTGATATTTTGATTTAGTTTCATTTCGAATTAAATCATCAATTTCATGAACTTCAGTAACCCTAGAATGGTACGGTAAATTTTTGGATGATTTTAGGTACATAATACATACAGGTACATACAGGTTTTACTAAAAAGAAGGCAACAATAGTATTATGTACATTTTTTATTTTATCATTAAACATAAAAAGATTATAGAGCTTCTAGCCTCATGGCAGTCAGAGTGGCCAACTGGCTGATGCGCGACGAAATATATACCGCATGTGAGTAAATAATTACTCATGAGTACCATTCTCGGATTAATTTAAAGAATAGAAATGGGTTTTTTTCAAAGCTTAAGTTCCTTTTTTCTGAATACGTTCGATTCAAGACCTCTCTAACATTTTCTTTTCGTTGTGAATTTTGGTTTGGGAAATTGTGGACTAAATTTATTTTAATATATTTTTGTTGTCCTTTACTCATTTATATTAACCCCCGCTAGACACACCTGGGTCTCTGGTGTCCGGCCGTTTTTGAAAATCGCCAGGGCGCATAGGTACGTCAATATTTCGGGTTCTAACCTCCACTTAAAAAATTGTATTTGGATCCAGAACTGGCGTAGTGAACGTCACGCTCGGTCCTCCGTTCTTCGTGAATTGCTGAGCTGTCAAAGTTGGCTGCGGACACCAAAGACCCATGTGTGTCTACGGAAGCATAAAAGTGTGCATTTTCTTCGAAGCTTTTCTTCGGTATATTAGATCAAGCGGTAGTTAATTGTAACATTTTGTACAATTTTAATGAAGCGAACACTGCATTGGGAAGATATAAATTTATTGAAACGTTAGCACTTAGTTTAACGAGCGAAGAAATAAAAATTTGCGAAGAACACAAGCTTCATGTATGCAATGAATGCATTTTGTAATGTTGTTCAGTTACTTTATTTATTTTAATAAGAATAAGTGTAAGTAATAATAAATAACACAAAAACGTATAAAACTTTGAGTTACATTACTTTCAAACCAAAAATTGTAATTTCAAACGAATTTTCGACTCCAAAAAAATTGTACTTTTTCTCTTGTCATAATAATTATACTTTTTTCGAAGTTTCATTATGTCCTTTTTTTTCTTTCATCTACTATATGTCAAAAAACAATTCGTACAGTAGAATTTTCTTAAACTTATTTAACAAAAAGCTATGATGTTTTAAGTGAATACGTGTATTTCTCGTGTTTTGTGTCGATTTCCATTAAATAACAATAATAAAAATTCATATATATCCATCACCTAATGCACGCTCTTTTTCTATAGATATCGATCTACCTTCATGAATTTTTTCAGATTTTAAAACGCTTCGAAGTGTGGTAAAAAAACGGCAGGACTCCATAGACCCAGGTGTGTCTAGGGAGGTGCTCGAATTGTAGTGTGTCTGGGGAGGGTTAAAAATATTTAAAAAAACAAATAACAAAAAAAAACTGTATGATTGGTGGTAACCAATCTCAGCCGGGATTGGGATTAAATTTTATTTAATTTACATAATAGATCTTAGTTTTCGTGTTAGAATGTGAGATAACTTCGGTTCATTTCTTAGTTTTAGTTTTAATTCATATCTATATTGATTAGAATTTATTTTATTATTTTTTTTCGATTTTTGTTTTGTGTATGAAAAATATGTGCATGAAATATATGTGCATGAAAAATATGTGCATGAAAAATATATATATGAAAAAACCCAATGAATTCTGAGTAGAATATTTTAAGATAATGATTCCTTCGGAAATTCTATCCTTCTCTCCACTTTTCCTTCTTTCCATTAGTTATATTCGGTTTTTTGTGTCGTAGCATGTAGGAGATTTTCCTGCCCACAACCCACGCCGGATTGAGCTAGTCGGTTGCGATAAGGCACGCAGGGCAATAAAAATGGAAATCTTCTAACTTAATTAAAATATTGCACTGACCGCGGCTCGGATGCTTTCAGGTTTCGCGACAAAGTTAGCTCCGGCTCATTGAACCCCCTTGAATTAAATTTCCTTGATAGTCCTCAATTGAATATGTTCGTGGCTGTATTTTCTTTACTTCTTTTATCGTAAACATTTCTGCAGACCAGTTTGGTGTGTAACCTTTTTCAAATAAGTGTTTATGTTTGCTTATACATACGTGATCTCTAGCTTTCAATTTGGGTTTTGATGTTACTTTAATTTTTTGTATACGTTCAAAAGTAATTCCACCTCATTTGTGGTGTTTACATCCATAGGATTATCCTGTTTGGAGTAAAATAACCCAATGATGATTTCCATTCATGCTGAATTTTTTGCACATTATACCTTTTAGAGTTTGATTGAAGCGCTCAACAATTGATGTTTTCAATGCACTAAATGTTGGATACTTTTGTCATACTTTTTCATATGTTGAAATCTTTTATTGAAAAACTCCTTTACATCATTCGTCTGCAGATTTCTTTGAATACGTATTTGTTCGAGAATTGTTTCCATTGCTTTCGTCACTTCATTAGCGCCTGTATTTTTGACTGGTTATGTCCAAGTGTACTTGGAAACAATGTCAATTATTGTGAGAGGTAATTTGTAGCCTGCCATAAATCATCAATATCCCTGATGGTGATACGACGTCGTTTAAAATTTTTACGAGCAGGTCTGTACAACTTGTTAACTATTTGTCGTCTACTCATAACCATGAAATAGATATATAAAATTCGTTTACCTGTTTTCATGCTAAAATTTTATAGAAAATGGTGCAATTTATTCATCCATTTACAATGATGTATGCCGGGCCATCTGAATGTGGCAAGACGAGTTTTATCGAGACATTTATTAGAAGTAACTCTATGATACAGCCGCGGGTGAAGAAAGTTATTTGGTGTAACGCTGAAATTCAAGCTATTCCAACAACAGTAGGATGTAAAAATATCGAATATTTAAGCACGATTCCAGAAGGCTTTTTGAATAATGCAAATGAGCCAATATAATAGATGATGTTGAATACGTTTTGAAGACAAATTAGCGAGCTTTTTACCAAAGGATCACATCATAGAAACTTTTCAGTGATATTGGCAACACAAAAGGCATTTCATGGGGGAAAATTTTGCCCTCACATATCACTGAATTGTAAATATTTGGTATGCTTCAAGAATCTGCGTGATAAAAGTCAACATCATCTGGCTAAACAGATTTATCCTGAAAAAAGCAAGGAGCTTGTGAAAATATATAAAGAACTTACTCAGGCGCCACACAACTATTTATTAATGACTTGACTCAGAATACAAATGATATATAACGCTGCCGTACTGATTTATTTAAGAAAAACTTTATAACCTGTTATTGCTCAAAGGATAGTTTAAATCAAGAGAATGGTGTCACGAATGAAGCGATTAAACGACAACAAGCATATGTTATACGTGCTTAGACATGCTCGACCGGGTTCGAGAAATGCTATTTTTAAGAATGTCGATCCAGAGGCAATTAAAACACTGTGAAATCACATTTTATACGCTGAACGGTAACCACAGACCTCATGGAAACATATATAACCGTCTCTGTAAGTATAAAAAGTGTATGCGCAAGCTAGTAGATGCTAAATGGTCAGTTCCGCGACAACGTAAAGCTTTAATTTAATAAGGTGAATTTTCACCCATACTGCTGGGCAGTGCACTTTCAGGTGTGATTGGTTTACTTATTGAGATATATGTATAGGAACAGTAACCTCAACAAAATGCTACTTCTGTCTCCAGAAGTATATGCAAATTTGAAAGAGACTATCGAAAGTTCTATTGACCAGAGCTTGTTCGATAAGGCAATGAATAAGGTACTAAAAAGTGTAAAATTCAGCGATTAAGACAAATGGCTTCATTATCGAAACGAACTAATAGTATTTTTAAACACGCGGCATGGAAGCAAAGGATTTTTAGAAAAAAAACTCCATTTCCTTCATCGAGCGAGCAAGTACGCAAGCAACAGAAAAGCTTGCGAGACAACACGACAAAAACTAAATAAGTTTTTGGGGATGAGAGACCTACGCGAACTACACATGTACGAGTTGAAAAATTGTTTGAAACATTAGGTGTAATCACACCTCCAAGAAATGTATTATCGGTTATCTAGAGTCTACATTGGCCATGAGCTCTGCCACATGCGATGGCAACGAATGTCAGTTTATGGCATGTCACTGGTGCCTGGGCAACGGCATGTCATGCCATATCATTTTGAAGCTCAGCAGTGAACATGTGCGCGCTATCCGTTGTTTGAAAGCACTGCAAAGGTTAGAGGAAGCGGAATGTGAAGAAAGGCGTAAATTGAGGAAGGTGCGATCATATAATTCCATAAGCAATCTTTTTTTGTATTCGTTTAGGATTCGTAACAATATTTCCCTCGACATCGCCATTTTGAAAATGAACAACTCTCAGAATATGGCCATGCTCATGGCCATGCAAATGTCTTGTCATATGGCATGACATTTATGGCATGCCATCATATATGTCATGCCATTTACCGTCTACATTTTCCATTTCCATTGCAAGTCGAATGTCATGCCATCTCCCATGGCCAATGTGGACGAGGTGTTACAGCTAAGCGTCGTCTATCGGCAAGTGGAATAGCAAACAGCCTAAAGCCAACATCGAAATTAAGGAAACTTCAAGTGACAAAGATTATAGGATAATAACTGGTGATGATGGAATAACACAAAGCACAGTACCTACTAATATGAGTCCTGATATAGTAGAAGACGTTGAATCTTGATGATGAGGGACCTAATGTGTTTAAAATGGAAAAAGAAGGTGAAAAAGATTCTGAAAGTATTGCGGACGTGAAAATGAAGGAACCTCCTAGGCACTCTATATTATGACTCTCTCGGTTGGATCCTAATCAATAGAATAATTCTACGTATGCCCTTTAATCCGTAGTTCCCTGAATATTTACCCTGAAAACACACTATCATCTTTTGAAAACAAACTACCAACGTCCGGTAAGCTTGGTAGTGGTTGGTGTGTTAGAATAAGAGAGATCGCCCTACCGAAACGAAAAATGAGAAAACTGTAAACTGTTCTTCAACGTTCTGCACCATATAAACCTGAAGAGGCTGATAACATTGTTAAAAGGCAGGGACGTTCACCAGATTTAGTAGAACCAACTCCTCCACCACAAATATCTGTCACAGTTGCCTCGTTAAAAAAATATAATGTTCGTTTTAGTTGAATGGTTGTTGAATTGAGAATGTTATGCTATGAAAAAAATGACATCAACTTTGTAACATTCCTTTCATCGTTCTTCTAAACAATTACCTCAGACTATAACAACCTCTCTATGACCAAAATAAAACAAATAATTTTGATAACAATATTAATAGTAATTTTAATAATATTTTATAATTAATAAGCGTAACTAAAGAAAATGGTGATTTTCACACACATATATATCAATCCAGTAAGGTTGCGGATATAGTTTAATTAAAATTTAATAAAAAATACGACATACTTACAGACCTTGTGGATTACATAATTGGCCAGATTCCGATGAAAAATAACTTTGAATAGGAGTAATTTGTTTTCGAGGTTAAATTTGGATTTCCGATTGATTAGCGGATGCAGTGCTTTAATTAACTGGCTTGTTGCTTTGTTACGACTGGCGATGTGAGAGTTCAACGTTAACTTTGTATCCAATATAATACCTAGGTATTTAACATTTTCGCTCCACTCGATACCTAGAGAATTTAAATGAACAAGAGCTTGTGGTTTGAATCCAGGCGACGGTTTTCTTGTGAAATAAATTGCCTACGATTTTGTTCGTTCATTTTTATTTTCCATTGTGAAATATAGTCGTTAAGCTGTAACCAACCTCTTTCCAGTCTGCTTGTAATCATTATAGAATCTTCATGGGAAGTATAAATTGCTGTGTCATCCTTAAATAAGGCCAGATCACAGTGTGGTATTTGAGGAATATCAGATGTAAATATTCCATATAAGGTCGGGCTAAGCACTGACCCCTGGGGTACACCTGCAGGAATTTAAAAATTCGATGACTTCACGTCGTTTATTTTTATATAGAAGGCTCTACTGGTGAGAAAACTTTGAATTATTTTTATTAAACCAAGAGGTTATTTGAACTTAAGTAGCTTATGTAAGAGACCATTGTGCCAAACCGTGTCAAAGGCTTTTTGAATATCCAGGAAGATAGCACCTACTGATTTTTGGCTATTAAATGACTTTTTTATGTCCGATGTGAGTCTTTTAAGCTGGTGGGTTGTACTTAAACCAGGACGAGATCCACACTGTATGGCAGGAATAATATTGTTTTGTTCTGTGTGATTTGCAAGAAGTCTGTGTATAAGCTTTTCGAAAATTTTGGACACTACATTAAGCAGACTAATCGGTCTATAGCTATTGATTTCATGAGCAGGTTTACCGGGTTTTAAAATTGGGACTACTTTAGCATTTTTCCAAAGCCCTTGGAAAGTACGATAGATTCGTACAAGCATTATAAATGTATGTGAGAAATACAATGCATTTTCTGGGCAAGTTTTTGTAGATAAGGGGTTTCAGACCGTCATCTCCAGATAATTTGTTTACGCGCAGCTTCTGAATAACATGCATGACATCTCTAGGTTTAAAGTGCATTTTTGTTGGCAGTTTCGCACTGTCTATAAAAAGCCAATCGTCTTTAACTTTTCGTTCCAGGGTTTGGTCTACTGTGCATTGATTCGAATTGTGATATTTCTGAAAAGTTTCTCCGATCCTCTCTGCCTTCTCTTGAGGTGAGACAACAAGCTGTTTGTTGATATTTAATGCTGGAATAGTCTGGTACCGTTTACGTTAAGACTTTGTTAGATTCCACAATGGCTTGGATGCCTTATTTAAGTACTTGATTTTTTTATTCTACTCTTTATTACGCCAGTCGAATAGCTTTTGCCGTACTTCCATGTTGAGATCATGAAAGACTTTTTTGTTTTGAGAATTTCTGTTTCTTTGCCAGTATCTTCTTGCTTGATTACGTTTTCTTATGAAGGTTTGCAATTGAAGAGGAAGAATCGACCGGGACATTGACTCAGAAGCGATTTTAGGTATAGCACAATCTATTGCTATTCTGTGTGTGACAAACTCAGGTCGATTGGTTAGAACTATATCAAGTGTAGATGGCCTAAGCTTTTTATTTTGAGGATAATATGTTGGCTCAGCTGGGTATAGAATGTGGAAGTCTTTAACTGTTTATACATGATGTAGAGCTTTTCCCTACTGGCTAGCTCTCAAACAGCTCCAAAGAGACTGCCTACAGTTGAAATCTCTAGAGATAACTAAGTTGTTTTTCAAGTTTATAAGCGTGTCTGAATCGCGCTTAAAAGACTTAGTTTTATCACTATTGGAATTGACTCCAGGAAAGTAGGCTACATAATTTTATATTAACGGCGATGTTCTCGATAAACTCACTTTTTGATCATTAACATCACTCCCCGGCCTCTAGAGCAATTTCTGTCGTATCTATATATAGAATAGCCATTACAGTAGAATCTATCGCAAGGTTTGAGCCATGTTTCAGTTATTAGTACTAGGTCTAAACTATGATTAAGTATAACATTATTTAATTCAATAACTTTACTTTTGATACTGGTGCATTCCAGGTTGCGATTTTCAAATTATTGTACCTATCCGTGTTAACCGTAAATGTACTTAATGGCTAGTTTCGTAATTACTTTAAATTGGTCTTTATTTCTACAGCTTCTCAGTTCAGTCAAAAGCTCTTTGGTGAGATTTAGTAGCTCGGTAGGTGAGAAAAGCTCATCTTGAGTATACGCATCTGAGGCTGATGCTGGACCTGCTGCTGGTGCCGCTGTTGGCCAGGTCACAGTCTGTTTTACGCTGCCAACCGTGTTGCCTGGAAGCGGTGGGAAGTGAGAAGCATTCAAAACGTCATTTCTAATGGGCTTAAGACACGAGTGATGTTAGCTTGTTTCTTTTTGGCAAACTTAGCTTTTAGCTGCATGTACTCCAAACGCTTGGGGCACCGATCATCTAAGGAGCGATGGTTAGCCCCACAGTTTATACACTGTAACGAGCTTTTTGTGGAATCGATGCTCTCGTGCTCTCCGGAACATACACCGCACTTTACTTTCATGTGGCAGTTAGACTGTCCATGACCAAACATTTGGCAACTTCGACATCGCATGATTTGGAACTTTTCTATAGTAGTCAAATGTGACTATCGTGTGGAAAAGTGATCGAACTTCTCGTAGCTTTTTTAGAGTAGTTGAACCTTTTTTAAAATAAAGCAAAAAATTTATATGACCATCGTAACGTGCCGTTTTAAGATGCATTGGCTTGATGTCTTCACACATTATGTTTTTGTCTTCAATTCGTTGTAGATTTCTATAATGTCCATCTCGTGTAGACCGCTCAGAACAATTTTAATAGAGATGTCACTTTTGTTTTGGTGTGTAAACAATTCACAGTTTTCATTTTCTAAGTATTTAGTTAACACCGACTTATCTTCGCTCGATGAGAGAAACACTTTTACACCAAGAGAAACGAGTTTCATTTCATAGTCTTTGATGTTTACTTTTTGCAACTCATTATCAACGTAGAGTTTGGTTTTCCGCACTATTAGTAACGGTGATATTTTCGGGGTTTTGTTATTGAACACACTAACTTCCATTTCGTTTACATGCATGAAACTGGTACGATAGTAAGACGTATCAGAAAGACAGTAGAAGGGGGGGTTCTTTTGGAAATTGCGCGCTGCGATGACCGCACAAAATTGCAGAACTCGATCCGGGCTGCCGTAGATGGCCAAGGGGACGTGAAGCTTGTAACTCCCAGAGTCAAGATCGAGCTTCTCGACCTCGATTGCCTCACAGTCAGCGAGGAGGTGACATCCGCCATCAAACGCGAGGCTGGAGAGGAAGGAGCCGGCGAGGTGAAAACCTCGCTCTTCCCCCCTAACACAAGGGAACGAAGGAGAGCTATGGTGGAGCTGGATGAGGCACCAGCATCCAAAATCCTCAAGTCTGGTCGAGTCCGCGTGGGAATGATTAGCGCCCGAGTACAAGGGTGGGTTGAGGTGAGACGCTGCTACCGGTGCTTAGGCTACGACCACCCAAGACGTAGCTGTAAGGGTCCGGACAGGAGCGCCAGCTGCTGGAAATGTGGACAGGTTGGCCACCGGGCAGCAGACTGCTCTGCTCAGGCTCAGTGTATATTATGCACTGAGAAACATGGCGCAAATGACGCCAAGCATATAATGGGATCGAGTGCTTGTCGGGTTTTCAAGGACGCACTTGATGCCAAGAAAAAGCAGGGAAGGATATGAGAGTCCTTCAAGGCAACCTGCAGGGCTGTAGAGCTGCAGACGACCTCCTCACGCAGCTAGTCTGCGAGCATAGGGCTCAGATCATACTGATCAGCGAGCCTTATAGGGGGAGGAACTCGTCCGTTTGGCTGGTAGATGGCTGGCAGAGGGCCCGCATCGACGGTCGCGGATCAGGCAACGGTCACGTGTGGGTGATATATGGAGAGATCACCTTTGTGAGCGGCTACTTGTCCCCGAATGACTCAATGCAGGAATTCGGAGACAAACTTAGCTCACTGGAGGACTCTCTCCGTGGCATTACCGGCAATGTCATCGTAGGGGGTGACTTCAACGCAAGGGCGTTGGAGTGGGGCATGCCTACCGAAAATACTCGCGGGCGGCACAAAGTACAGATGGCATCGAGGTCGGGTTTGTTGGTGTTGAATACGGGTTCAACGCTAACATTCCGAAGGCCTGGATTTGGCGAATCTATTCCCGATGTCACCATGGCATCGGAGAGACTTGCGGCACACGTCAGCGATTGGAGGGTGATGGAGGATAACACTGCGAGTGATCATAATTAGTACATCACTTTCCAAATCGCTGAGAGCAAACAAAGACACCACCGCTCTCCCTGTAAGTGGCTAGGCTAGAACGCCGCCAAACTTCGCAGAGACGCCATGACTGCATCGCTCGTTTCGAGTTGGGAAGGGGAGCCTCTAACATCTGGGTCCCCAGTGACTCGTGCAGCAGCAGAGGCCGCTGCTGACAGAACCATGGGGTGGATTCGCAGGGCGTGTGAGGCTTCAATGCCCGAACGGAAACCCTTTCGTGGGAGGCAACATGCGTACTGGTGGAACGATGAAATCGCCGAACTGCGACGCATCACTTTGGCGTGGTCACAGCGGCGCAGGTCACAGCGAGCCAGGAATAGGCCGGGCGTGGCTGAGCTATCTGCTGCTCACATTGCGGCAAAGAGGGAGCTGACCAAGGCCATCACAAGGAGCAAACGTGCCAAATGGCTGGCTCTTTGTGAGGAGGTCAACTCAGACCCGTGGGGAGATGGCTACAAATTGGTCTTGGCTGCATGCGGCCTGGCACTCTCATGGATGCGATATCCATGGAGCGCATCGTTGGTTCGCTGTTCACAGTGCATCCGCCAAGGACTGATGATCCCATCATCGTGAACCAGGCGGATGTGCCTCCCTTCACGAACGAGGAGCTGAACAGTGCAGTGTCCAGGATGAAGAACCGGAAGGCTCCGGGGCCTGATGCGGTGCCGGTCGAGGCACTTAAAGTCGTGGCGGAGGTCCAACCGCGACTATTATTGGATCTGTATAATTCATGTTTAGTCGCGGGGGTCTTCCCTTCGCGGTGGAAAGTAGCTCGACTGGTACTTGTGGACAAGGGGAAGGGTAACCTGAGTGGTCCATCAGCATACCGCCCACTGGGCATGCTGGACACTGCGGGGAAACTTCTCGAAGGGTTGCTCAAGCCTCGACTGCTGTCAGCAGTGAGATCTGCTGGTGATCTCTCTGCCAGGCAGCACGGCTTCCGAAAAGGGCATTCAACAATCGATGCCATCTCAGAGGTTGTTGGGGCTGTAGCAAGAGCGGAAGAGGCATGCCATCAAGCCAGACCGGTCGTCCTGCTGGTAACGCTGGACGTACAAAATGCCTTTAACTCGGCGAGGTGGACAGACATCCTGCGGGCCCTTGAGCATACGTTCCGTATCCCTGACTACTTGCTAGCCATGATGCGGGACTACCTCAGGGATCGCTGGTTGCTCTACGACACCGACGAAGGAGTCAAAAGGAGGCCTGTCTCTTCAGGTGCGGCACAGGGGTCGATCTTAGGACCTGACCTTTGGAACATCATGTACGATGATCTGCTGCGCCTGGAAATGCCTGCGGATGTGTTTCTAGTAGGTTACGCTGATGACGTCGCAGCGGTAATCACTTCCAGATCTGCGGAATTCGCTCAATTCAGACTTAACCAAGTCATGAGGAGGGTGGATCGGTGGATGACCCAACACGGCCGTCAGCTGGCAGTCTCTAAAACAAAGATTGTCATGCTGACGCAGCGGAGGATACCAACTGTCATACCCATGACAGTTGGCTTCGTTGAGGTCCAGACCAGCAAGTCGGTCAAGTATCTGGGAGTGACACTGGACACCAAGCTGACGTATTGGGATCATATCCGCAGGGCATGTGACAGGGCTCTTGTAGTCGTCACTTCGCTGAGTAGGCTAATGGTCAACGTCGGTGGACCCAGTGAGACGCGACGGAGGCTACTGATGGTAACGACCGATTCCATCTTGCTATATGGAGCCGAAATCTGGGGAGATGCGCTACGAACTGAGAAGTTCCGGAAGCGCATTGCCGGTGTCCAGCGCAGGGGTGCCCTGCGTATCGCTTGTAGCTACCGCGCAGTCTCAGAAGAGACTGTGATGGTGGTATCGGGAGTAATCCTCGACCTACTAGCGCGAGAACGCAAAGAAGGGTAACTCTTTCGCTCAGAGCTGGGCAGAACTGAGGCTCTGACGCACGCGCGTATGCTCACCCTCCAACTTTGGCAACAACGTTGGAGCGAAAGTACTAAAGGACGCTGGACGGCTAAGCTGATTGGTCTCATTGAGCCTTGGCTTAACCGGAGCCACGGAGAGGTAAACTTTTACATTTGTCAATTCTTGACAGGGCACGGTTACTTCAGGAAATACCTGAACATAATGGGTCCTGCCGGTATTGTGTGACTGAGCTATATGCAGTCGCTTCGTAAGTTTGAGGCGCACCATTGAGTCCACGATTCACCTGGCAACGCCTGAAACGATCGTGGATGCAATGCTGCGAAACGAAGAGAACTGGCGCGTGGTCTCAACATATGTTGAAAAAGTGCTGCGCATAAAGCGGGAGGAGGGTTGCCTTACCGACCCATGAGCTGTGGTAGTTTCTGAAGTCCGTGGTTACCGATGGGTGAGTCAGCACGACCGTGTCGAAGCAGTGCTTAGGCGGGTCCCGACTTGGAACTTCGTGGGCTTGTAGATGGTCCTTTTTTTTAGTGAGTCAAACCTCACATACCCCGTGGTGACAGGTCACCCGGGGATCTGGTATGCAGATTTTTTTTCGCCATCTACACTAGGGAAAAAAAAATTCGGCAGATCTGCGAGAGGAGTAAACCGGTTACTGCTATTAAGCGTCATGTTTGTATGATGTTCTTTCAGTTTTTTTTAAAATTTCACATTATACTCGAGTTTTCCTCGGATTTCTTCGTCTTCCTCCTCACCATGTGAGGACGGATTATCTTTTCGTTTTTTTTTCATTCGCTCGTAATTAAGAGTTTCCGAATTAGATTTCAGAAGAAGAATTTGCACTATTTTGTACTGACAAAACTGATTTTCGAATTCACTAAAGTGCACTTGAGTTCGCTGAGGAGGCTTACACGATTCATAGGTGTGATCTCAATGAGCAACACTGCACGACTTTCTCTAACATATATAATGCTTCACATCAAGCGTCGGTGAGAAAGACTATAAATATTTACATACACTGAAGTTAGCGTTATAGTGTTTATAATCAATACCGATGTTAACGACATGAACTCGCACTACACACGCTATTATTTAACCCAGAGTGGAGGAAAATTATCAGATATTGCTGACCTCTGTCGAGCACTAATTATCTACCAGCGCGGGAGAGGAATCGGAAGTTTATTTTATTTATTTTATTTTATTTACTAGCCAAACAAGGTATAAACAACACAGAGAAAATATTTGAAATAAATATGTGTAAACGAAAAATTAAATAAATTAAATAATTAACAAATAAATCAATAACAACTGATAAATAACAAACAAATAAAACATTGTCATATAGCTTAAGATAAGGGGTTGTGGATGGCTTGGAAAAGGGAGGATTTGAAGGAGAATTTGGAGATTGTTGGGGAATACAGAAAACTTATGCTCTTAAATATTCTGCAGCATATATTTACCGGCTCCTTAGCTGTGTAAGTAGTGGAATGTGGATATTCCTTAAGTAAACGAGAGGACCTGGTGATATTTACAGGATTATTCAATACCATTTTACTATTCATGAATTCATAGCGCCTCTAATGAAGTCCAATGTGAAGCAGGCCAAAATCATCTTCCTTCTGGATGCAAGTGTCAATAAGTTTAGATAACTCAGTCGAAACTCATAAGGAGGAAGAGTATTAAAATCGTAAGGATTGAATAGTTCTCTCAATGCGAAAAGTGAGAACTGTTTTTGTATGGACTCGAGTCTGTTATTGTGGGTTTCAAGAGCCGGATTCCAGCAGATAGAGGCATATTCGAGAATGGGGCGTACAAATGAGATGTATAAGGATCTTGTCACCCACAGGTTACGACATTTCTTGGAACGTCTTTTGATGAACCCTGGCTATTTGTTTGCACGAGAAATTATTTTATCATAGTGCAAGGTGAAGCGGAGTTTCTCACCCAAGATAACACCAAGGTCAACAACGTTTTCAACTCGGGCTAACAAATTATTGTCAAGGAAGTACGTGTTATGTGAGACCGTGCATTTTCGCGAAAAACTAGCAATGTTGAGAGAGAGCTTGTTTTCATTGCACCAATGATCAAGTGAATTAAGTTTAGATTGGAGAAAGAGTGCATCGGATTTAGATTTAATGATGTGATAGACTTTAGATCGTCGGCATAAAGTAGATGAGGTATATTAGCTAAGACGTCAGATAGGTCGGAAATAAATATATTAAAAAGGGGTAGGCCAACATTGTGGTACACCGGAGGTGGCAGATATATTTTTCGATTAAATTCCTTGAAATTTTACCAATTGTGTTTGATTGTGGAGGTAGGAAGTCAGCCAGCTAGGTAAAGATTCGGCAAGTCCGAATTTCAAAAGCTTTGAAATTAAGGTAGGGTGGTCAAATCTGTCAAAAGCTGTACTGAAGTCTGTATAGACTGCGTCAATTTGGTATGCTTTCTCCATTTCACACAGAACGTCTGAGATTAGGACTGTCAAATTCGTGGTAGTTGAGCGACCTTTTCTAAAACCATGCTGTTGCTCGTTCAGACGGGAGTCAACTAGTGGGGAAAGTTTATCGTAGACAATCTTTCCAAGAAGTTTCGGAATTGAAGATAAGATGGCAATGCCCCTATAATTTCCGATACAGCGTCTATTACCGTTTTTGAAGATGGGTGTGACATACGAAAGTTTCCAATAGGATGGGAAAACTCCAGACGAAAGTGATCTATTGCTAAAAATATGCATGGGAGTTATAAGCTGCTCTACACACTTGCGCAAGAAAGTTGGAGGAAGGAGATCGGGCCCAGGGCCTTTGTTGCAGTCGAGTTCCGAAATAGCTTTATTTATTTCATCACGTGAAATTTCTAAGTGACTGGCCAAAGCTGTTGGAGTGGAATGAGAGAAAGAAAGGTGTGAGTTTGGTGGGTCTGATGCATTAAAAACAGTCTGGAAACTATCTGCAAATAAATCACAAATCTCATTAGGAGAGGAAGAAGTGATATTATTAAAGAACATCGACGATGGATAACCAGTAGTTTTTCGCTTCACTTTCACAAAACCATAAACATTTTTCGGGTCGCGGATTATATTTTCGCCGGTAATCTTAATGTAGTTGTCATAAGCCTCGTGGGACTTTGTTAAAAACTGCTTAGCAATTTCATTTTATTCTTTCTGAATAGCCGAACTAATGTCAATATTGTTTTTAATCCGCTTATAAAGTTTGTTCCTACGATTTCGCAAATGCCTGAGGTCCCTATCAGGCCATGGCTCTGACAATTTATTCTTTTTTATCTTTGGTACATATGTTTCAACGGCGTCAAATATTTGGTTGTAAAAAGTGGAAATGGCTTCCTCAAGGTCTAAAGTTGAAAGAATATTCGTCCAATCTATAGAGTCAAAAAGATGGTGAATGCTTTCATAATTAGCATTACCAAAGTCATATACAATTGAATTATTGTACGTTCTTAAGTAAATAGAATCAGGAGTGGCAAATTCAACTGAGAGTGCTGTATGGTGCGAACTATTACAAAAAAGATGTTCTATATCATTGGTGGGTTTTACCACTACTTCGTCATAAGCGTTGGTGAACACAAGATCTAACCAATTACCGTTTTGGTTGGGAGCCGGACAAACTTACTGCAAATCATGGCCATAGAAGATTCTCATAAGGTTAAAGTCGTTGCGATCTGAAAGGTTTACAGGGAGCAAGTAAGTGTCATTTTAATCGGGAATGAATAATAGATTGGAGCGATTGAAATCTCCCAAGAATATAACTTTGTCGTTTTCGTTTAGGGATGATACGATGGAAGATACAGACTCACATAGATGGTCGTATACCGATTCGTCAGATCTGGGTGGGATATAAACTACACCAATGTAAATCGAGGTATTATTCAAAGAGATTTGAACAATTAAGTGCTGGAATATTAGGTTTGGTGTGGTATCGATGCGTTTGCTTGGAAATTTGTTGCTCACAGCAATTAAGACGCCACCTCCTCGCGTCTGGCCTGTAGAGCAGTAGTCGCGATCATAAATAGTCCAGCTACTGTCAAGAATTTCTTCATTTGTATGTGAGTCATTAAGTTAAGTTTCCGTAAAAGCAAATAAATTAAAATGGTATGATTTGGCGTCAAGAAAAAGTTTAGATAATTTACCTTTCATATCACCACAATTGTGGTAAAACAGTTTGAGGTTTGTGTGTGTTTTGTTAGGAAAAATTCCTAACAGAGTGGTCTGGTCTTTGAGGAGATGCAGACGTCGTCAAGTTATTATTCGATATAGAAGTTCCCGTTGCCGCAGTGGGTGCAACATTTGCAGTCCTTTTGTTATGGTTTCTCAATGGGCATATATTGGCCACGCTATTGCGAGCTTTTAGAGAAGAGGGAAAGGAAATATTAGAATCAGGCGATTTCAGTATTTTGGTACGGTTAGAAGTAACATTGGACGGACCGCTAAAGAGGGGGTCACGTAAAGATGTAGGAGGCAGAGGGTCAGTATCTTTGAGAAAAGGAGTTTTAGGAGAAGATAGATAGTAAGATTTGTGCTTGAAGGGGATATCGCAGATAAGGACATTTGGATATATACATTTTTTCTTTACAATATTATTTTTTGGCTTACTGCTAATTTTGTTGCAGACTTTCTTCCAAGGGCTGAACGTGATTCTTTTCCAATCGAACCTGCCGCTATTTCCATTGAGATCATTAAAGAGACAGGCATATTTGGTTGGTATAAAAACCTTGTACCGCTTAGGTGATCTACATTTCCGCTGGGGTAGTTGTTCGAGATTGTAATCGGTGATGTAGAAATTCGCTTCAAGAAGGCTTCCTAGCCATCCATCATCAGCATTGTGAGGAACTTTATTTACGTAGAAAGCCATTCGATTTTCTTTGATGGACAGTTTGGAGCATGCTTTCTCAATACGATTGTGAGTGTAAGCTGTTTTAAGTTTTTGTAGGCGAGTGGCCCAGTCGTGCTTGGATCAAAAGGTACCGAATTTTTAGATCGTTGCAGCTTCGGGGTCTGAGGGAAAACGTAAACTCGAGTATGGAGCTGGTGGTGCAGTGCTGTTTATCAACTCTTTTATATGTGAAAAGGCTTTGTCCTGCGTGTATATCATCTTACAGATTGTTGAGATGCTTGATGAACTGTTATGATCTACCATTAATAGTTCCTGGTGCAGTGACTGCTTGTTCAACGCAGGATGTTTGATATTATCATCGATCAGGGTCTGCTGGGTGCCCCTCAAACTTTCGAGTTGGCCGCTCAATTCTCCAAACTTTAATTGTTGTGCAGAGAACGCATCAGTTATCGAATCAATAAGTGGTTTTATCATACTCGTCAGTTTTAACTCTACATTTTCTAGTATATCGGTGCTGCTAGCTTGAGAAATGTTACTTGATTTTGTGGAAGATAAGAATTGTGCAGCAATGGATTCCAATTTTTCCTTTAGAAGCTAGATTTATTTTTATTTTGACATATATCGATATTTCGAGGGTAATCTGCCCTCTTCTTCAGTGTCTTTTGGTCTGATCTTACAATAGCTTAGATATCTTATTTAAGGTGCTTGCTTTTAAAGTATTTACTAATGCTAATTACCTGCTAATTACCCGCTAATTATCTATTGATTATATACTTAAATACATTTTACTATCTATTATTAATCACATTATCATCATAAAGTATCTGTTTAAATTAACCTAAACAATGGTGATACACAGTTTCCTTGGTCTGTGTTTAGTCGCCTATCCATCGGGGTTTTCCATATGTTCAGGCTTTCGTATGCATCCAGTTTTCGTACCTGCTGTACTTCCTTAATCACCTCCACGTTGTCCCACGTTATGCTGTGCTCCTCCTCCAGGATGTGTTTCGCTACTGCTGATCGTACTATCGTTGAGTTCTTTTTCCTTGCTGAGACTGCTTCGCGCTTATGTTCGGTTAGTCTAACACCAACTAACCGTTTCGTTTGTCCAATATATATTTTGTTGCATTCTGGGCAAGTAATTCTGTATATTCCACATTTTTCTTTCTTATCTTTTTTGTCTTTCACGTGACATAATATTGTACTTAATTTCTTAGCCCTACTGGTTGGAACTGCTTTAATATCAAAGCGTTCAAAGAGTTCCTGAATTTGCTTAAATATTGACGTAAAAATAATTGGAACTCTTATGGCTGGTTTTTGTTTTTCTTGTATAAAGAGCGTCGTTAACAGATCACGCTGTATTCTGTCCTTCTTCTTTTTGACAAGGTTTCCAATTATTTTCTCGTCAAATCCATTTTTTCTCGCGGTGTCTTTAATATATTTAACTTCTAAGTTAAAACTTTCCTGATCCATGGGTACTGTTAATAGTCGGTGGATCATTGAGTTAAAGGGCGCCATTTTTTGGGAATGCCAATGATCAGACGTAGAAGGTGTTGTTCTCTGGGTGTGTGTGGGCCGACTATTAACAGTACCCATGGATCAGGAAAGTTTTAACTTAGAAGTTAAATATATTAAAGACACCGCGAGAAAAAATGGATTTGACGAGAAAATAATTGGAAACCTTGTCAAAAAGAAGAAGGACAGAATACAGCGTGATCTGTTAACGACGCTCTTTATACAAGAAAAACAAAAACCAGCCATAAGAGTTCCAATTATTTTTACGTCAATATTTAAGCAAATTCAGGAACTCTTTGAACGCTTTGATATTAAAGCAGTTCCAACCAGTAGGGCTAAGAAATTAAGTACAATATTATGTCACGTGAAAGACAAAAAAGATAAGAAAGAAAAATGTGGAATATACAGAATTACTTGCCCAGAATGCAACAAAATATATATTGGACAAACGAA
The DNA here is from genome assembly GCA_963978885.1 of Nemotelus pantherinus. Lineage (NCBI taxonomy): Eukaryota > Metazoa > Arthropoda > Insecta > Diptera > Stratiomyidae > Nemotelus > Nemotelus pantherinus. The sequence goes on along the minus strand of OZ022264.1, from coordinate 182,280,103 downwards.
ACGGTTAGTTGGTGTTAGACTAACCGAACATAAGCGCGAAGCAGTCTCAGCAAGGAAAAAGAACTCAACGATAGTACGATCAGCAGTAGCGAAACACATCCTGGAGGAGGAGCACAGCATAACGTGGGACAACGTGGAGGTGATTAAGGAAGTACAGCAGGTACGAAAACTGGATGCATACGAAAGCCTGAACATATGGAAAACCCCGATGGATAGGCGACTAAACACAGACCAAGGAAACTGTGTATCACCATTGTTTAGGTTAATTTAAACAGATACTTTATGATGATAATGTGATTAATAATAGATAGTAAAATGTATTTAAGTATATAATCAATAGATAATTAGCGGGTAATTAGCGGGTAATTAGCAGGTAATTAGCATTAGTAAATACTTTAAAAGCAAGCACCTTAAATAAGATATCTAAGCTATTGTAAGATCAGACCAAAAGACACTGAAGAAGAGGGCAGATTACCCTCGAAATATCGATATATGTCAAAATAAAAATAAATCTAGCTTCTAAAGGAAAAATTGGTTTAAATTAAAAAATATTTTTACAAGCTGGGAAAAAAATTGGTACACAATAAAAACAATGGATTCCATTTTATCCGCTAATTTATCAATTTTCTCGTTCAACGTGTTGAAAGACTTTAATACGTTTATGTTTTTGTTGTTGTGGTTGGGGGTGGAAAGAGCTGACGTAAAACCATCGAAATGCTGTGTTAGTTGGGTAAGAATTTCCTTATTTGTTCTTGTCTGGGCTAGTTGTTTGTTGTTGTTTTCAGTAGTCTATTACGTTATCTAAAACCGTTGGCAACGTCAGGTGTAAAAACTATAAAACGACAAGCGGTCAAGACCGGTAAGGCTATTATACAGGAGGTTGGGAATAAACCTCTTAAAGAACTCTTAAGAGAACACGGACAAAGTGCTGCGCAGGAGTTAGCTCAGAAAGGTATAAACAAACTTTTTGATAAGATGGGTGGTGCAGGTATTCGAATGGCTATAAAAAGTGCTAACCCGTTCACAACAATGCAATTCAAGTCTTCTCCTAAGCAGCGTAAAGAGGGTAGATTGAGAAAAAAACCGTAAAAAATGCATCGAAAGATCAAATGGGTGAAATGTCATCGAAAAGTTATTAAGAGACGTAACTTGGACATTTTTGATAGGTAATTAACATGTCGTCCTACAAAGAATGCATGAAACCCGAATTTGATATTTTCTCCACATCACCGATTCAAAGCAACATTTTAAAACCCGAAGAAGTTGCATACATGCTGGTAGCTTCATTGGATAACTCATCTGTACTGGAATGCATCTCTCTCGGCCATGGCGATACGTATCGTGATTTATGCAGCATACATCTACGTCTCAAGGTACAGATGGTTAAAATAAAGGATGGTAAAGAGGAGCTATTCACAGAGCCGGAAACAATTAAAGGTGCTGATGGTAAAGAAGGCAAAGTTGACCCAATTCGCGTCGCAAATAATTTGATGCATTCGCTTTTTAGACAATGTACAGTTCAATTAAATGAGGAGAATATAGCTCAAACAACAACTGCCAGTACACGGCATGCATTGAAAATCGATTGAATCACGGGAAATATGCAGCAACAACTCATCTCGAATCGGTTGGATGGTATTTTGATCAGAATGAAATGGAAATGATCGAAGGCGATGGACCAAAGGCTATCTTAGTAGATCAGCGCTATTAGAGAAAAGTAATGCAGTCGACTTAATGGGCAAAATCCATAGCGACATATTTAATCAAGAAAAACTATTGATTCATACAGTGAGGTAGTAGAAGAGGAGTTGACATCGACGGTATAACTTTCCACCATTAGCCCCTTTGATCCTCTCACGCACAAAACATGTTAAAGCTGCCTTTCCGCCATTTCTAGCTAAATGTGAAATTAGAGGGGAACTGCTTGGATTTGACCAGATTTGACATTTAGCGGACAAAAAGTTACTAGCATCCCCTTCAGTGTAAATCTTATGGACATGTCCACTCCATTTCTACTACCTCACCGGATTCATGGTGTGAATTAGCGCGTTTTATTCAAACAGAATAACATTACGAGATTTAATTTGGCCGCTAATGGCATACAAGTACAAAATCAACCTGTAGAAGTCGATTCTTCAAAAGAAAAACTGCTGAGCACCCGGGGATTCTTGAGCCTTTTCTAGGGTACTAGTATCAATCATTTCGATAAAGATCGTCAAACAATGGTTGCTTTTTGCTGGCATTCACCTTGACAGCAGACAGTTCATACGAATCAACTCGTGGTAGTTTATTGAATTAAGGTGTGGTGAGAATCGAGGGAAGATCCAAAGAGGTATTAAAGAATAGTGTGATATGCTATGTATAGCCAGAGTACGATACGAATATTGAAATCGATACAAATCGAAATGTTTACTCGAGCCCATGAAAAAGTATATTAAAAGGTTCAACACTTCTCCTGCATTTATTTATTTATATGTACACTAGTTGGAGATAACAGCAGTACCATGAACCATTGTCTGATAAATACCGAGTATTTTTCAGTAGGACACTTCACTTTTTAAAAAAAAAATGCATTTGCCGTCTTTATTTTTCCAGATACAATGTATACAAAAGAGATCGTTTCCAAATATTCTACGTCAGCACCTAGCAACACAGATCATACTGGTGTGTCTGGAAACCTTGAACCTAAGCGTCCGGATGAGGATCTTATAAAAACGCTCGTAAAGTTTTAAACTATTTTCGCACATGGAGACCCAGCAAAGGAATTTCTTCAGAGCTACGTCACGCCTCGTACTAGGATCATTAACCTTGAAGCAATCACCAAAGAACAGGAATGAACACGGTCGAACTTGGTAATTCATCAAAGCGAATTCATGTTACTAAGAGAATTTTCAAGATAATTTTTTTCTGCGCGATCACTTACCCCATAAAATTAAGAAATTGTGTTATTGCGAATACAGATCTGGCTCATAAAAGTGGAACGCATTAGGTGGCCTTTTACATTCCTTGAAAAGGACCTATCGAGTACTTTGACTCTTTCGGTAAATATCCTACCAACAAGTACTTCAAAAGATTCCTTCGGCTCAATGGTAAAGTTTTTGTAAATAATAAGCAGCGGTTACAGTGTGCGTTCTCAACCAGTATTGCTGTGTTTTTATTTACTTTTGCTGCAGTGACAGGAGCTTCAAAACATTTCTGAACCGGTTCTCTTATACAGATTTTAATTTCAATGATGGCGAAATAATTGATTTATTCCGAAATATATATTTGCAAAATAGTGAGGAGTGCTACCATCAAACCCGTAGACGAGAGGATGGTATAAAAGCAGCGTGGTCAAGCGATCAAAGCCATAGTTGTGACTTTTACAATTTAATAAGATGGCGTCAGTGTCTGAAAAGTCAACTAATAGGCAAACACAAACCTCTAAGCGAGCCGGCCACGTCGTCCAGAAGAAGAAAAAAAAACTCTAGCGCACCTGAACCGCTAGAAATACTTATGTTCGATGAACAGTAGAATAATCGTGCAGATTTTGAGTGCATATTCTACCACACGTGCTCCAACCTGTTTCGAGCGCAAAATCACTTTGATCTTAACAATGCATTTAAACTCATAGGGTGGAAAACGTTTCAGAAATTTCAAGATTTAGGAAAGCCAAACACTGCAAGACTTTGAAAGCAGCATATCACACTATAAAAAAAGAAAATGCTTAGTGCTTGCAACACTTTACCAGCACTGCAACTAAAAGTCTCCCACAATTGCCTCACGTCAAAATCAAATAGCTCTATCGATCTCGATTTCATCCGATTATTTCGTCAAAAGTTACAGGGATAGAAATATGTTTAGGGTCAAAAAAACGAAAGATATTTGGAACCAAAAATTTTCTAGAACATAGAAAATTTAAACATTGGCAACTTATTTTCATTGTAAATGTTCGCGATATGCATACTGAATGTGAGCATTTATAGATGCGAAAATAGCAAAAAACGTCTCGCGCTGGCAACCCTTTGCTGGCATCAAAGCCAAAAATATATCACACCTGCCTCCCATTAGAATCAACCTACTCTGTGAAATTCGTTTTGATCCGATTACTGCATTGGATAATATAGGGGTACAAAGAAGTTTAGGGTTACCAGTCGCAAAAGTATTCAAATATTCGAAAACTTAATATTTGTTTTTTATTGTCACTACAAGATCTTTACCGTTTGAAGATTGTACGATAAAATCGCTTAATAAAGATATTGCAAAATACAAAACCAACAATTGCTGGCAACTCTGCAATGGTTTAATAACGAGACTCCATATGAATAACGCTTATAATAAGTTCCATATATGGTATCATCTGATATTCGTTTTTATTTCATGACTGCACTGGAAGCTAAAGGGCAAAATGCTTTATTTCCTGAGCGAATCTTCAAAACCCAAGACACAAAAATTATCATAGCTGGCAGCACACACCGAATTTTTCAACCCAATTTCTACCAAACACAAAAATTCAAAATTCATAGGGCAAAAAGTATTATAAAATATTTTTTGAAGATGGAGCCACTGGCACAGAGTTGCCCGCATTTCCAAATCGCCTCTATCAAACTTGGTCCTACTCAATACCAATGCATTCTGTTAAATTCATTTGTATCTGACTATTGGGTCGTGAGTTCTCGTGAACAGAAGTTTTTGGTGCGAAAAATATGGATAAATTGGAAGAGGGTTACCGTTCTTGTCCGATGTGAAATTTCAAAAGTTTTGACTTGGTTGTATAGACAAAGCATAAGATTTTTATATGAGTTGGTCTTTATTGTAAAAGACGAAAATTTTTCAGGAGATTCGATGGTTTGAAGGTTTCCACTTTTTTCCAGTAGCTGCAAGCTTGCCAGCACATTCATCGAAAACCATACAAGCCTACAACTTAGTAACAGCAATGTGCCCTGTAAGTTTCATAATGATATGAAAATCTGGTCAAAAGTTATCGCAATTCAAAATTTTTCAAAATTTTCCCAATTTCATTTTAGGCGCCTAGGGCACACATAGAGTTAAAACTTTCCAAAAATTTATCAAGTTCACATTTGGAACATGTTCAAAATTGATTTCATAAACTTTATTTTTGCAAAAGTTATTTGTGGACAGAAAAATAGGCACATTTAAAATATAACTGAAATGGCCATCGGCGCAAAAGGGTTACAGATTATAAACTTTTTGTGAGACCTGACACTATTTTGAATATATTCACATTCGATTAAAACTTTCATATTCACATTCGGAACAATTAATTTCATAAACTTTAATTTTGAGAAAGTTATTTATGGACAGAAAAATAGATTAATTTAATTTATCACTAAAGTGGCCACCGCGCCAAATGGTTCAAAAATTTTCAATTTTTGTGAGACCTGGCACTATTCTGAATATACACCAATGTATCCTGAAAATTTCAGTTTAATCGGATGGCGCGTTCCTGATTGACTGAAAATTTTAATGGTACCATATATATATATATATATATATATATATATATATATATATATATATATATATATATATATATATATATATATATATATATATATCCATAAATATATATATATATATATATATATATATATATATATCCATAAATATATATATATATATATATATATATATATATATATATATATATATATATATATATATATATCCATAAATATATATATCTAATTATATATATATATATCTAATTATATAACATATCTAATTATATATATCTATATATATATAAATATATATAAATATATATATATATATATATATATATATATATAT
>OZ022264.1:182259310-182269310 GCA_963978885.1 Nemotelus pantherinus | reverse complement strand
GCTAGTGTCGATAGGTTTAAATGACCCAGTCGAAACTCATAAGGGGGTAGGCTATTAAAATCATAAGGGTTGTACAGTTCTCTCAAGGCGAAAAGTAAAAATTGTTTTTGTATTGACTCGAGTCTGTCACTGTGGGTTTCAAAAGCGGGATTCCAGCTAATGCAAGCGTATTCGAGAATAGGACGCACAAGTGAAGTGTATAAGGATCTTGTGACCCACAGACTACGGAATTCTTTGGCACGTCTTTTGATGAAACCTAGCTGTTCGTTCGCACGAGAAAGCATTTTATCAAAGTGTAAGGTGAAGCGGAGTTTTTCATCTAAGATAACACCGAGGTCAGCAATGTTATCAACTCAGGTTAGCATATTATTGCCGAGGAAGTATGTATTGTGTGTGACCGTGCATTTCCTGGAAAAACTAATAACTTGGCATTTGTTGATATTGAGAGAGAGCTTGTTTAAATTGCACCACTGATCAAGTGAATCAAGCTTGGATTGGAGAAAGGGGGCATCCGATTTCGATTCAATAGTCTGATAAAGTTTGAGATCGTCTGCATAGAGTAAATGAGGTATGCTTGCTAGGACGTCAGATAAGTCGGAAATAAATATATTGAAAAGAAGTGGGCCAAGATGGCTACCTTGGGGTACACCAGAGGTAGCACTAACGTTTTTCGATAAAAATCCTTGAAATTTTACACATTGTGTTCGATCGCGAAGGTAGGAGGTCAGCCAGCTGAGTAAAGACCCGGCAATACCGAATTTCTGAAGCTTTAGAATCAAGGTAGAATGATCAACTTTGTCAAGCGCTTTACTGAAGTCAGTGTAGACTGCGTCAATTTGGTATCCTTTTTCCATTTTGCATAGAACGTCAGAGATTAGAATTGTCAAATTCGTGGTAGTTGAGCGACCTTTTCTAAAGCCATGTTGTTGCTCGTTCAAACGGGAATCAACAAGCGGAGAAAGTTTATCGTATACCACTTTTTCGAAAAGTTTCGGAATCGAAGACAAAATGGCAATGCCCCTATAATTTCGGATACAGCGTCGATCACCATTTTTGAATATGGGTGTGACATAAGAAAGCTTCCAACAGAATGGGAAAATTCCCGACGAAAGTGATCTATTAAAGAAAATATGCAAGGGATCTTTAAGCTGCTCTACACACCTGCGCAAGAAGATCGGAGGAAGAAGATCAGGCCCAGGACCTTTGTTGCAGTCGAGATCCAAAATAGCTTTACGTATTTCATCCCGGGAAATTTCTAAATGGTTCACAAAAGCTGTTGAAGCTGAATCAGCGGAAGAAAGGTGTGAGTTAGATGGGTCTGGTGCATTGAAAATTTCTTGGAAACTATCAGCGAATAGGTCACATATCTCTTTAGGAGAGGAAGACGTTATATTATTAAGAAACATGGACGATGGGTAGCCAGTAGTTTTGCGCTTCAAATTAACAAAATCAAAGAATTTTTTCGGGTCGCGGACTATATTTTCGCCGGTTGTTCTAATGTAAGTGTCATAAGCCTCATGAGACTTTGCTAAAAATTGCTTAGCAACTTCATTATATTCTTCCTGAATAGCAGGAAAAACATCGGTATTTTCTTTAATAAGCTTATAAAGTTTGTTCCTACGATTTCGCATATGCCTAAGGTCCCTATCAAGCCATGGCTCAGACAATTTATCCTTTTTTTTATCTTTGGAACATATCTTTCAACGGCGTCAAATATTTTATTGTAAAAAGACGAAATGGTTGTCTCGAGATCTTGTGTTGAAAGAGTAGTCGACCAATCAGTAGTATCAAGAACATGTTTAATGCTTTCATAATCAGCATTGCGGAAGTCAAATACAATTGAGTTATTGTAAGTTTTTAAGCAGGTGGAATCTGGAGTGGAAAGTTCGACTGACAGTGCTGTATGGTGTAAACTGTTGCAAAAAAGATGCTCTGCGTCACTAGTTGGACTAACCACTACTTCGTCATAAGCATTTGTGAAAACAAGATCTAACCAATTACCATTTTGGTTAGGAGCTTGGGAAACCTGCTGCAAATCATTACCATAAAAGGCACTCGCAAGATTGAAATCGTTGGTGTCTACAAGGTTTACGGGGAGAAGGTAAGAGTCATTTTCATCCGGAACAAAGCAAAGATTCGGACGATTGAAATCACCTAACACTATTATCTTATCTTTTTCGCTAAGTGATATCGCTAGTGAAGATATTGTGTCACAAAAATTGCTGTAGATGGATTCGTCAGATCTAGGGGGGATGTAGACAACAGCGATGTAAATTGAGTTGTTATTAGTGGAGATCCGAACAATTATACATTGGAAGAAAACATTTGGGGTGGTATCTACAAGCTCACTTGAAAGTGTGTTGCTAACAGCAAGTAAGACACCACCTCCTCGCGACTGACCCGTAGAACAATAATCACGGTCGCTTCTGTAAATAGTCCAACTACTATCAAGAATCTCCTCATTCTTATGAGAGGCATTAAGCCAAGTTTCGGTGATGGCGAGTAAATAAAAATGGCACGATTTGGCGTCAAGGTACAATTTAATTAGTTTGCCTCTCATACCACCACAATTGTGGTAAAAAAGTTTGAGGCTTTTCTGAGATCGGTTAGGAAAAATGCCTAAAAGGGTTGCCTGATCTTCGAAGAGATTCAGATGTCATATTACTACCATTAGAAGAATAATTTATATTGCTCGTAGAAGGAGCTAAGTTTACGGCGGCCTGACTGGAAACCTTGGAGGAGTGTTTATTAACAACGTTGGTACACCTGCTTGAGGGAGAAGATCCCGTGTTAACTGCTGGGGGTATCAATGCATTACTATTATTATGAGTAAAAGCATTGGAACAGTTAGATAAGGAAGAATTATCTGTTGTCATTGAAAATTGGGACTGAGTACGTGATGAGCGAGTTTTATGGGTGGAAGGAAATTGGGTAAAGGTGTGACTAGGGATACAATATTTTCTTACAATTTTTTGTTTTTTCTTAAACCTAGTTTTGTCGGTGATGTTTCTCCAGGGGCTGAATGTCACTCCTTTCCAATTGATGGAGCTGTTGTTTCCACTCAAGCAAGTAAAAAGCCAGGCATATTTTGATGGGATGAAGACCTTACACCGTCTTGAGGATATATGTTTACGCTGGGATAAAAATTTCACTTCGTAGTAAAATCAGCTTCGAGAATCTTTCCCAGCCATTCGTCGTCAGCAGAATAAGGAATCCCTTTCACAAAGAATGCACTTTTGTTTACTGAAGTCGTTAATTTGGAGGACGTGCTCTTAGTGTGAAGAATATCGTTCGTTTTTTTTATTTTTTGTAGACGATTCTGCCAATCGTTTTGGGACCAAAAAGTACCGAACTTGTGAATTGGGGTTTCACCGTTGAGGTTTGAAAATTTTTGCTGAGTAGATGGAGTTGTACCCTCAGCTAGATTCCTTATTGGTGATGTTGCTTTGTCCTGGGTCCTCGTATTCAAAGCCGTTGTGTTATTATTTATTTCCAACGTTGTATTAAGGAGCTCCTGATGGAGTGTTATCTGGTTCGCTAATAAATCTTCGTCTGCATCATTTCTTGAGGTTTTGCAATGACGGTCTAAATCCTCCAATTTTCTGCTGATATCAGCTAATTTTATATTTATATATATTTATATATATATATATATATATATATATATATATATATATATATATATATATAGATATAGATATATATAATAGATATATATATATATATATATATATATATATATATATATATATATATATATATATATATATATATATATATATATATATATATATATATTAGATATAATATATATATAGATATAGATATATATATATATAAATATATATATATATATATATAGATATATATATATTAATATATATATATATATATATATATATATAGATATATATATATATATATATATATATATATATATATATATATATATATATATATATATATAGATATATATATATATATATATATATATATATATATATATATATATATATATATATATCTCTATATATATATATATATATATATATATACATATATATATATATATATATATATATATATATATATATATATATATATATATATATATATATATATATATATATATATAGAAATATATATATAGAAATATATATATAGAGATATATATAGATATTCAATTCAATTCCATTTATTAATCACAAATCATAACATCAGTAACAAAACTTAGAATAACTAACATAAAATTTGTGTAAAACGCCTCTCTATAAGCATAGCTTGTGTGAAGAGGCTTGTTCAGCTCTTAGGAGTCTGTCTTTTTTGTGTTAACACTTACTAATAATACAATAATTCATTTATAAATTATAATAACTAATGCTAATAATTCGGAAATATAATATATAATTTACAAAGGTGAGCTTAATATAAAATTAAATTTAGCTTGAAATTCTTCATTGGATATTGCTTGGAGCCATTTTTTAACATTATATTTGAACCTAATAAACGTATTAATATTTTGTAGATGTTCAGGTAGTTTATTAAAGCACATCGGTCCTTTGTATGATACGTATTTTTGCGTTTGAGTTTTCTTACAAGCAGGAACAGCAATTCTAATTTGGTTTGATCTAGTTACGTGGCCAGTTTGGATAAAGTTGGTTATATCATATTTTTAGGTATAGCATAGGATAGAAACTAGGTAAAGTTTTTTAAAGTCAAATACTTTAGCTAAGGCAAAGAGCGCAGACGTTGGAAATAGACGAGGTAACTGGAATATGACCTTTAGAATCTGCTTTTGCGTAGTAATAATATTCGAAAGGTGAGAAGAGAAGGTACCACCCCACGCTGCTTTGGCATACTGTAGTATAGACTGCACAAGTGCATAATAAATAATTTTTAGCTGTTCCTTTGTTAATACGTCTCTTAGAAAAAAATGTGGATACTGCGTCTTAACTTTTTATTTACTTCTTCTATGTGTTTATTCCACTTTAGGTTTTTGTCGATTGTTACGCCGAGGTATTTAGTATGGTCTACAGTACGAATTAATTCACATTTTCCATCGCAAGGTTCATTGATTGTATTCCTACATTTGTGGCCGTATATGGAAAAGTTTACTCCGTTTGGTTGTCCTGCCACAGTGGGTGCAAAAGTAATTAAACATGTCTTCTTTCAATTAAGTTTGAGGTGGTGGTAGCTTAACCATCTTTGCACGTTATCAATGTATAATTGCCCTATTCTAAAGCTCTCATCCCAACTAGGGGACGAAATCAGCAATACTGTATCATCAGCGTAAGAGATTATTTGACCAGAGGTTGCCCCTTCGTACAGATTACAAAAGTCATTTACATAGATGAGGAATAATAAGGGTGAGAGGACAGTACCTTGTGGTAGACCTACATCCGATTTCGAATGCCAATCACTATAAGCGTTGTTAGCTTTCACTCTTTGTTGTCTTAAGCTAAGATAAGAGTTTAGCAACATTAGCGGTTTGCCTATGATTCCAATTTGACTAAGTTTATTAATTAGCAAATCTTTTGGAACGGTATCGAAAGCTTTTTGAATATCCATAAATACAGCTATGGGCTTATTATTTTTGTCGATTTCGGAATAGAGGAAGTTTGTTACCCGTAACACTGCATCTTCTGTGCCTAATTTTTCTCGGAAGCCGTACTGATTCTTAGATACAATGTTGTTTTCCGTCAAATATTTACCTTATCTATTTTTTATACAACGCTCAAAATTTTTGCTAATGAAGGTAGAAGTGATATGGGTCTATAGTTATTTGCATCGAGACTATTGCCACCTTTGAATACGGGGATAACAATTGCTTTTTGAACTCAGTCGGAAAGATCCCATTCTTCATACATTTATTGAGAAGTTTGGTGAGGGGGGCTATAATACTGAGCTTTATTGCTTGTAGCAGATTATTATTTATATCGTCCCAACCTGGAGCTGATTGCTTTATATAGATGTATATATAGAGATATATATATATTATATATATATATATATATATATATATATATATATATATATATATATATATATATATAGATATATATATAGAAATATATATATATATATAGATATATATATATATATATATATACATCTTTATGTATATATATATATATATATATATATATATATATATATATACATATATATATATATATATATACATATATATATATATATATATATATATATATACATATATATATATATATATATATATATATATATATATATATATACATATATATATATATATATATATATATATATATATATATATATATATATATATATATATATATATATATATATATATATATATATATATATATATATACAGGGTGTTTGGTACTAAATGAACACTATTTGAAGGAGGCGTTTTTTGACATATTTTGAGTAAAAAATCGTTCTACAGGATGGTCCGGATTTCAAAACCCACGGAGTTACAGGGTGTTCAAAAAAACTTTTTTCGGACCGGTACCCTGACTCACTTGAATCGTTATATCTTGAAAACTAATTATCACAACTCAAAGTTTTATACCGCGTTTTTTAGACAATTAAATTACCTTTTGTTTGATGTATTGCACGTGATTGCAGTTGTACCGAGTTTTGAGATATTTTCTTCGAAACACAAAATTTTTTAATTTTAACCCCGAAAATTCTGTGTTCCAGGTCGTTTTCCTTAGAAAACCTCATTATAATGTGCCACTTTAATTTAAATATTTTGATAAACCATATTACTGGTTACAAAAATTGCAGACATTTCAATGACTTAGATTCTACCATTTCACAAGTATTAAGCGAAAATGAATATTGCTGAAAAACTAAATATGCCATAAAGTGGCCCTCGTTGTCTATCTACACTTTTTTCTTGAACTGAAAGTATTTAATAATGGTTTTTATGCTTTATTTCAAAATTTTTAATCTACAGTAAGTGTTCAAAATTGCCACCTTCATTTTGAATACATGCCAAAGCTCGTTTGGCAAGCGTTCTTTTCATATTCATGTCTCTCAGCTTTTGCCTCACTTCTGTTGCAGCATCATCGATCCTGGTATTTAGTTCTTCTAAAGTGGATAATTCCATTGCGTACACAAGGTCCTTCATCCGTCCCCATACAAAAAAATTCATTACAGTCAGATCAGGAGACCTCGCAGGCCAGTGTACTGGTCCATTTCTACCGATCCAGCGATTGGGATAGTTGCAATTCAACCAATCTATGACTGGTCGGCCGTAATGAGCTGGAGCACCATCGTGTTGGTAAAACATGGGAACCAATCGTTGCAGAGGAATATCTTCCAATAATTCCTGCAGATCATGTGTTAAAAAATGCAAGTAGCTGGTACTATTAAGGGTAGGCGGGAGCCTAAAAGGTCCAATCAAATTATTGCCAATCACTCCTGCCCATAAATTTACGCTGAATCTATGCTGAAATGATGACGTTCTTGCAGTGTTTGGATTGTTCTCAGCCCACGTGTGTAAATTGTGGAAGTTTGTGATACCGTCCCTCGTAAATAAAGACTCATCCGTCCAAAGAATGCTGTTGACAAAATTTTCGTCGTCTAATTGTCTCTCAAGGAGCCAATTGCGGAATTCCATCCTTTTGGGCAAATCGATGGGTAGGAGCTGCTGAACTGGTGTGTGATGGTAAGGATGCAGACGGGCTGCTTCCAAAATACTCCAAACTTTCCAGCTAGACACGTTAAACCGTAACGCTAAGCGTCGAATACTGGTTGATGGGTCAGATTCCACTGCATGCAATATTTCTTCTTCGGTCCGTACAGCGGTTGCAGTTGTAGGATTTGCGTTTACTCGGCTCGTTCTGACGTTACCCGTTTCCCGAATCCTTGCGTAAAGTTGTTGAAACACTCTCCTTCCAGGAATCCGTCGATGGGGGTATCTCTGATGATACAAAGATTGCGCCGCTGCTGAATTTCCCCGGCACTCCCCATAGACGTACAAAATATCTCCATATTCTTCGTTAGTGTAGCGAGGCATTTTCCATGTGTTTTCGTAAATTTTATTTAGATCTTGTTGTTCGAATAATGCACTGAAACTTACAAGAATTTGAAAGTGGTTCTGTTTTTATGCGTTTTCAATTTTTTAAGTATCCCACTAATAAAGGCGAAGAACTGGACATGCTTTTACCTGTCACATCTAGGTAGGTGCATCAATTATGTTGAAACTAACTAAAATATAGTTAAGTTTATTGATACTTTAAATAGCAATCAATGGGTACTAAATTACTTTAGTACGACTAGCATATTAAACTTTGTTTTTTCAAGGAGGACCGTTTTATGACATATCTAGTTTTTAAGCGATATTTATTTTCGCTCAATACATGCGAAACGGTAGAATCTAAGTCATTGGAATGTATGCAACTTTTGTAGCCAGTAATATGGCCTATCAAAATATTTAAATGAAAGTGGCACATTATAATGAGGTTTTCTAAGGAAAACGACCAGGAACACAGAATTTTCGGGGTTAAAATTAAAAAATTTTGTGTTTCGAAGAAAATATCTCAAAACTCAGTACAACTGCAATCAAGTGCAATACATTAAATAAAAGGTAATTTAGTTGTTTAATAAACGCGGTATAAAACTTTGAGTTGTAATAATTAGTGTTCAAGATATAACTATTCAAGTGAGTCAGGGTACCGGTCCGAATAAGTTTTTTTGAACACCCTGTAACTCCGTAGGTTTTGAAATCCGGACCATCCTGTAGAACGATTTTTTACTCAAAATATGTCAAAGAACGCCTCCTTAAAATAGTGTTCATTTAGTACCAAACACCCTGTATATATATATATATAAATATATATATATATATATATATATATATATATATATATATATATATATATATATATATATATATATATATATATATATATATATATATATATATATATAAATATATTTATATATATATATAAACATATATCTATATATCTATATATATATATATATATATATATATATATATATATATATATATATATATATATATATATATATTTAAATATATTTATATGTACATATATATCCACAGAAGGTGCCTTACTTAAATTCTGTCACGAAATTTATAGTGCTATAAACGAGTCCAAAATTCCCGCAGCATTATTTATTGATATTACTAAAGCTTTCGATCTGGTCGATCATTCCATCCTACTGCAAAAACTTTATAGTGCAGGAATAAGGGATAATGTTTTGGATTGGTTTCATTCTTTTCTTTGCGATCGTAAGCAGAAAGTTAAAATAAATGACATCTTGAGTTCTGCAACGACCCTAAATATTGGAGTTCCTCAAGGCTCGGTCTTGTCTCCAGTATTATTTCTGATTTTCATAAATTCACTATTTTCTGAAAACTTTTATGGGAAAATTACAGCTTTTGCAGATGACGCTGTCCTGTCCTACTCCAGTTTCAGTTACTTTGAAACATATGTCAAAATGAGCCACGACCTTGAAATTTTAAGATATTGGTTCAGTGTCCATAAACTAAGGCTGAGTGACAAGACAAAATATATGATATTTAACCTAGTGAGATCAGTTTGTGTTGACTTGAATTTGACTTTCCACGCCCCAACCTGCTTAAAATATCTTTTTTCGCCAATGAGAGCTGAAGATGAGGTTTTTTATTCTTTTGACCAAAATGCGAGTTGTTCTCCATACTGCTTTGATATTGAAAGAGTTGATAGTTTTAAGTATCTGGGAGTGTTAATTGACACCAAATTAAATTGGAGAGATCACACCGTGTATCTGAAAGCGTATTTTAACAATTTGGTCAGACAATTGTATCACCTAAGCCTATATTGCCCCTTTTCAGTTCTAAAACTAGTTTACAACGGACTGTTTTTGTCTAAACTACAATATGGATTAAGCTGCTGGGGAGGTACACATTTTAATAAACTGGAACCATTGATTGTTAAACAAAAACATGCCGTTCGAATTATTTTCAAAGTTCACCGCAGAACGCCAAGTTTTA
>OZ022264.1:182234381-182251881 GCA_963978885.1 Nemotelus pantherinus | reverse complement strand
ATAATTTGTGTTGCTGAAGTAAAAATTAATGTTTTTGAATCTAATAAGCGGCAATATGTTCGGCGAATGTTAAATACAGAGTTTAGGAGGGAACATACTACTTCCACTGTAAAATACAGCGAAGGAAACATTATGCTATATATAGATTTTGTGAATGGTAGGATGGATCAAACGTTTTGCCTAGGTATTCTTAAAAGAAATATTAAACAAAGTGCTGAAAAATAAGGCGTTTTATACAATTTTCGCATGTATCCGGAGCAATGTAGGCTTTGGGCTATTTGTTACTGTCCAAATGCTATTACCGAACTTAAACCCGATCGAACATTTATGGCATCAAATTTATGGCAATCAAATTTGCATTTATGGCAATCAAATCTATGAGCTCGTTCATATAAAAAAACATGTATACCACTCCTGCCACTCTCTCGTATGAAGCATACCAATTTACTTTCTTTTTCCTGGGCTTTGTAAAGACGATCTCTAGGGTGGAAACGTAATTTATTAATTTTGAAAAACCTATTTTACCTGTAATAAATATGTCCGTTTACTACAAAAAAGTGCGTTTATTTTACATACAATGGAGGGACGATTTGTAGAGTGGGAAGATAATTTAAAACAAAAGGATCGCTAATTTCGGGAAATAACCTATTTAACCTGAAATAAATACATCCCCTTGGTTGAAAAAAGCCAAGATTTTACATGCGATATAGGGACAAATTTGTAGGGTGGGAACATAATGTAAAACAAAGGGGTCATGAATTTTGAAAAAATATGTTTTACCTGAAAGAAATATATCCTTTTGTTACAAGAAAAGTGCGAAGAATTTTGTATATGACGTTGGGACGATTTGTCGGGCAAAAAGGTAATTAAAAACATGTGCTTAAGGATCATTTTGTACAAGAAATGTGCGAAGAATTTGTATTCGCACATTTTGAAAGCAAAATTTACGGCGAGTGGAAGCGTTAATATTCGTATTGAGCAAAATGAAGTGTAGTGTTGTGAATTGTGATAGTGATTATAAACGCAGTGCGAGGGCGATTTCTTTTTTCCGGTAAGAAAACAATATTTGAATTTACCACAGCAAATATTGCAAGTAAAACTTGTGTCGAAATAGACGCCGCGATATGTGAAGTGATTTTTTCCGACAAAGGCTATACAGCTTGAGCGCATTTGAAGGGATAAAAATGTACCTTCAAAATTACAAAATAGTACCATTTTAAATAATATAATAAAATATTATCGGCTTTAGCTTTAGAGACGATATACGTTGTCTATGCTGATTTATAGACTAGAAGGGAACCAGATCACAAATCAATAACCTCTATAAATTGTTTGCTTTTTGTGGATGCCGAGAATTTTCTAACATTATTTGCGCGTAAATGTCTTGAGTGTATATATAATTTGAAACTTTTTAATACTCGTTAGATGAAAACATTTATTTCAGATTGTTTTATTTGAATAGTTTTTGAGCCTAATAAAGTGACTCAGTGCCGCTGAAATTGAATTTAGAATTTCTCTACCAAATAAATCCAAGTGAAGTTTTTTTTCACGGAATTATGCTTAGTGATCTGCGTTATGTGGCAACACGGCAACAATTATGTCTGTTCGCGTGCTACAATTAATTGCAATGAAGCCGTTTATGTACTTCGTTTTATTCAATGCTGAAAATTTCGCCTCTTTCAGTAAATTTCAGTAGAGTGTGAGCTATTGAAAAACAGTGAAAAATGTGAAACGCGTTTCGCGAGTAAAAATTTCCAAATGTGCGCGGCAAGCAACATATTTTTGCGTAATGTTGTTTTGAAGATCGAATATTTTTGTCGCGATAATTTATCACCACTTAGAATGACTTTATAATTACTATTGGTCTCACAAAAACCGACAACTGAATCTTTTCCGGAAATGCAATCAGAGCGTTTTCGTACTTTTCCTGAATATCCCCCACCACATGATTCACAAAAATTCTGTGACTGAAAGTACGCGAACAGACTTCAGCTCTGCTCAGAGCTAATTATTTTCATTAAAAAAAACCTGTTCAGCTGCCGCACAACTAATTACAATACTACGCACAGTTTTAATGCAAATCGAAACTCATTGATTCGCTATTGACGTGAATTACATTACATCAATATTAACAAATTTTTATTTGCACCAAAAAAGTTGCCCTTTAATTTTACAATATTTCACGCCGCCCTCGTCATACAAACACATTGCGACCTCTCGCTCACACAACTACACCAGAGGTCGAAAATTGCTTCATTTCTCTCGGCCCATTTCGTATCCATTCCTCTCTATATCTATGATATATATATATATATATATATATATATATATACATATATATATATGTATATATAAACATATATATATATATATATATATATATATATATATATATATATATATATATAAATATATATATATATATATATATATATATATATATATATATATATATATATATATATAAATATAAATAAATATATATATATATATATATGTATATATATATATATAAATATATATATATATATATATATATACAGGTATATATATATATATATTTACATATATATATATATATATATATATATATATATATATATATATATATATATATATATATATATATATATATATATATATATATATATATATATATATATAGTGGTGGCCACGAATTTAGCACACTTGGTATCTGTAACTTTCAACTGCAAATATTTTCTACTGTTATATGTTATTCATTCCAATTTTTTTCCTGTTGGTTTCATGTGGTTATTGTCTTCCGATTTTTTTTTATTGGAGTTTAGTTGGGAATAAGATGAAAAAAAAGCTGGACACGAATTTAGCACAAAATGTAAGCTGTTTATTATAATGCCAAAAAAAATAACAAAGAGCAAATTTAAACGCAATAATTTAGTACTTTGTCGGATGTCCTTGATTTCTGATGACAACAGCGCATCTCCTCGGTAGGCTCTCGACCAAGGTCATAAAACGTTCCCTCGGAATCGCGTACCAAGCTTTTTGAATTTCGGTCCACAAATCGGCCATATTCTGAGGTTTTACTACGTGAATATGCTCCTTGACATCGTTCCACAAATTTTCAATGGGATTGAGATAAGTTGATTGGGCTGGGCACTTTAGAACATCGATTCGGTTCTCTTCCAAGCATCCCTTCACTGTGCGCGAAGTGTGTTTTTGGTCATTGTCATGCATAAAACACCATCTAAGGGGCATGTTTTCATCAGCAAATGGCATCATTGTGTTAACAATGATATTTTTGTAAACATGCTTATCCATTCTTGTGTCAATTTTATGTATGGAGCCAACGCCGTACCAAGAGAAGGCAGCCCACACCATCACACTTCCACCGCCGTGCTTAACGGTCTTCAAAGTGTACTTTCGATGATGCTACATGTTCGAAGGACGCCATACGTACCTCTTACCGTCAGATCCGAACAGACAAAACTTTGACTCGTCACTCCAAATCACATTTTTCCAAAAAAATCAACGGTTTTAGCAAGTGGTCACGGGCAAACGCAATTCGAGATTTTAGATTTTTTTTTGACACAAAGCTACCCTTAAACATTTGCCACTAAAGCTACCCTTAAACATTTGCCGTGCTTTCTATTTGCTTTGCAAGAAAACCTCGCAAGAGCAGAATATAACTGTATTAACACACAGCTGGTTCGTGAGGAACTCAATTTATTATTCAAAATCACTCTTCTTATATCTTTCATTCAATAATCTTACTTCCTACATGTGAAAAATGCATCATAACATAAATTGTTACCTTAACCCAAATATTACTTCTACATACAAAATGCACTTAATCAGAATAACATAACTTGTCGCCTTAACCTACATACAACATTTCCGCATACAAAAATATCAATTAATGCATTCTTGCTGAATGCGTCAAATATGTATATCGCGGTCAATACTTCGATCGCTTCGCTGTTTACAAATATAGCTCATAACTTGTTTTCGATTTATTGCATCGTAGGTCACGCATTGTATTGCATGTGCTTCTTATACAATAGTTCTTGACCTACAATGCATACGATTCTTATTTTACATACTCCCCCCCGTTGGACGGAGGTTCAACTTATTAATCTATCGTAACGGTAAAAGGTGAATTAGCTGACAATCTGGGTAATGGTACCGGTGCTTCTTTGGTAGGTTCTTCAGGTTGATTTAATTTACGACGACGTATCACGATCCAACCACAACCAATTAACGCAATCACCGTCAAGATGAGGCTGATATATCCCACAGAGTTTATTCACGAAATGAAACGCTTGAGTGTCAATCTGCAACTGGTTCTTTATTGCTCTTCAAAGACTTATCACTATGATTACAATTACTATTCAAATGTATGTGTGAGAGGGAGAGAGTCACAATTGTTACAATTTCAATTCATTTACATAATTACAATTCAAGTCATATACATCATTACAATTCATATACATCATCTCCCTTTTCCAGTTTGTGTATTTTTACATTTTATCATACCTAAGTCTGTCTGGTGCCGCGACTTGACGACCATACCTAGTTCGATATCCTGAATTATTTACAGTCTCAGGTGAACTTGAATTTGCATGATTTTCTTCCTGCCCGTCATAATAATTGTATTCATTATATGCTTTTATAACTTTTGGTGAATTTAAAGAAGGCCTAATGTGTATGTTATTTCGTCTAACTACATTGCCCAGTTCATTTTGTAATAAGAATGACCTTGGTGCACTATGTTCACCCACTATTCTAGCCGGTGTCCACGATTTGTCTCGATTCTTATTGTGTTGATAGGTGACATTCTGCCCTAATTTCAGCTTATGTTTGCCAGTCTTCACTCTCTTGTCGTGGTATTTTTTATAATTCTTCTGATTGTTCATCAGTTCTATCTTGGCGTTTTCTGCCACTTTTGGCTGCAATAGGTTTTTTCTTATAGGGAGTTTGGAACGCAGCTGTCTGCTCATCAGCATTTGTGCAGGTGAGTAGCTTAGTTTGCTTACGGGAGTACATCGATATTCAAGCAGCGCGATCTCCAAGTCCTCTTGCCCGTCCCTGCATTTCTTCAAAATATTTTTTGCAATTCCTACTGCTTTCTCCGCTAGTCCATTTGACCGTGGATAATGTGGACTACTCGTTTGAAAGATGAAATTCTATTCTCTGCTAAACTGTTGGCATTCAAAAGATAAAAATGGCATATTGTCGCATACGACTTTTTCCGGGATGCCGTGGACGCTAAATATTTGTTTGAGTGCTTTTATAATAGCGTCTGAGTTTTTGCATTTCAATCTTCGAATTTCTATATATTTTGAATAATAGTCTACAACAACTAAATGGCTTTCACCACTCAGGTCCAGAATGTCACAACCTACTACCTGGAATGGCAACTCGGGGATTTCATGGGGTATTAACGGTTCATGTGTTTTAGACGGTCGATACTTTTCACAAATGTTGCATTTACTGATAAAATTTTCTATGTCAATGTTCATATTCGGCCAATAAATGAGTGATTTGGCTCGTATTTTAGTTTTTGTAATTCCCATGTGAGATTCATGTAATGCTTTTAGAATTTTATGTCTGTAGTTCTGAGGGATGATAATTGATAAAATAGTAATTCATTTTCTTTATATATTTCGTTCCGTATTTTAAAATACATTTTGATTGCAGTGGGTACTTTAGTCATGTCTGGTGGCCAACCATTTTTGCAAAATTTGTCAATTAATTGTGAATCAGAGTCAACTTTCGTCGCCTCAATTAATTCTTCTGTTCTGGCGGAACTTACGTTTACTGAGTGCACCATATCATCCAGAGATTCAATGTTTTCGGCTTTATCATGTACATAATTTCTTGACAAGTAATCTGAAATTTGTAAGTTTTTGCCAGGTATGTATTTCACTTCTAAATTATAAGGAAGAAGTTTAATTCTCATTCTTTGTAATCTAACCGAGTATATTTTGTTCAAAGGTTTTTTCATAATGCTAACATTTGGTTTATGATCGGTGTGAAGCTCTATCTTTTTGAGGCCGTAGATCATATTGTGAAAACGTTTACATGCGTACACCATAGCTAAGAATTCTTTCTCTGTTTGCGAATAATTAATTTCAGCATCTGTAAGGCTTTTTGATGCATACGCGACTGGCTGCTTATCCTGCATTAAAACACATCCTACACCAAATTTTGAGCTGTCGGTTTCAATGATAACCTCTTTCCTCGGATCAAAGTTTCTTAAAATTTGCATCTTACTAATCCTTTCTTTAAGTTTGTCAACGCATTGTGCATGAATTGGTAACCATGTGAAAACGGTATCGCCTTTTAACAATTGCCGCAGGGGTGCACTGTCATGCGCTAAATTTGGTATAAATTGCCTTAGGTAATTTACTGTACCGAGGAATGACATTAGTTCTTTCTTGGTTTTCGGATATGGCAGCTCTTGTATAGCTTTTACTCTGTCTGGATCTATCATGCAGCCACGTTCAGAGAAAGTATGCCCTAAGTAGCTAACCTGCCTTACACAGTACTGTAATTTCTTCGGGTTGAATTTTACACCTATCTCCCTCGCACGATTAATAACTTTTTCTAGTATATCATCATGAGATTTTCTCGAATCTGCGAAAATGAGTATATCATCCATGTATATAATCACATTATCTATGTCGCCGAAAAATTTCGTATTAAATTTGTGAAATTCTTCACTTGCGGAAGCAATACCAAATGGTAAACGATTAAATCTATAACATCCAAAGGGAGTACTAAATGTGCAATATTCTCTCGATTTTGGATTCAATTCAATCTGCCAGAAACCTTCTTTAAGGTCCAGTACTGTGAAAAATGACATGCCCTGCAACTTGTGTGCCACCTCTTCAGCTGTAGGTAAAACTATAAAATCCTTCTTAATGTGTTTGTTGAGTTCTTGGGGATCTAAGCATATTCTAATAGTACCATCCTTTTTTTCGACAATGACTAAATTATGTATCCAGCCATTTGGATAATCTACCTTAGAAATCACACCTAATTGCACTGCTTCTTTTAGTTTCTTTTTGACACGATCAGTCAACGCAATTGGAATTTTTCGAGGAGCTCTGGCTACTGGACTAACATTTTCTTTTAAATTAATATTTCCTTGTCCAGGAAATTTCCCTAAATCCGAAAAAACATCTATATTCTTTTTGACAAATATTTGCTTTTCATTTTCGGTTTCCAACATTCCTACTCTTTTGATCATTCCCATCCTAACACACGTTTCTAAGCCTAGAATTGGCGTTGATGTTACATCGGCTACAATGAATCTTTCCGAGAACACTTTATTTTTATATTTGACGTTTAATTGAACCGTACCGAATGACCTTATTTTGAACCCACCAAAAGCCTGTAACGTTACTTGCACTTATTCTATTGGAGTGTCGTGTTTAATGTTATTCATTATGGTTAAAGGTATTACATTTACCTCAGACCCGCTATCTAACTTGAAATTGATTGGTTTATTGTTAATTATAATTTTTTCATGCCAATGTGATTTCTGTTTCACTTCACTAATTTTATGTACCGAAATTGTATCAATGTATTGATCGTCACTGTTTACTTCACTTGAGGTGTGGTCGCCAATACTTATTTCATTTGTGTGCTTACTATTACACATCAATGCAAAATGGTTTAGTTTCTTACATTTAGAGCAAAATTTACCGTAAGCCGGGCACCGATTTACTAAGTGTTTGTATGAACATCTTGTACAATTTATAAAACTACCGTTTCTAAACGATTGATT
Source organism: Nemotelus pantherinus (assembly GCA_963978885.1). Taxonomy (NCBI): domain Eukaryota; kingdom Metazoa; phylum Arthropoda; class Insecta; order Diptera; family Stratiomyidae; genus Nemotelus; species Nemotelus pantherinus. Next base: position 182,244,110 of record OZ022264.1, on the reverse strand, counting down.
TTCATATTTTTTAACAAATTTTTTATGTTGATTTGTACCTTCGGTTACAACATTTTTTGTGTTTGCGGACAAATCTCTAGATCTACTTAAATTTAAAGAATTGCAAAGTACCTCATTTTGAACGATTTTGTTCTGTGCTGTCGTAATTTCATTCACCCTACACATGTCTATCGCCTTCTTGAGGTCCAAATCATCTACTCTTAGCAATCTATCCTGTAGCGCTAAATCATTGATTCCCAGCACTATACGGTCCCGTAGCATGGAGTCCATAGTTTCATCCGACCCAAATTCACAATTTTTTATTAGCGCCGTTATCTCCGTCATGAAATGATCGAAGCTTTCTCCTTCAGCCTGTTTTCGCTGGTGAAATATAAACCGCTCGTAGACGATATTTTTTCTTGGATTGCAGAAAGTCTCGAATGCTTGCATAACCTTCGATATTTCCTTTCTGTCTGCTCCGGTAATATCCAATGTGTTGAAAATTTCGATAGCCTCTTCTCCCAATAAATTCAGTAGAATAGCCACCTGTACTTCACTGCTTTCTTTGTTCTTCCTCGTTGCTGTCATGAAGATCTCAAATCGCTGTTTGAATCTTCTCCAGTTTTCTTTCAAATTCCCCATGAAACTTAGCGCTGGAGGTGCTTTAAATGACTCCATTATTGCACTGTACAATCACTTTTTGTTTTTTTTTTGCTAAAACTTTGCTTTTGAGTTAAGTTAAGTTATATTGAAATTTAATTATTCCGGCTGCGCCATGTTTTATTCACGAAATGAAACGCTTGAGTGCCAATCTGCAACTGGTTCTTTATTGCTCTTCAAAGACTTATCACTATGATTACAATTACTATTCAAATGTATGTGTGAGAGGGAGAGAGTCACAATTGTTACAATTTCAATTCATTTACATAATTACAATTCAAGTCATATACATCATTACAATTCATATACATCAAATGATGTATATGATGTTTCTTAATGTTATCTGGCATGCTCACTTGCAAAGTTGCTAGTTGTTCCTTTAGCAACATCAGTTCCTTAGTCTGCGAATGAAATTGGCTTTTGTACCCATCCTCAGGAGCTTCAGATGTTTTCTCTACAGCAATTAGATCAGTGATGTCTCTAACTGGTGTGTAAGAAGTATATCTTTTCGTTCCTAAGATATTACTCCCCGTAATAGTCAACAAAGACTGCCTGATGACACAATTCCCATGCATCGTTATTATGCCGGAACCATGAAGTACCATTTCCGTTAGACGTTTTCCACATACAACATTAATCGATGTTTCTCTATCCAAAACGTATATCCACTGATTCGGATTATGCAGTTGAGTCCAGTGAGGCGCAGGTCCAACTACCTTTGTTGTACATGAAGATGTTGCTGTTGCATGACTGAGTATACTCATTTCGCAGGCACTCTGGGCTGCACCTTTCCTAAATAATGGTCCATAATGCCGACATAGAAATTGGTCTTCATTAAGTGACACACATTGGCGGAACTCATCTTCTTTAACTGGATAATATTTATTCATCAGTATTCAAAAAAGTTCGGGTACTTCTTGAACGCTTTGATATTAAAGCAGTTCCAACCAGTAAAACTAAAAAATTAGGTACTATACTATGTCACGTCAAAGACAAAAAGGATAAAAAGGAAAAATGTGGAGTCTATAAAATTACCTGCCCAGAATGCGAAAAAATATACATCGGGCAAACGAAACGGTTAGTTGGTGTTAGACTAACGGAACATAAACGGGAAGCAGCTTCAGCGAGGAAAAAGAATACAACATTAGTACGTTCAGCAGTAGCAAAGCACATATTGGAGGAGGATCACAACATAACTTGGGACAACGTGGAGGTGATCAAGGAGGTACAGCAGGTGCGAAAACTGGATGCGTACGAAAGCCTGCACATATGGAAAACCCCTATGCATAGAAGACTAAACACAGACCAAGGAAACTGTGCATCACCACTGTTCAGGCTAATTTGAATATTCATTTCATAGTGAGGAGGATAATTTAATTAATATGGATAATAAAGTAATTAATAGGCAATTAGTTGGTAATTAGTATAAAGTCCATTAATAGACAATTAGTTGGTAATTAGTATAAGTCAATAGTTTAAAAGTAAGCTCCATAAGTAGCATACATAAGTCAGATTAAGATTAGACTGATAGACACTGAAGAAGAGGGCAGATTACCCTCGAAATATCGATATTTGTCACAAAATTCAATATATCTAGCTTCTAAAGGAAAAATCGGTTTTTTTATTAAAATAATATTAAAATATATGGATAATATTGTTCTCTATGCAGGTCCGTGATCAAATACGGTGATGACGGAGCCAAGGCAACGAAATTGAGGTCTGCCTTAAAGGGAACTGGCACTACCTTTAGTATTTCAAACTGTCCTGTAGCCACTAGCGGGATTTTTATTGTGAAAATAACATACTCATCTGTTATTTGCCCCTTCATAGCCATTAGATTGTAAAACTTCCGCAACTCCTTTGTTTCTAATGGTAAATTCAAAGTTGGTGGTAGCATTGCTTTTAGTTTTGTTAACTCTATTTGTAGTTGTTCTGGAGGCAACAATTCCGGGTTGAGTTTTCCATGATGTGAGTCTGTCACAATGTTTATTAGTGAATCTTGAATCCTTCGATGATTTATTAATAGCGTAGAAGCCTGAAACGTAATTTCTGTGATCTGTTCAGAAATTTCTTCCCTTTGTTGTAGACTATTCAGCATGTTTCTTGTTTGGTTGAATTTATTTTCGATATACTTAAATTCCTTCTCAATGTCTTCTTGACTCTTTTTCATAATGGTAAGCGTGCTATCAATAAATGATGTTTGATTGTTTAACTGCCTTGCAACTTCTTGTTCATTTTTGTGGAGTGCATTTATCGTCGTAGCTATTTCGTCTGCATCATCGGCATATAATATTCCGAAAAGAGTATGAGCAACGTTTCCAATGAAGTTAAAAGCACCTCGTTTACTGCGTATGAGTGTCGTTGGTCTCAGTAATTTGTTGTTAAGTTCTAAATCGGAAATGGCTCTCTCCAACTGGGTTCCGATACTTGAGCAGCTATTCGAGGGTGACCCACCTTTACATAAATTTTTTATTACCTATTACCTCTGGATATCTTTCAATAATCTCAAACTCTTTCCAGTAAGGTTTCATATTGAAATACGTCACCATCTTCCATTCACTTGTAGTTATCCCCACCGGACCCAACCTTTCAAAGTAGAAGCCAAGATTTTTATCAAATGGCTTGTTTTCTATTGATTACATCGTTGATGATATGAAGAGGCAAGTGCAAAATAATGTTACTAATGCTGATCCTAGTGATGGTCGCAAGCGTTTTAATGGTTGTTGATTAGGTTCTGGTGGTCGCGGGCAACCCTGCTTTAATGTTGGTAATTTCTCGTTGTTATTTTTTGTACATTTTTCTTCAACAGGTTTTCTGAGTTCATTATCGTCTGGAAATAAAGGTGCAAGTCGATTTACTGCACGTTTCAGAGTTCCACCAGTTGTTTTCACATCTACCACTCGAACAACTCCATCTTCACCTTTGTACGTTTTTATTATTCTGCCTAATGGCCATTGCAGCGTTGGAAGGTTATCTTCTTTGATTATGACCATGGTGCCGATTTCAACATTCGGTAAACGATCCTTCCATTTATATCGATGTTGCAGCTCACTCAAGTACTCCAAGCTCCAACGTTTCCAAAATTCGTGTTTTATGTTGGACACGATTTTCCAGCGAGTGTTTAGATTAGTCTTCAAAGATGATGCCAGTGAATCCACTGGAGCTGTAAGTGGTTCACCTATCAAAAAATGCCCGGGCGTAAGAGCGTATAAATCATTGGGATCATTGGACATGGGGGTGATCGGTCTTGAATTTAGGATCGACTCGATTTCAATGATCACAGTTTCCAGCTCTTCATACGTTAATGATGCAGTGTTGATACTTCGAACTAAGAGATGTTTAGCAGACTTGACAGCTGCCTCCCAAAGTCCTCCAAAATGAGGAGCTCGTGGAGGAATAAAATTGAAATCAATTCCTATTTTACTGCACGTCGAAGTAATCTTCTCGAGTCCTGCCTTGTCATGAACAGCAGACGATAATTCTGCTAGTTGATTTCTAGCTCCAACAAAATTTGTTGCATTATCGCAATAAAGATTTCTGCAGTGTCCTCGACGAGCTATGAACCTTTTAAGGGAGGCTATGAAGGCATCGGTTGTTAGATCACTCACGACTTCCAAGTGAACAGCCTTTGTAGCGAAGCAACAGTAAACTGCCACATATGCTTTGTATGGTCGTTTTCCTCTAATTTTGTGATGTATCCAGAAAGGGCCACAGAAGTCCACTCCGGTTTTTAAGAAAGGACGTGCAGGCTGAATTCTTGCTGATGGTAAATTGCCCATAAGCTGTTGAAACACGACCGGTTTGGCTCTGATACAACGGACACAATGTTGAACGGTTGATCTAGCCATTATTTTTCCTTTTATTGGCCAGAATCTTTGTCGTATTTGTGCCAATAATGGCTGTGGTCCACAGTGCATGTTCCTCATATGAGTTTCTTGCATAATCAGCTTCACAATTGGGTCATTGTATGGGAGCAGCATTGGATACTTAGCGTCATATGGCAGTGATGATGACTGTAATCGACCTCCAACTCGCATAATACCCTTTTCATGTAAAAATGGCGATAAACTGACCAAAGAGTTGTTGCTGTTCACTTTTCCATTTATGCTTAATTGCTTAATTTCATCCTTGAATTCCGTTTGCTGTACTGTTTTTATTATGACATGCAATGCATTTTCAAGCTCTAGTAGACTCAGTACAAGCGATGAGCAGGAACCATTGTCAGCCTTCTTGATACGTCCAATGAATCTTAACATATAGCCAACGATTTGTTGCAGTTTCGGAAATGAATTTTTCGAGTTAACTTTATATATAATATCTTCAGCTGTTGAAACAGATGCAGACACAGCAGTTGGTACCTGTGTACCCCGTTTTCGTTCAGAGCACTCGTCAGGTAAGTCTGTTTTCTGAATTGCGATGGGCCAGCTTGATGCGGGTCCGGACAAAAATAAGGGTCCGTAAAACCAAATGTTGCAAGATGGCATCTGTCCAGGTTTCAATCCCCGGGATAACACATCGGCTGGATTGTGTTTTGTGGGCACATATCTCCATTGATCAGTCAGTGTAAGCTCTTGAATTCTTGCAATTCGATGTGTAACAAATGTCTGATAGGCTGATGAGTTCGAATTAATCCAACTTAATACGACCTGAGAATCTGTCCAGAAGCTTATGCGATTGTTTCCATAGTTCAGCTCTTCTACCACGCGTGTCATAAGTTGTGCACCCAGGAGTGCTGCACACAACTCCAATCGTGGAATTGTTTGAGTTTTAAGCGGAGCGACACGTGATTTTGCACATAAGAGTCTGACTTTGACTGTGCCATCTTGAAGTGCTGCACGCACATAGATTGCGGCACCGTACGCCCTTTCTGATGCGTCCGTAAAGCAATGTAACTGAATGTTCCGCGGTATCTGATGGTTGAAAATATGTCTGGGAATTTTTGTGTTGTTGAGAGTTTGCAATTCACTTCGAAACATTGCCCATTCATGTTGGTATTCTTCTGATAGTACGTCATCCCAGCCAAGCTTGAATTGCCATAATTTCTGAATAAAAATCTTTGCCATTACAACAACCGGTGCGAATAATCCAAGTGGATCATAAAAACGTGCAATATCTGATGCCACTGTTCTTTTTGAGATAACTGAACTCGTATCAATATTTGTTTTTATGCAGAAATCATCCTGTAGTGGAGTCCATGAAAGGCCAAGGGTCTTTACAGCCTTATTGTCATCAGTAGCTAGCTCCAGGTTGACTTCTTGATCTTCCTTTGGGACACCTTGCAATAATCGTGAATGGTTGGCGCTCCATTTACGCAACTTGAAACCTGCACTTTGTAAAATTGAAGTAATTTCTTGTTGGACTTGAAGTGCTTCGGCCAAACTATCGGCTCCTGTCAGACAATCGTCAACGTAGAAATCTCTTTCGATCACTGCTGCACCCAACGCAAACGATGATTTTGCTTCTTTAGCTAATTGCTGCAGGCACTTTGTTGCAAGGTATGGTGCCGATCGAGTTCCATAAGTAACTGTTTTTAATTGGTAATATTTCAAACAGTCCATTGGAGTTTTCCTCCATACAATTAACTGCAACATTTCGTCATCTGGATGAATTAAAACTTGTCTGTACATTTTCTCAATGTCGGTGACAAATGCGTATCTTGGTAGCCGAAACCGGAGAAGAATGGAGAACAAATCCTTTTGTACTATTGGACCTTTATGCAAGATATCATTAAGTGATTTGCCAGAAGACGATTTTGAAGAGGCATCAAACACTACACGTAGTTTTGTAGTACTGCTATCTGGTCGTAAGACACAGTGATGGGGAATGAAGTAATGAGGAGATGAAATTCCTTCCTGGCTGACTTCCTTCATATGCCCAAGATTCTCGTATTCATCCATGAACTCAGCGTATTGTTTTTTTAGCTGAGGATTTGATGTTAGTCGACGCTCAAGCGATAAAAATCTTCTTGTAGCTGTCTGTAATGATGATCCAAGAGAGGTTGAATTGTCTAGCATTGGTAGCTTGACGACAAAACGTCCTGCTGATGTTCGTCTAGTGTGATGATTAAAGTGAGCTTCGCATTCTTTCTCTGCAACAGACAACATTTTATTTTGCTGTACTGGCTCTTCAATATCCCAAAAACGAGTGAGGAGTTTGTCTATAGATTCTTCTTCCGCACTGTTTATTCCACAAACGAAAGTTTCTTGTGGGACTTCCGAAAACTTGCCAACTATTATCCACCCAAGCAGCGTATTTTGTAAGATAGGTAGATGGTCAGCTAGATGAATACGTCCTGCCAGTGATATCAAAGGGTAAAACTCAGCTCCTAGCAGTAGATCGATTTTATCCGGCCGGTTAAAATCAGGGTCGGCAAGTTGGACATTCGATGGTAATGGCCAATTCGTTATGTCTATCCTCTGCGATGGCTGATCCGAAATAATTTGTGGAATGACAAAAGCTTCCATAGATGTTGCATATGCAGTTGTTCGTGATTGAAAACTGAGATGAACACGTCGATGAGCTTCACTCTTTGCCTTTCCAATGCCTTCAATATTTAATGACGTTGGCTTAGAAGATATTCCTAGGCGCTTCACTAGTCTTTCTGTCACCATATTGATTTGTGACCCAGAATCCAAAATTGCTCGACATTCTACCCTTTCTCCATTGATTGACATCAACTGTATTCGCGCTGTGCTTAGGAGTACATATCCTGTGGCTCAAGCCTGCACGGAAGCGGTTAGGGTTGTCGATGACCTTTTTTCAATTCTGGCCCCGTGATCAGTTGTTATTGTTTGTGGTTGAGTGTCTTCAATATGCAGCAACGTATGATGTTTTTTATTACACTTCAAACAGTTGCGTGAAGTGCATGTAGAGATTCTATGCCCTGCCTTTAGGCAATTAAAACATAGCTTATTTTCCTGCACGTATTGCTTTCGCTTTGTTGTTGGCAATTGAAGAAAGTTTCGACAATTGTTCAAACTATGCGTGTCATGTTTGCAAAGTTTGCAATTGATGTTGTTTCTTGTCTTTTCTGCTTGAATTGTTGATGTTACTGTCGTACAAGTCTTCACACCACTCGGCTTTGCCTTTTGTGAAATCGCTTCCAGAGATTGGAATCTGAATTCTAAAAACTTCAGGAACTCATCCATCTGTTGAAGCTCTCTAGGATCCTTTAATGATTGTTCGTAAAGGATTCTTGTTGCCTTATCCAGTTTTTTGATCAGCATGTGCAGTAATAAAGGTCCCCAATTGTCTGTTGGTATTTTTAATGCTTCCAGTGCTAACAAACTTTCCTTTGTTGTATCATGTAAAGCCTTTATGCTGCTTGACGATGTCGTATCGGAGTTATTGGTGGGTTGCTCAAGAAGTCGTTGAAGAATCGTGGATGCCAAAACCCTTTTATTGTGGTATCTATCTTTTAAAGTGGTCCATGCTATCTCGTAATTCTCCTTCGTTAATGGGAGATGTCTAACTAGTCGTTCTGCTTCACCAGTTAAGTTGGTTTTTAGATACCACATCTTTTGAATGTTATCTAATGGTCTTTTGTGAATGATCTCCACAAAGAGGTCATAGAATTGTGGCCAATGTAAATAATTACCATCAAACTTTGGGATAGTTATCTTTGGTAAATCAATTTCTGGTTTTTGGCCACCTTTAACTATAGCTGGAATTGGTTGACTACTCAGCTTGACGGCCAGTGTAGGCAGCACAGATTGTACTTCTGTTTCAAGTTCAATGTAGTCCTTCATGGAGTATCCGACAGTCTCAGGTTGTTCCATTGCTTCACATATAGTGTAATGGTTAGACTCAATTTGTTTCCAGAGCTGATCAAACGAGTTCATCTTATATTCGTAGTATGAATTAGGCTGATTATCTTCAATATTCAATGTCAAAAGCCTTTTCATTGATGCTATTAGCGCTTTCTGTTTTCGGACAGTTCCCACAGTGTTCCCTATTTGTTCTGTCTGACAAATTGTTCGTTGCTCCGCTATTTGCTCTGAGCCTTTAATTGAATGCTGCATCTTTGGAGTCCCTTTTGATTCACTAATGTCTTTAGTGATTACCTTTCGGTGATGGCTGACCAAAGCTCCTATTTCAATGAAATAGTCTTTCGTGAAATACGCATGTTGTCGCGACCCGTCAGCGACTTGCAATATTTTGTTATGAGTCGCCTCAAATTTGGACCAACCGTCCTCTAATAACTTTAACCATTTTTCATAGTAGGTTCTAGTTTTTCTTGCCTCGGTATCTCCTTTAAAGAGACAAATGAGCTGCTGGATTTCTTCTCCAGTTCGTTGCTGCTCAATAGCTAATTCTTCAACTGTGGACATCTTGACTCTTTCAGCGAGTTTGCTTCCTTACAGTTGCGATGTTGAATTATCGTTCGTACTTCTAACAATTCGCCGAGTTGAATTGCTGTAGCGATTCGCTGAGTTGGATCGCGTGAATGAACAATAGTTCGCGATGAATGGTATAATTCGCCTGGTTGAATTATACAATTTTCCGTTGATACTCCTTCCTGCAGCGATGTCTATCATTATCCTCACTGATAATAATTTATTGATTCAAAGAATACTGCTCTTTGAATCACGTCGGGGTCACCAAAATGTATACTCTGCGTTGGATGCTGATGCGGTACTTGAACCACATCAGCTTGCAAAGTTTGAAAAGAAGATATTCAAGCACTTGAACCTGAACACCTTGAAATAAATGTCGATGTGATATATGTTGATTGTCTAGAGACAATATTGTATACGGATCTTGAGATGCTTCTGTTGAGTCCTTCCTAACAAAGCGGTGAGGCCGCAGTTAATGCTGGCACCATGTTTAAGCTACCCTTAAACATTTGCCGTGCTTTCTATTTGCTTTGCAAGAAAACCTCGCAAGAGCAGAATATAACTGTATTAACACACACCTGGTTCGTGAGGAACTCAATTTATTATTCAAAATCACTCTTCTTATATCTTTCATTCAATAATCTTACTTCCTACATGTGAAAAATGCATCATAACATAAATTGTTACCTTAACCCAAATATTACTTCTACATACAAAATGCACTTAATCAGAATAACATAACTTGTCGCCTTAA
>OZ022264.1:182196881-182219381 GCA_963978885.1 Nemotelus pantherinus | reverse complement strand
GGTAAATTTACCGTAAATTTTGGCTCCTTTGTAAAGTTCTATGAATTCGATCATTAGTGTGTGATTAAATTTTGGCTAGTACGCATAAATAAGTGAGATATTGTGTTTTAAAATGCCAGGCAAAAGATTATCCTTTGAGTTAGTTCAGATGATATACTATAACCACCAATTAGGTAAAAGTGCGCAGGAACTGTCGGAAATGTTTTGTGTAGCACGAAAGACAGTCTATAACGTTATAAATCGTGCTGAAAATGAGGATAGATTGGAGCCAAAGTGTGGAGCTGGCCCAAAACCAAAAATATTTTATCGTATAGAGCACTTTAGTAAGAAAACTTGATAAAAACCCCTGGATTTCGACCAGAACACTTGCTAGGAAACTCAAGGAAGAGTGTGATGTTGCTGTTTCCTATGAAACAGTACGACAGGCCATCCTACGAAATAAGTTCTCATCAAGAGCTGCACGAAAGAAACCACTGCTTTCTGCACTAAACATCGAAAAGCGTTTTTCCTTCGCTATGATGCACCTTTCTCAACCCGTTTACTTTTGGGACGACGTCATATTCTGCGATGAGACGAAAATGATGTTGTACTACAATGATGACCCGACTAGAGTGTGGCGCAAGCCTTTACCATCGTTGGAAAATCAAAATATCATTCCGACTGTAAAATTTGGTAAGTTATCCGTTATGATTTGGGGGTGCTTCTCAAGCAGAGGAATAGGAGACTTGGCATTCATCGAGTCAACAATGGACGCCCAACAATATTTGCATATCCTTAAAACATATTTGGCAAGCAGTGCGCAGAAATTCGGGTCTATGCATAACAACAAACCAAATTTTAAGTTTTACCAGGACAACGATCCCAAACATAAGGCCCACATGGTGTGAATGTGGCTCCTATACAACTGCGGAAAAAAGATGGATACGCCAGCCCAGAGTCCTGACTTAAATCCCATCGAAAAATTATGGGCCTACTTAAAAAAAAAAACTCTAGCGCACCTGAACCGCTAGAAACACTAATGTTCGAAGAACAGTAGAAGAATCGTGTAGATTTTGAGTGCATATTCCACCACATGTGCTGCTTATTACGACCAAACTGTTTCAAATGCCACGTTTTACTTTGGTATCAAGAATGCATTATAACTCATATGGTGGAAGGTTTCAGATATTACCACTGGCATGAATTTCAACGTTTATGAGAGCAAAACACGAGTTAATTATATTCGTTATCAGTTGCTTATTTCACATAATTTTGAAAGCAGCATCTCATATAACATCAATGAAGAAAATGCTCAGTGCCTGCAGCACTGTAACTGAAGTTGGTGTTTGGGGCTGCGATCCAAAAATTTGCAGAAATTTGCGAATTGCAACATTGATTATTTATTTTAATTGTAAATGTTTCCGGTATGAATACTAACTGTAAGCGTTTATTGATACAAAAGTAGCACAACCGACTCGTGCTGGCAATGTTCTGCCAGTATCAAAGCCAAGAATATATCACATCTGCTTCACGTTGTTATATAACATTCGAAGTTAAAGGAGTATAAAGAAATTTAGAGTTACCTGCAGCGAGTTTTTTCAAATAATCGAAAGCTTAATATTTTCTGTTTATTGTCACTACAATATCATTACCATTTGAAAATTCTACGATAAAACCGCTTAATAAAGATATTGCAAACAAACACAAAACCAACAATAGCTGGCAACCCAATCGTGGCTTTTCAACCAAATTTGGCCTGAATAATGTTTATGACAGGTTTCATTAATTGTATGTATTGATTTCATGACTGCACTGGAAGTTATAGTGCAAAAAGTTGTATTTTCCTGAGCGAATTTTCAAAACCAAAGACACAAAAATTACCATAGCTGGTAGCACCAATCAAATTTATCAACCAAATTTCCACCAAACAGAGATTAGAGTTAGGTTTAGCTACTGTGCCAATTTCATGAAAATCTGGTAATTTTTTCACATTTCATAGGGCAAAAAGCAGTTTTTTTTCTTTGTAATTTTTCAAGATGGCACCACTGGCACAGACTTGCCCACAATTCAAAATCGCTTCTATCAAATCTGGTCTTACTTAAGTCCAATGCATTCTGTAAATTTTAGCTGTATCTGATTATTGGTTCGTGAGTTTCCGTGAACAGAAGTTTTTGATGCTAAAAATATAGGTTAACTGGGAGAGGGTTACCGTTCTTGTCCGACATGAAATTTCCAAAGTTTTATTTTGAACGTGTAGATAAAACATAAGATTTATATACATATTGGTTTTATTGTAAGAAACGGACATTTTTTTGAATATTCGATGGTTTGAATGTTTTCACTTCCAAATTTTTTTTTTCAAAATGAAGACACCAAAATTATCATAGCTGGCAACTCCAACCGAATTTTTCAACCAATTTTCTACCAAACGTGGCTTAAGGTAAGGTCTAGCAATTGTGTGAGTTTCGTCAAAATCGAACGATTCAATCAGAATTTATAGGGCTAAAAACAGTTATCTTTTTTAGTGGTTTTTCAAGATGGCACCACTGGCACAGAATCGCTCGCATTTCAAAATCACTTCTATCAGACCTGGTCCTATTTAAGACCAATACATTCTGCAAATTTCAATTAATTCTGCTCATCGGATCGTGAGTTTCCGTGAACAGAAGTTTTTGATACTAAAAATATAGGTAACTTGGGCAAGGGTTACCAGGCGTGCCCGTTATACCATATCTTTTTTTTTTTTTTGGTTATGTAAACAAAGCACAAGATTTACATATGAGTGGCTTTTTTTTGAAGAAACGGCATTTTTTCAAGAGAGACGATGATTTGGAGGTTTTCACTTTCAGTGCCTGCCCTAGCTACAGGGTTGCCAGTACGCTCATTAAAATTAGAATTAGGTATAATGAATCTTTTGTCATCGTCGCCTGATAGGCTTACTTTATTAACTAATCTAGTATAAATAAGATGCTTATCACATCTGGACACATACATTTTGCTAAACATTTTAATTTTATTATTTTGAGCACATTTAAGAAAGTCTGATGGTTCTATTTCTCTATTTACTACAGATTTTTTTATTCCTTTTATCTTTTTAATGCATGATTTATCGGTGACTAAACAATAAGATTTGGCTTTAGTGCCAATGAATTCCGTAATGGGAGCTAGAGGGCTTTCAGCCTTAAATTTCCCCAGTACTTTTTTATTTGCATGTGGAATATGATATGGGTTATCTATATCATAATTGCTTGTATCAAATAAGTTAATGTTATTTTTAATATCTTCATAAATATCGGATGTTTTAATGTCAGAGATGAATGAGTCTGTGTCCATATAGAGAAGTTACTCCCGATCTTTATATTTATTTTGAATAAAATTAGAATGAAAATCATACATGAGTGTTTTCGATAAATCAAGAATTGCGAACTCGGTATATATAGGCTTTTTATATTCAACATTCACCCGTTTCATTTGAATCAGAACCAAATCCTCATTGATTTCTTTACTACTGTGAAAGTTGGGTCTGCTAATATAATAATTTGCCCCTTTTTTCTTGACGATGTTTTCGCAATGGGTTGAAACTATTACATCAACATACTTGTTCACGTTTTCCATCGTTTTGCCAAAAACGCTGTGGTTCATTAATTTATAAAAGTCTTTCTCGAAATCAGATGTGGCTTTTGTACGCATTTTCGGTATTTAAGTCTATATAAGTTTTTAGCCAGTGTGACTAAGTAAATTCTAATCCCTGGTTTATCTTTACTAATTTGAGCCCGAACCGTAAACACTGTTTTAAATTTCTATAATGAATAATATAATTCTGTTTATCAGATTCAGTTGCCAACAATTTTTTGTATTTTGAAGTTTCAAGAGGGGGAACTTGATTTTCTGGGCAAAATGGGAGATCATTATGAGCTGAATGGAGTTCTATTGGATAATGTAAGTCGACAGACAAAATGATACCCTTAGAAGCATCGTCTTCAATATTCATTACATCCAAGCGCTCAATTTCATGGCTATTTAGCCAGCGGAAGTTGCTGATGGGTAAGTACTGACTCATTGCCCACCCGTAAAGATTATTTGCATCCACATACAAAATGTAGTTACTAGCAAAATTTGAGTCATATTGGGAGATGTATTTGTTATTTGCCCTTGAATGTCTCTTACTGCATTGACATAGCCCGCCCCTTATCCCACGCTTTACAAACTGATACATATCAATATCAGTCAACAGTTCAAGTTCGACTTTAGTGCTTTTCAGCATACTATCCCAACTAATACCTAGTACTATACTCTTCGCGAAACGAATTCAACGGTCAAATCCCATACAAAAAGAGCTTTAATGACGAATTGAAAAGCTCTTTTTGTATGGGATTTGACCGTTGAATTCGTTTCGCGAAGAGTATAGTACTAGGCATAAGTGAGCGTGCTGTGAAATGAGCCGGATCAAGTTTATAGGTCTGCAAGCATACATTTCTGAACTCCTCAAATATATCTGTCAGTAGCAGCACATCTGTGATCAGGCATATATCCGAGTATTGACCTAAAGTTTGGCAGTTGAATTATCTCCAAACATTTTGAACGTGGTCATACTCTGCGTCGGTGATGCCGCTATTTTGCAATGTGCTATAAAATGATGATTTAGCTGGTAAGGATGGCTCATTGAGTATCGAAACAATCAATGTACTCATAAGGAAAAACACCTTTCTTAACGACAAGTTCAAGCAGCTCATCGTTGTGATGATATCGACGGGTTTCGAAAAATTCGTCTTTGCTGAGGTTTTGGGCAAGTTGGTCTAAACTACAGCTCATGAATCGGTATGAGTCGATAAACCTTAACGCAATGTTTTGTTCATCGATCCTCATGTATTTCGTGAAGGAAATGTATTTCTCCTTATTTTTGGGAATGACACTGATATTATTAGAATCTTCTCCAAAGTTTGGAAATATGAAATGGGCGTCATAGCCACTCAAGTTATGGAAAACAACTGGAATGAACTTGGGCACTCTATAAAGAAGATTGCAATTATTACATGCTGCACCTCGAAATGTTAAGTTCCAGTTAAATGAAAATGGTCTCGCACTTTCTGAATTTCCGGACCATATATATGACAAGATATAGAGGGTAGAAACTGTGTTTCCTCTGCAGCTGTTATTTGCATCAGCTTATTGTTTTTTTTAAGATTTTGATTATCTTCTCAGCATCACGCTGCAGCCTAGTCAAGAAAACATCAACACATCCTTCACCTCGAAATATTTCTAGTTTGTTAAGAGTTGAATCATAACTACATTTGATATAATATGCAAAGCTGAATGGTAAGTGCTGATGAGTGCTCTCTGTAAATGAACTTTCAGGGCAAGGTGAACATGAATGAATTGGTTGTAATATAGCTTCGAAATCTGCATAGACTATGAAGGGGACTTTGAGCTGCTTCCCGAAATTTTCGAATTTCAAAATTTTATCATTGTCTGTTGGTAGAATTGTGCGGATTTTATTGCAGTCATGCTCAATATGTTTATTATATCGCTCAATTGTTGTGTATTTTATGAGACAACCATCACATAAATATGCTCTATGCTCGTAGCGGGACAATCCACTTCTCACCAATCGGCTTAGATTTTTCATCCAGCAGTAATAACCATTAGTACCACTATCGTTCTCAATATAGAGTAAGTTTATGTGTTGCTCTTATCTATTTTTCGAATAATAAAATGGACCAATAATGGAACTGTCCTTCCACCCATAAACGTTGACGCTTATCGCATTCTTTTGCTCAGCAATGGGGATACCGTTTAAACAAATCGGCATACTAACACCCTCCAAGTTTAAAACACTTGAATAAGATGGGTATGAGCTGATGCGGCCACAGTTTAGTTCAATAGGATATAAAGCTGAAACAATAGCCCAGGCAAAGCATGCTCATCAAAATTTTGAACATTAACACATGCTTTTTTCAAGGCAACTTCTTTTGGTGATGGTAAATAGGATCCCCCGTGAAATGGCTCATATTTATTAATGTTGACTTGAAAGTAGAGAACCTGCTGGAATGCCCATCCACTATCCCGCTCTTGAAACTCTTCACTTTTCTTTAAAATAATAGCCGAAAAATTCTGATACTGTTCTGAAATGAAAACGAAAAATGAAACGACTTGTTTTAGTTTGCAGGTAAAAACAGAACACAATTTATTTCCGATATTCGTACATTATTTATATCATTCTGCTATCAGGATGCATCATCTATTTTTATTGAAGTTGCTGACTTCAAGTTTTTGTCGCATTCTTGAAATCGACTCGCTGATGTAAGTTTCCACAACTCGGTCAACAATTTTGCTGATCAACGGATTTGTTGAATGCAATAAACGGTTGACCGTGTGGAATTCGCTGATGGGTCGATGCGTATGTACGTTGCTCCAGTTACCGGTTGTCGATCGATGAACTTATTGGTTTATTCGCTGATGCGTTGATGAGTGAGTATGTTGTGCTGGTCAGTGGTTGTTGGCCGATGAACTAGTTGATTATTTTGCTGATGACTAGTTGAGTTTAGTAGATTTAGTTAATGAACATTACCGCCCGCCATGAACCTTACGAGGTTCTTAATTAGTAGACGACGTAGGCCGGTCATACCATGTTGTTTGTTGTTGTTTTGGGGTAATATTTATCTTCATTCGGTGACGTTGAATTAAGATGAGGCCCGTTGTGATAATTATCAGAGTGATGATGACCGAAAGGCTGATACTCGTTCCGTGTTGTCGGATAGTTGACCAAGAGATGGCTTGATATTCTTCCACCATTGTTTGTTCGTGTTCAACATATGCTCCGAAGGATTCATCAGCTTTGATGATTGCTGGTGCTGTGAGCTGAGGAATAGATTTTAGTTTTAAACTCTGGTTGAGGGCAGATGAATGTGGAAGAATATAAATAGCGAAGTTTCTCGTGGATGCAACCCAGGTAGCAGTGAACAGTGAGTTTTCGACTCTAAGACTGCAATCTTGTGAAAGGCTAACGACTCCTGTACCGTTGAGAATAATATTTTCACGGTTACCGTGGCAAACAGCCTGGCCAGGGGTCACCGTTGGTGTTGCAAACATCCAAGAGTTGGCATTGTACAGTTGTTTCCATATGATGATGTGCGATTTGAAAACATGTATTGGACATGGTTTTCTACCAAATACCTTATGCATTTCGTTGATGATGCAGTTGGGTTTTGAATTGACGTCGTATAGTACACTGATGCCCACAAGATATTGATCAGTTTTGATTTTGGTAAGGTCCTGCGATGAAACTTCGAAATATTGCTGAAGGTTGTAGTTTACGCCCAATATTGTCGATGGGATGTCATAGGTTTGAAAAGTATTGTTTCCGACGCTGAATGGGACTGGTGTAGGTTTGATCAGATCGTAAGGGCGCGTATCTATGATAGGAAGAAACGCCAGTAGCTTCAGATGGTTGTCATCAGAGTCGACTTGTGTTAGCTCCATTGGCTGATATGCAATCTGCAAATGATCTGGAAGTAGCGTTTGAGTGTGGTTGATGTCTTGTAGAGCGTTGTTTATATTGATGCAGTCCCAGATGCTTGAGCGTGATGATATGCTGGACAGTAGACTGGAATATTTATGATAGACTTCATCTAAATAGTTTTCTGCTTGTTTGAAGATAGCCAGCATATGAATGTTGACCTTGTTGTGGTCAAATGTCTTATACCAACTGCTGAATTCATTGATGCGGTCTAAACCTCTTTGGAGCTGAACTTGAAACCGGTTTAATTGCGTGTTGATCCTTCCTGACGTACTGTTCAACGTTGTCGTAGCCTTTAGCATTAATTTGGTTTGGCTGTCCACGGAACGAATAATTTTCTTCTGATTGTCAGACAAACCTTTGATGTCTTCGTAAACTGCGTCATTCACACCGAAAACTGCTGTCAACAACGTTCCAAGTACACCTCGTTTTTTCCTGTTGTGGACCAACCTCAAACTATTCATGTTGTGAATGATTTCATCCCTGTATTCTTCTAGGTGTTTTACTAACTCCCAGCATCCAATTTCTGTTGCTGCACTTGAGCTGCGTTGGCAAAAACCGCGACATTTGGTTATAACGGTCTCTACAGCAGTCTGATCATATTTTACATTATCCCATGGAAGTTGAAGTTGCATTTTAAGCGCTCCTCTGTGAATTCGTGCAGTTCCGAAGTGTTCAATGTAGAATCCGGTCGTTAGCTGGGTGATCGAAACGTTACTCTTAACTGGTGGAAGTACACAGCACACCACTAGCAAAGAAAGCAGCAGGCGGGATGCTAATGTTGGAGTTTGCGGCTTTTCTGGTTTTGATTTCTTTGGATAATTTGACAAATATTCAGACCATGTGTCTCCTATTGGCGCGATTTTGATTCTTTTCCTCTTATTTGTCTTTGTACTTGCTAGCATTGAGCCCGTCTGCGGTGATTGCTTAGGCTCTTCTGGTAGAGTGTCAGGATTCGAATTGGCAAATGGTAAACGACAGATTTTGGTGATCGGGCGTCTAGTTATTCTACCGTGGAATTTGACCGAGACGACGCGTACTATACCATCAGGTCCGGGGTGTACTTCCGTTACTCTAGCAAGTGGCCAGTGAGTGGATGGAAAATTGTCAGCTGCCACAAGTACAAGGTCTCCGACTTGGATGTTGGGTCGTATCTTCAACCATTTTGGTCTTTCTTGTAATCGAGTGAGATACTCGAGCTTCCACCTATCCCAGAAATGTTTCCGTATTTGCTGGACGACTTCCCATTTGCGGTCAATTTGCTTGTTTGATGAAATAGATGGTATTTCGAATAAGTTGCATCCAGTTAAGAAATGCCCTGGAGTAATGGCTGTAAAGTCAGCAGGATCGTTGCTTACTTCGCAAAGAGGGCGCGAGTTGAGGCATGCTTCTATCTGGGCCAAGAGTGTATATAATTCTTCGATGGTTAACAGTTGTTGACCAACTGCTCTTACTAGGTGTCGTTTCATCGATTTCACTCCAGCTTCCCAAAGTCCACCAAAGTGTGGACTACCGTGAGGAATGAATTTCCACTGAATCTCTTCATTTAAAAGAAATTCCTCACTACGTTTTGCGATTTCTCTGAATGCTTCCTTCAGTTGTTTCTCACTGCCTTGAAAATTGGTTCCACAGTCACTATAGATTGAGTGACATTTCCCTCTTCGAGCAATAAACCGTCTGATTGCTGCAATGCATGCTGATGTTGAAAGGTCGCTCACTGCTTCGAGATGGAAGGCTTTGGTCGATAAACAAACAAAAACAGCCATGTAAGCTTTAGCAGTTTTAGCCCCACGTCCTCCATTCCATTTTATCGTTATGGGACCGGCGTAATCTAAACCAGTCTGCGCGAACGGTTTTTCCATCTGGAACCTAGGTGGTGGTAACTGTCCCATTAACTGGTTTCCTGGACGTGCAATGGATCTGAAACAAGTGAGACATTCATGCAGTATGCTTTTAACAAAAGACTGTGCGTTGGTAATCCAATACTGCTGTCGGATGGTCGCTAGGACCAGTTGCGTTCCTCCGTGTAGCGTTGCAAGATGAGTTTGCTTAACAATCAATTTGGCAAATGAACCTCGCGGTATGATTGCTGGGTACTTTGCGTCATCACTGATTGGCGCATAGTATAACCTTCCTTCCGCCCTGAGTGTTCCATGTCTGTCAATGCGGGGAGTTAAACGGCGTATGTGGCTATTGCTGGGTACTTCGGTTTTGGTGCGTAGTGCGCGCAATTCCTCTGAGAAAGCATGTTGCTGGGATAGATGTATGCACTTCAGTTTGGCTTCCTGAAGTTTTTCAAAAGTTAAAGAGCCTATTCGCTTGTGGGTTGGATGAGACGCGTTGTAAGTAAATCGTCTTATGTAAGCCATTACTTTGAACAGTTTGGGTAAAGACGAATATTTGCTGAGTATTTGTGGTTCTGGATTTGGTTCGGTGGCGCCGAGACCCACTAAACGGACTTCATTCGTCACGGCCTCCTGCTCAACTGCTGTTAGCGCTAAGCTCGTTGCTGAAGGAATCACTGCATTTGTAAGCCATCTCGGCCCCTTCCACCAAAGGGAAGAGTGGAGTAGTTGTTCAGGACGGATTCCTCTTGACGCTACGTCAGCAGGATTATTGTCTGTAGTGACATGATGCCACTCGTGAGGAGCTGAGCCGTCCTGGATTAAACTGACGCGATTCGCCACAAAAACCTTCCAGGTTGCTGCTGGTTTTTGTATCCAGGCTAGAACAATTTTTGAAACCATATATATGACAAGATATAGAGGGTAGAAACTGTGTTTCCTCTGCAGCTGTTATTTGCATCAGCTTATTGTTTTTTTTAAGATTTTGATTATCTTCTCAGCATCACGCTGCAGCCTAGTCAAGAAAACATCAACACATCCTTCACCTCGAAATATTTCTAGTTTGTTAAGAGTTGAATCATAACTACATTTGATATAATATGCAAAGCTGAATGGTAAGTGCTGATGAGTGCTCTCTGTAAATGAACTTTCAGGGCAAGGTGAACATGAATGAATTGGTTGTAATATAGCTTCGAAATCTGCATAGACTATGAAGGGGACTTTGAGCTGCTTCCCGAAATTTTCGAATTTCAAAATTTTATCATTGTCTGTTGGTAGAATTGTGCGGATTTTATTGCAGTCATGCTCAATATGTTTATTATATCGCTCAATTGTTGTGTATTTTATGAGACAACCATCACATAAATATGCTCTATGCTCGTAGCGGGACAATCCACTTCTCACCAATCGGCTTAGATTTTTCATCCAGCAGTAATAACCATTAGTACCACTATCGTTCTCAATATAGAGTAAGTTTATGTGTTGCTCTTATCTATTTTTCGAATAATAAAATGGACCAATAATGGAACTGTCCTTCCACCCATAAACGTTGACGCTTATCGCATTCTTTTGCTCAGCAATGGGGATACCGTTTAAACAAATCGGCATACTAACACCCTCCAAGTTTAAAACACTTGAATAAGATGGGTATGAGCTGATGCGGCCACAGTTTAGTTCAATAGGATATAAAGCTGAAACAATAGCCCAGGCAAAGCATGCTCATCAAAATTTTGAACAATAACACATGCTTTTTTCAAGGCAACTTCTTTTGGTGATGGTAAATAGGATCCCCCGTGAAATGGCTCATATTTATTAATGTTGACTTGAAAGTAGAGAACCTGCTGGAATGCCCATCCACTATCCCGCTCTTGAAACTCTTCACTTTTCTTTAAAATAATAGCCGAAAAATTCTGATACTGTTCTGAAATGAAAACGAAAAATGAAACGACTTGTTTTAGTTTGCAGGTAAAAACAGAACACAATTTATTTCCGATATTCGTACATTATTTATATCATTCTGCTATCAGGATGCATCATCTATTTTTATTGAAGTTGCTGACTTCAAGTTTTTGTCGCATTCTTGAAATCGACTCGCTGATGTAAGTTTCCACAACTCGGTCAACAATTTTGCTGATCAACGGATTTGTTGAATGCAATAAACGGTTGACCGTGTGGAATTCGCTGATGGGTCGATGCGTATGTACGTTGCTCCAGTTACCGGTTGTCGATCGATGAACTTATTGGTTTATTCGCTGATGCGTTGATGAGTGAGTATGTTGTGCTGGTCAGTGGTTGTTGGCCGATGAACTAGTTGATTATTTTGCTGATGACTAGTTGAGTTTAGTAGATTTAGTTAATGAACATTACCGCCCGCCATGAACCTTACGAGGTTCTTAATTAGTAGACGACGTAGGCCGGTCATACCATGTTGTTTGTTGTTGTTTTGGGGTAATATTTATCTTCATTCGGTGACGTTGAATTAAGATGAGGCCCGTTGTGATAATTATCAGAGTGATGATGACCGAAAGGCTGATACTCGTTCCGTGTTGTCGGATAGTTGACCAAGAGATGGCTTGATATTCTTCCACCATTGTTTGTTCGTGTTCAACATATGCTCCGAAGGATTCATCAGCTTTGATGATTGCTGGTGCTGTGAGCTGAGGAATAGATTTTAGTTTTAAACTCTGGTTGAGGGCAGATGAATGTGGAAGAATATAAATAGCGAAGTTTCTCGTGGATGCAACCCAGGTAGCAGTGAACAGTGAGTTTTCGACTCTAAGACTGCAATCTTGTGAAAGGCTAACGACTCCTGTACCGTTGAGAATAATATTTTCACGGTTACCGTGGCAAACAGCCTGGCCAGGGGTCACCGTTGGTGTTGCAAACATCCAAGAGTTGGCATTGTACAGTTGTTTCCATATGATGATGTGCGATTTGAAAACATGTATTGGACATGGTTTTCTACCAAATACCTTATGCATTTCGTTGATGATGCAGTTGGGTTTTGAATTGACGTCGTATAGTACACTGATGCCCACAAGATATTGATCAGTTTTGATTTTGGTAAGGTCCTGCGATGAAACTTCGAAATATTGCTGAAGGTTGTAGTTTACGCCCAATATTGTCGATGGGATGTCATAGGTTTGAAAAGTATTGTTTCCGACGCTGAATGGGACTGGTGTAGGTTTGATCAGATCGTAAGGGCGCGTATCTATGATAGGAAGAAACGCCAGTAGCTTCAGATGGTTGTCATCAGAGTCGACTTGTGTTAGCTCCATTGGCTGATATGCAATCTGCAAATGATCTGGAAGTAGCGTTTGAGTGTGGTTGATGTCTTGTAGAGCGTTGTTTATATTGATGCAGTCCCAGATGCTTGAGCGTGATGATATGCTGGACAGTAGACTGGAATATTTATGATAGACTTCATCTAAATAGTTTTCTGCTTGTTTGAAGATAGCCAGCATATGAATGTTGACCTTGTTGTGGTCAAATGTCTTATACCAACTGCTGAATTCATTGATGCGGTCTAAACCTCTTTGGAGCTGAACTTGAAACCGGTTTAATTGCGTGTTGATCCTTCCTGACGTACTGTTCAACGTTGTCGTAGCCTTTAGCATTAATTTGGTTTGGCTGTCCACGGAACGAATAATTTTCTTCTGATTGTCAGACAAACCTTTGATGTCTTCGTAAACTGCGTCATTCACACCGAAAACTGCTGTCAACAACGTTCCAAGTACACCTCGTTTTTTCCTGTTGTGGACCAACCTCAAACTATTCATGTTGTGAATGATTTCATCCCTGTATTCTTCTAGGTGTTTTACTAACTCCCAGCATCCAATTTCTGTTGCTGCACTTGAGCTGCGTTGGCAAAAACCGCGACATTTGGTTATAACGGTCTCTACAGCAGTCTGATCATATTTTACATTATCCCATGGAAGTTGAAGTTGCATTTTAAGCGCTCCTCTGTGAATTCGTGCAGTTCCGAAGTGTTCAATGTAGAATCCGGTCGTTAGCTGGGTGATCGAAACGTTACTCTTAACTGGTGGAAGTACACAGCACACCACTAGCAAAGAAAGCAGCAGGCGGGATGCTAATGTTGGAGTTTGCGGCTTTTCTGGTTTTGATTTCTTTGGATAATTTGACAAATATTCAGACCATGTGTCTCCTATTGGCGCGATTTTGATTCTTTTCCTCTTATTTGTCTTTGTACTTGCTAGCATTGAGCCCGTCTGGGGTGATTGCTTAGGCTCTTCTGGTAGAGTGTCAGGATTCGAATTGGCAAATGGTAAACGACAGATTTTGGTGATCGGGCGTCTAGTTATTCTACCGTGGAATTTGACCGAGACGACGCGTACTATACCATCAGGTCCGGGGTGTACTTCCGTTACTCTAGCAAGTGGCCAGTGAGTGGATGGAAAATTGTCAGCTGCCACAAGTACAAGGTCTCCGACTTGGATGTTGGGTCGTATCTTCAACCATTTTGGTCTTTCTTGTAATCGAGTGAGATACTCGAGCTTCCACCTATCCCAGAAATGTTTCCGTATTTGCTGGACGACTTCCCATTTGCGGTCAATTTGCTTGTTTGATGAAATAGATGGTATTTCGAATAAGTTGCATCCAGTTAAGAAATGCCCTGGAGTAATGGCTGTAAAGTCAGCAGGATCGTTGCTTACTTCGCAAAGAGGGCGCGAGTTGAGGCATGCTTCTATCTGGGCCAAGAGTGTATATAATTCTTCGATGGTTAACAGTTGTTGACCAACTGCTCTTACTAGGTGTCGTTTCATCGATTTCACTCCAGCTTCCCAAAGTCCACCAAAGTGTGGACTACCGTGAGGAATGAATTTCCACTGAATCTCTTCATTTAAAAGAAATTCCTCACTACGTTTTGCGATTTCTCTGAATGCTTCCTTCAGTTGTTTCTCACTGCCTTGAAAATTGGTTCCACAGTCACTATAGATTGAGTGACATTTCCCTCTTCGAGCAATAAACCGTCTGATTGCTGCAATGCATGCTGATGTTGAAAGGTCGCTCACTGCTTCGAGATGGAAGGCTTTGGTCGATAAACAAACAAAAACAGCCATGTAAGCTTTAGCAGTTTTAGCCCCACGTCCTCCATTCCATTTTATCGTTATGGGACCGGCGTAATCTAAACCAGTCTGCGCGAACGGTTTTTCCATCTGGAACCTAGGTGGTGGTAACTGTCCCATTAACTGGTTTCCTGGACGTGCAATGGATCTGAAACAAGTGAGACATTCATGCAGTATGCTTTTAACAAAAGACTGTGCGTTGGTAATCCAATACTGCTGTCGGATGGTCGCTAGGACCAGTTGCGTTCCTCCGTGTAGCGTTGCAAGATGAGTTTGCTTAACAATCAATTTGGCAAATGAACCTCGCGGTATGATTGCTGGGTACTTTGCGTCATCACTGATTGGCGCATAGTATAACCTTCCTTCCGCCCTGAGTGTTCCATGTCTGTCAATGCGGGGAGTTAAACGGCGTATGTGGCTATTGCTGGGTACTTCGGTTTTGGTGCGTAGTGCGCGCAATTCCTCTGAGAAAGCATGTTGCTGGGATAGATGTATGCACTTCAGTTTGGCTTCCTGAAGTTTTTCAAAAGTTAAAGAGCCTATTCGCTTGTGGGTTGGATGAGACGCGTTGTAAGTAAATCGTCTTATGTAAGCCATTACTTTGAACAGTTTGGGTAAAGACGAATATTTGCTGAGTATTTGTGGTTCTGGATTTGGTTCGGTGGCGCCGAGACCCACTAAACGGACTTCATTCGTCACGGCCTCCTGCTCAACTGCTGTTAGCGCTAAGCTCGTTGCTGAAGGAATCACTGCATTTGTAAGCCATCTCGGCCCCTTCCACCAAAGGGAAGAGTGGAGTAGTTGTTCAGGACGGATTCCTCTTGACGCTACGTCAGCAGGATTATTGTCTGTAGTGACATGATGCCACTCGTGAGGAGCTGAGCCGTCCTGGATTAAACTGACGCGATTCGCCACAAAAACCTTCCAGGTTGCTGCTGGTTTTTGTATCCAGGCTAGAACAATTTTTGAATCGGACCAGAAATACGTTTTGATATTTGTCCAATTGCAGGCTTTTTTTAGTTGCCTCATCGTCTCTACTAATAAGACGGCACCACAGAGCTCGAGCCTCGGAATAGACACCTTCTTCGTTGGGGCGACTCTTGCTTTTGCAGTGAGTAAATTTGTAGTTATACGTCCGTTTGGTTCTAATACACGTAGATAGATTGAACTTGCGTAAGCTACCGCAGACGCATCGCAGAACCCATGCAGTTCTATGGTCGTGCTGCTTGTGGAGTTGATCCATCTAGGGATTCTAAGCTTCTCGAGTGCTGATAATTGTTTACGTGTTTCACACCAGTCCTTCACATCAGCTAGTGAAACCGGTTCATCCCAGCCTAACTGTCGTAACCATAGGCTTTGAATGGCAATTTTCCCGATGATAATGCAAGGTTGGAGCCATCCCAGTGGATCGAATAGTCTCGCTACTTCTGAAAGAATAGAACGCTTTGTTAGTTTTTGGTCGTCGACTTGCTGGACCTTGAACGAGAAAACGTCTTGTGCAGGATGCCACTGCAATCCTAGTGTCTTAATTTCTTCAGATAAAGCCAGTTCTATTGGCTTTTGATTCGCTCGGTCAGTCTCTGGGATTGCTTTCAACAGTTCTGTGTGATTGGCTGACCACTTTCGTAGATGGAAACCTCCCTTGCGAAGCGTTATTGTGAGTTCATCTTGCAAGTGTTTCAAGTGCGTTAAGTCATCCGAGCCAGTTAGAAGGTCGTCAACATAGAAATCTTGTAACAATGTTTCAGCAGCTTCTGGATGGTTATCACGTTCGTCAATTGCTAGTTGTTGAACAGTGCGAATAGCTTAAAACGGTGCACACGCAGTGCCGTATGTGACTGTCTTCAGTCTGTAGTGACTAACTGGCTCTTTATCTGAGAATCTCCACAATATACGCTGGTAATCGCGATCACTTTCATGAACTTGTATTTGCCGATACATTTTTTCAATGTCGGCGGCCATGACATATGGATAGGTTCGCCATCTGAATAATAGATGGAGAAGATTGTTTTGAATTGCCGGACCAACATGTAGTAGGTCATTCAATGACTTTCCACCCATTGTTTTTTGCGACGCGTTGAAGACGACTCGTAGCTTTGTCGTGGAACTTGTTGCCTTGATCACTTCATGGTGTGGAAGGTAGTAACAGTCCGTACTCTGGAGTAGATGATCAGGCACCTTCTCCATATGACCAAGAGTTAAATATTCCTTCATGAAAGCGTGGTATTCCTTCCGACGATCAGGATGGTGGCCGAGACGCTGTTCTAATTGTCGGAACCTAATGTGTGCTATACGAACAGATTCTTTAAGTTCCTTTCTGCGGTCGGTGTTGTCTTTAAATGGCAGCATTACTGCATATGTTCCATCCGAACTTCTACGTGTATTCTGACAGAAATGACTCTCAGTTTGCTGTTCGTTTGGTGACAGGTTTACCGTTGTTTGAGGTTCTTCGAGTTCCCAAAACCGTTTAATAGCTTTGTCAAGCTCTTCAAATGCTACGAATGACGTAAAGCCAGCGTTGTTTTGCGTACTAGCGGTTGATCCAAATAAAACCCAGCCTAGCTTCGTGTTCTGTGCGCATGGGTTACCTTGAATGAACCCATGCGTTACGATGTTGCCATAGACATCGGCTCCTAGTAGTACGTCAATACGCGAAGGATGGTTAAATTCAGGGTCTGCTAGCTTTAGTTTTTTGATGCGGGTAGGTAAGGCTACGTTGATACTAGTAGCGGGCAACAGTGTCGTTATCTTAGGAAGTATCATAGCGGAGAAGTGTAAAGGAACAGTGTGCTTACCGGCTCCCACAGATGCTATGATATCGACGATTCCCCGTGTCGTAACTGTATCTGTACATCCAATACCTCCTATAGATACTTTGGAATGATTGCGTCGTAGTCCCAACAGTTGCACAGCAGCTTCTGTTATGAATGATCGTTGTGAGCCGATGTCTATGGCAACATCGTAACGCATGGGTTCATTCAAGGTAACCCATGCGCACAGAACACGAAGCATTGATGCGGTCTAACCGCGACATTTGGTTATAACGGTCTCTACAGCAGTCTGATCATATTTTACATTATCCCATGGAAGTTGAAGTTGCATTTTAAGCGCTCCTCTGTGAATTCGTGCAGTTCCGAAGTGTTCAATGTAGAATCCGGTTCGAAGGACCAATGTTCTGAAATGAAAACGAAAAATGAAACGACTTGTTTTAGTTTGCAGGTAAAAACAGAACACAATTTATTTCCGATATTCGTACATTATTTATATCATTCTGCTATCAGGATGCATCATCTATTTTTATTGAAGTTGCTGACTTCAAGTTGTTGTCGCATTCTTGAAATCGACTCGCTGATGTAAGTTTCCACAACTCGGTCAACAATTTTGCTGATCAACGGATTTGTTGAATGCAATAAACGGTTGACCGTGTGGAATTCGCTGATGGGTCGATGCGTATGTACGTTGCTCCAGTTACCGGTTGTCGATCGATGAACTTATTGGTTTATTCGCTGATGCGTTGATGAGTGAGTATGTTGTGCTGGTCAGTGGTTGTTGGCCGATGAACTAGTTGATTATTTTGCTGATGACTAGTTGAGTTTAGTAGATTTAGTTAATGAACAGATACCCTTCATCAAGATCGCATCCGATAGTAACAAAAAAATTTTTGGTATTAAACGATTCCAAATCATTCGAGTTATTTTCTTTGTTCACATCGAATTTAATGTAAATTGCAAACAGTTCCACATTGACTTTCACCGTAGTAAGCTGATGAAATTGATTTTGCAATAGTTATTAGTTAATTATTATAGTTAATAGTCAATTGTTATAGTAAATTGTTTTAAAAATTATTCTCCCCTCTCAAAAACTCCTCAATGCTTGATTTCTCATTTTCGTTATTAATCTGGTATGAGGCTATTCGACTTGCAAATGCTTGTGAAATTTTCATCACTTTTCCTCCCCCCTCTTGAACATTGTTGATTTTACCGACATTTGTTTTATGCAAATTACTTCTCAGATGGTTTTTAGAATATGATTTTGTTATGTCTTTTTCACAAATATGGCAATGCATAGTATCAACATTATCATGCTTTCTTTTTACAGCTCTACGCTGAACTTGCAGCACTTGATTATTTTCGGACGTAGACTCATTCAACTCAAGATTCGAGCTCTCGCGATCTGACTCTTTAGCTAGGAGGGCTTGTGCACTTGATGAGCTCTCTATAACATGTTTTAAGTTTATATGTCTTTTTAAATTCCACGAATTAGTAAAACCTACTTTACATATACTACATATGGACTTTTTTCGTTCATTTACACTACTCTCAATGTGACGCTTCAAATTATCTGATCTATTAAAACTTTTGATACAACTGGGACAGTCAAACATTATAGATTGTATGTAATAAAATTTTATGTATAGAGAGTATTTATAATAGTTATAACTAAAATATGTGTCGCGATGATGTTGAATCTTCCGGCGCTACCAATGTTTTCCACTGCGAGTAAATTATTTCGTCAACAGTGTCGTCTTCGTCCGCATATACCGACTTCTCTATTTCATCGACTGGGTTCTTCTCAACAGATTTTCCAATATCTATTAGATGTAAATCGTATATGCCTGCACCGTCCTTGACTAGACCTTTCGATGTAATCGACAACGAACTTTGGCTTATAATGTCCAACGTTTCCCTAATTAGCTTGTTGTATCGGTCAGGCAAGAACAGTACGTTCTCTTCCAGTCCAAGACAAATTTTTTCGCCAAATCTTGTTTTCTTCATGCTAACATTCAGCAATTTGTACGGTTGGTTAATAATCAAATCTTTTACGCTAAAACAAGGCTTAAAATATCTTGCGATACCATTAAATGCTTATATTGCTTCTATTTTGGCCTTTTTTACTGTAGCGTCCTGATTATTGCCTATCGAGCTAAATGGGCTGAGTGTTCGTCGTTTTAAACCTGGAAGCGGAAAAAAATTACTCTTTTATTTCCAGTCTGCTTTACTTTTAACTCGCTTAGATTTACTGTCTCAAATTATTTTCACACAGCCACACACACACACACACACACACACACACACACACACATATGGTCACATAGAGACACATAGAGGCACATGAAAAATTTTAACTGATTTCATCATCATCATTTTTTTACGATTTTATTTTCACTAACTATACATTTGAAAATTCGGTACTTACCAGCTGAATCCATCATTAATTAAGCACTTTAACACTTTTGAATATTATTTAATACAGCCACTTAGCAGTAACTCACACTTCACTTCTTAAACGTTTCTGATGTAGATGCTTGCAAACAACCTCCTTTTAAAGCAATCTCTTATTACGCAACTAAACTTTTTTTTACACGCTGTATCATATTGTCGTATAGTTCTCATTCACCGGAAATCCTATTCTCTTATCACGCGCATGCTAAAAAACACTAGCATTTCTCATATTGCGAAATTCGTTTGCTGCTATCAATGAAACTCAATTTTTTCCATAATCACTGTCGCTACGAAACTTTTTTTACACGCTGTACCATTATTGAAATATTCTCATTCACCGGATATCCTATTCTCTAATCACGCGCATGCTAAAAAACGCTAGCATTTCTCATGTTGCGAAATTCATTAGACGAAATCAAAGCCATTCACCCCAGAGGCTTAATTTTAATAAAACAGTCAAAGACACAAACACATGACTATAAAAAACACTATCAAAATAACATTTCTCATGTAAAATTCATTTGCTGTTATCAATCAAATTCTAATTATTTCAAACGCTATGCGATAATCGCTGGCGCTGCGAAGTTTAATATTCAAAGCCATTCACCCCAATTTTAATAAGACGGTTAAGGTCACAGACACATGATTATAAAAAAACTTTAACAAAATAACATCTGTGAAACTCATTTGCTGTTATTAATAAAATTCTAATTATTTCACACGCTTTGCGATAATCGCTGGCGCTTCGAAATTCAATATTAACAAGACGGTCAAGGCCTCAAACATATAACATCATCGTAATTCCCACGCGTTTGATTCGCAAACGTCATCGTCCACATCAACGTCATCCCCCTCCACATCAACGTCATCCCCCACATCAACGTCATCCCCCACATCAACGTCATCCTCCTCAGTGACGTCATCCTCCACATCAACGTCATCCTCCACATCAACATCATCCTCCTCATTAACGCTATTCTCTATCTACTTCTATATATTCACATATGTATATATATATATATATATATATATATATATATATATATATATATATATATATATATATATATATATATATATATATATATATATATGTATATATGTATATATGTATATATGTATATATATATATATATATATATATATATATATATATATATATATATATATATATATATATATATAATATTTGAACAAAAAACACACTTCGCCTATGATCACTTGTGCTTGTTTTCGCGCGTTAACTTTTCATTCTAAATGCGTCTCCCTTCCGGGTGAATGCACGGATGTGATCTAACAACGTGATTCGGGCGTTTACTGGTTTTGCGATTAATGTAGGAAACACTCAATGGTGTCCTACGCTTCCAGTCTACGTTCAGTGAAGACCGCCATCGATACTCTTTCCAACGCACTTGCGAAACTAACGGATGATTTTCGCTACACTAGCAAGGAGGTCGATGAGCTGGTCCGTATTGCTGACATTGAGCAGCCCACTGTGCCATCACACAGAACATTGAATGAGGACTGCATTACGATAAACCCACCTGGATCTCCTACGGTTGTACGTACTCGTTCGCAGGCTCAAGCTGTAGCTAAAGCGTCGAAACGGGACCCTCAGCACTCACCATGTAGTCATCAACAGCTGCTGATACCTTCGATTTCTCCATTGCCTTCTATCCGAACGGTGCAAATTGCACCCTCTTCACCGCAGGATAGCAACTCGACTATTCAACATCTTTCCACCTCTGCAACTTCTTCTCAAACACTACCGGACATAGAAGTTGTTAGTCCTCCACAGAAGGTTTTTATCTCTCGGTTAGCATATCGTACTTCGGCCGAATCCATCAAGAAGTACGTAGCAGCTAAACTCGGATACGTGCCTCCGCTATTGCTGTGCAGAAAACTTACTGCGGATAATCTTCGAGATCAGACCATAGCTTCATTCTGCATCACGGTTTCTTCTGGCATCAATGAGTTACTAAAGTACGACTTCTGGCTACCTGGGGTCTTCGTAAAGGAGTTTAATAAGATTCCGCGTGAAAATTTTCGGTCCAGAGCAGGAAAAAAGTCACAAACATAAACATAAACCATTCCTTAAAGCTTTATTACCAAAACGTCCGTGGCTTGAGAACCAAGTCCTATAAAGTAAGTCTTTCTTCTACTTTATCATCTCATGATATTATATGTCTTACGGAAACCTGGTTGAACGATGATATTTTTGATGCTGAGATCCTACCACAGTACACTGTTTCCCGGAAGGATCGTTACCGCTTATTCTCTGGTAAGTCTGATGGTGGAGGGGTTCTCGTTGGCATTCAAAAATCTCTCGCTTGTTCCGTTTGCAGCAATTTTACTACTTTTTCCTCAGTGGAATGTATTTTAGTGCGTGTTTCTGTTGCTCCTACTTCATTGTTATTGGTTGCTTCAATCTATATCCCCTGTAATAGCCCTTCTTCACTCTAGGAACTTTTCTTTTCTTAGCTCTCATCCTATCTTCTATGTCGTTTTCCTTCCGACCACTTAATGTTATGTTGTTCAATATGCCCGCAATCGAGTGGAACACCTCTTTTTCAACCATTACTTCTAGTAATAATCTTTCCTTAATCCTGTCTTCCTTCATTTCTTTATGCTCCCTTTCTCAATTAAACTCGTTACCTAATAACAATAGAAAAATACTAGATCTTATCTTTTCTAGTCTTCCAATGTCTTCCGTCTACTTAGATTCCGCTGTTTTACCGTATATCCCTCCCGATCCCCATCACTCTCCTTTACTGCTAGAACTTTCTTCAAATTTTTCTTCTAGATCTAAAGTCCCTTGCTATTCCCGGTTTAATTTCTTTAAAGCCAACTTC
>OZ022264.1:182181881-182186881 GCA_963978885.1 Nemotelus pantherinus | reverse complement strand
AAGAAGCAGCACATTTAAGGCGAACGTTACAAAAAATTTAGAAGAACTTATCGACAGACTACGCGGAAAAATTGGCCGAAAGTTGTCACCGAAGATGCCAGTCAATAATCAATAGTGACGGCGATTGGACCGTGTATTCAATATAATTGCGAAAATGTATTTTGTATTTACTTTCAATAAAAAATAAAATTTCTTACTTGTAACATTTTGTTTTTACTTTGTGAGGTATACGGTCTTGTGGAAATGACTGTATATGTATATGTATGTATATATATATATATATATATATATATATATATATATATATATATATATATATATATATATATATATATATATATATATATTTATACATATATATATATATATATATATATATATATATATATATATATATATATATATATATATATATATATATATATATATATATATTTATATATATATATATATATATATATATATATATATATATATATATATATATTTATATATATATATATATATATATATATATATATATATATATATATATATATATATATATATATATATATATTTATACATATATATATATATATATATATATATATATATATATATATATATATTTATACATATATATATATATATATATATATATATATATATATATATATATATATATATATAAGGGATATATATATATATATATATATATATATATATGTATATATATATATATATATATATATATATAAGCATATATATATATATATATATATATATATAAGCATATATATATATATATATATATATATATATATATATATATATATATATATATATATATATATATATATATAAATATATATATACATATATTTATTTTATTTATTTATTTATTTATTTGCCAAGCAAGGCATCAAAAAACAACATTTATCTAAGCAATTAAGACAGAAACATAAGACAATAAAACAATAAAACATTAAATCTTATGACAATAAAACATTAAATCTTATAATTAAAGTATAATGACAACATGTAACTTATATTTTCTTCAGGCAATTAAGGAAGGGTAATAGCTGGACTATGATGTTAATAAAGCCTTTGTCAAGTTATTTTTGAAGGTATATTTGGAAATACCTGGAGAGTAGTGCTGGCTTATACTGTTAAATACTCGACAACATCTACTAATGGGTTCATTATACCCGTAGCCTGTGGGGTGCTGATATTCCCTCAGAAGACGTGTATGCCTAGTGCGCCTAGCTTGGTTGTTAATTGTAAATTTGTTCGATAGGGCTCCTATCTTTACCGTTCCATTAATGATATCAAAGGTAAGGCAAGCGCTAACTACCAATCTTCTTGGGGCTAGAGTCGTAAGATTTAAAAGTTTAAGTCTGTGCTCATAAGAGGGGATATTATGAAAATCTAGTGGATTGTAGACGTCTCTCAATGCAAAGAGTGAAAATTGTTTCTGCACCGATTCTAGTCTTTCACAGTGAGTAACAAAATTTGGGCTCCAAATTATGCAAGCGTATTCAAGTAAAGGCCGCACCAGTGTTGTAAATAGAGTCTTGGTGACCCAAATGTTCTTGAGTTCTTTAGCACGCCTCTTAATAAACCCTAGCTGCTTGTTAGCTCTGGATAAGACTACATCATATTGCCGGTTGAAACGCATTTTTTTGTCCAAAATTACTCCGAGGTCTGTGACATAATCAACAATTTTAAGCTCATTGTTGTAAAGGTAGTAAGAGTTAGCCATAACATTTTTCTTTCGGGAGAAATTTATCAAATGGCACTTACCAACGTTGAGATTAAGTTTATTTAGATTACACCACTGCTCAAGGGAATCAACCTTCGACTGGACAAAAGAAACGTCAGAGGGAGTCTTGATAGTGTGATACATTTTCAAGTCATCAGCATAGAAGAGATGGGGAATATCAGATAAAATCCGAGATAGATCGAAGATAAATATATTAAAGAGCAGGGGGCCCAAATGACTGCCTTGTGGGACTCCAGAATGCACAGAAACTGTTTTGGACAGTGCCCCTTGAAATTTAACCATCTGTGTTCTATCGCGAATATAGGATATGAGCCATTTGAGAAGGGAGCCAGATATGCCAATATTTCTTAACTTATGTGTCAGAACCTGATGGTCGACCCTGTCAAAGGCATTACTAAAATCAGTATAGATCGCATCAACTTGGTTTCCTTTTTCCATTTCACAGAGAACGTCTGATACTAGGATCATGAGATAGGTGGTGGTTGACCTTCCTTTGCGAAACCCATGCTGTTTTTCGTTAAGAAGAGGGTCTATGATAGGTGTTAGTGTATCAAAAACCAGCTTCTCGAAGAGTTTGGGGATCACAGAGAGGATAGCGATGCCTCGATAATTATCAACTGATCGTTTGTCACCGCTTTTGAAAATAGGCGTAAGATAAGAAGACTTCCAGGAGGATGGAAAGACGCCTAATGACAGTGACTTGTTGAAAATTATGAATAAAGGAGTAATTAGCTGGTTGATGCACTGGACTACAAAATAAGGTGGGATTTGATCGGGACCAGGACCTTTGTTGAAGTTTAGCTCGTTGATTGCATTGGCGATTGCTTCTCTAGTTAAAACGATTCTGCTGATGAGAGACGTTGGCTCAGTTGGAGCAGAGGAAACTGCTAAATTTGTTGACGGGGCTAAAGGATCGTAATATGAACTCTGAAAATCATCCGCAAATAAATTAGAAATTTCTTGTGGAGCAGAAGAAACTGATTTTTCTCTGAACATGGAACCGGGGTAGCCAGTCGTTTTTCGTTTGGTATTTACGAAATCAAAGAACTTTTTCGGGTCGTTAATAATTTTTTCTCCCATTAAATTCACGTAAAAATTATACGTTTCGCCAGATTTTACCGAAAATTCATTTGATAATAGATCGTAATTTCTTTTTAAATCCCCACTGATATTGATATCTTGTTTTATTTCCTTGTATAGCTTATTCCTTTGGTTCCTTAATTGTCTCAAGTTACTATCGAGCCATGGCTCAGAGAGCTTATTACGCTTTTTTATCTTGGGTACATAATTATTAATAACGTGAAAAACTATTCTGTAGAAGGAAGAAACAAGGTCATCTAAATCACACGCTGATAAGGAACTTGTCCAGTCTATAGAATCAAGATAATGTCTAATGCTTTCATAGTCAGCATTACGGAAATCATATACAAATTCGTTATTGTATGACTGGTTGAAAGCGCGATCGATGGTGGATAGCTCAACTGTAAGAGCAGAGTGATGAAGAGTATTAGAAAAAAGATTCTCAGCGTCAATAGTTGGACTAACCACCACTTCGTCATAGAAATGAGTGAAAATCAAATCTAACCAACTACCGTTCTGGTTAGAAGTCGGGTTGACCTGCTGCAAATCATTGCTATAAAACGAGCTGATAAGGTTGAAATCAATGGTGTCGATAAGGTTGACCGGGAGGAGATGATTATCACTATCGTCGATGGTAAAGCTGATATTCGGGCGATTGAAGTCCCCAAATACGATTATTTTGTCTTCTTCATTCATGGCAGCAATAACCGAAGATATCATGTCGATTATATAATTGTAAGTGCTGTCGTCAGAGCGGGGTGGCACATAGACGACACCAATGTAAAGATAGTGCTTGTTGAATAAAACTTTAGCAAATTTGTGCTCAAATAGCTTACAGTGGTTAGTTAAGACAGGCACACTAGAAAAAGAATTATGAATGGCTATTAGAACACCACCGCCCCTTGAACCACCAGTCTGAGCGTAATCGCGATCACGTGACCAATTAGAGTCAAGTATTTCCTCGTTTCGGTATGAATCATTCAACCACGTCTCAATGATGGCCAGAATATTAAAATGGCAAGATTTGGCGTCAAGAAATAGTTTGTTTAGTTTGCCTCTCATGCCGCTGCAGTTGTGATAGAGAAATCTAGGAGAATTGAAAGGAATTTTATTGTTAGGAATAATATTTCTTATGGTATTCGCGAGACTTTTGTAATAGTGAGATATATTTGGTGCTTGCATAAGAGCGATAAGCTTCAAGGTCAAGTTTGACCTGCTCCGGGGTCATTCCAAGTTCACCATGATAGCGGATGAAAAATTTACGAAGGGAGTCAATATCAGTGAGAAGGCCTTCTTGTTGAATCATTACTTTTAGGTGCGTCTTCGTTTTTCCCTCGAAACAGGTGGAATCGTTCACGTTATGCATATATGCAAGGTAAAGGCGGACAATATCATAGATCTTATGGTCTCTGAAACGAGATAACAGGTATCTACTATCTGAATCATTAATTGAATTTTTCGTTAGTTTCACTGTAGGAGGTACTAACGGGTCAATAAATTTTGTAGTGGAGGGTTGAATGGTTGCCGGGTTTGGTATTGTTATTGAACCGGAATTTAATGGTATTTGATCCTCACCACGTATAAAATTATTGTATTTAGGAGCTGAAATAGTGTCAGCACCACACAGCTGTTTAGATGGTATTAATGCCTCACTACTTTTGGAATTAGTGTTTGAAGAATGAGTAGTTGCTGGCACAAGAGAGTTAGGTAATTTTTGGGGTGTTATTAGTGAAATTGATGAGTGGGAATTAGTAAGGAGCTCTGACTGGATTTTAATTTTATTAGATTGTGGATATCTAGGATAAAGAGGAGTATTCTTGGAGTTAGATTCTAAGGAATTGCCTAAATACCTGCTAATGTTTTTTTTTTATTATGCACTGGTTGAAGTTGATTAATTGCACGTTGACTGGGATTGTTGTTTACTCGTTTGGTGTGTTTGTTTCGCCAAGAACTAAATATCAAACCGTTCCAGGTGTAGGTGTCCCCAATCTGCATGTGATTCGAAAAAAGCCATGCGTATTTAGCTGGGACAGACAGCTTAAAACACGTGTGGGATTTACGCTTCTGTCTACGAAGTCGAGCTGGAAATATTTCGCAACTGCAATCAGCGATTCCTAAGTCATCCTTCAGTAGTTTGCAAAGCCAGGAGTTGTCT
>OZ022264.1:182161881-182176881 GCA_963978885.1 Nemotelus pantherinus | reverse complement strand
ACGTCATTAGAGGCGCTATTAATGTAGAATTCCTGAATAATAAAATTTTGATAAATATCCCTGTGAGGAACACCAGGTCCAATCGTTTCCTAAAAGAATATTCTCATTCGACCACAAATGGAGCTAATGAGCCAGTAAATAGATGCTGCAGAATATTCAACAGAATAAGCAATTTATATTCCCCTACGATTTCCAAATCATCCTTCAAGTCCTCTCTTTTCCATGCCATCCGTACCCTTAACCTTAAGCTATAGCTTTTAAGTCAATGTTTATTTATTGATTGCTATTTATCAATTTATTTGTTATTCTTTTTTTTAATTTGTTTGTTTTTTACTTATTTAACTTGTTTGTTTTTATTTTTTCCTTTACTTTACTTTACTTTTCCATTTTTTTTATTTTAATTTGATGTCCTTTTTTTCATATGTGATTTGTACCTTATTTTGGTGAATGAATATACATACATATATATATATATATATATATATATATATATATATATATATATATATATATATATATATATATATATATATATGTATATATATTTATATATATACATATATATATATATATATATATATATATATATATATATATATATATGTATATATATTTATATATATACATATATATATATATATATATATATATATATATATATATATATATATATATATATATATATATGTATATATATTTATATATATACATATATATATATATATATATATATATATATATATGTATATATATTTATATATATACATATATATATATATATATATATATATATATATATTATATATATATATATATATATATATATATATATATATATGTATATATATTTATATATATACATATATATATATATATATATATATATATATATATATATATATATATATATATATATATATATATATATATATATATATATATATATATATAAATATATATACATATATATATATATATATATATATATATATATATATATATATATATATATATATATATATATATATATATATATATTATATTTATATATATATATATATATATATATATATATATATATATATATATATATATATATATATATATGTATATATTAGTGACGAATTTGTTGCACCGTGAATGGCCACGAATCCTACAGCCAATGCTGAACCCGGGGGCTGACCTACACGAAGGAGGAGACCAGGGTATTAACGATGACCAGATAGGGAATTTAGCGGACATGGACCGCATCCCCGATGTCATCAAGGGTCTCAGGGAATTCTCTGAGGCGCCTGGTGAGTTCAGCTCATGGCGGAAAAGTGTAGAGAGGGTCCTCAGATTATACGATCACATGAAGGGATCACCGAAATACTACGGTATTCTGAACTTGATTCGAATTAAGATTGTAGGGCAAGCAGACGTTGCCTTAGAATCATACAATACTCCACTCAATTGGGAACAAATTCGTCGTTGCTTAACACTCCATTATTCAAACAAACGAGATATTGCAACATTGGAATATCAGATGAGCTCTTCAGTTCAAGGTAATAACAGCATTCAAGGTTTCTATCAAGAAGTGTACCACCATTTGTCGCTGATTTTAGACAAAATATCATCTATGGACATGGGTTTAGAAGCAACAAATGTTATGGTACAAACTTTTAGAGATAAAGCGTTGGACACATTTATCCGAGGTCTTAACGGGAACCTACCCCAACTACTTAGTATGAGAGAGCCTGCTGATCTGCCGCAAGCACTAAGACTGTGTTTGAAGCAAATCAATATCAATTACCGAATCAATTACGCCCAGAGTAGCAGTAACACGGTACGTAGAATTCACGGTAATGTTGCACCACCAATTCCGCCTAGGCAAAAATTTAACCAGCAATTACCCATTCCAGCTCCCAGAAATTTCCCTCAGTTCTCACCCATACCAGCACCGAGGCACTTCTCCACATCAGTACCGCCATTACGTTCAGGATTACCTCCCAAACCTAGTTACTTTAATAACCAAAATTTGTCTCATTACCGTCCAAATGATAACACACAACCCAATCGTTTTTACTCAAACCCAGCGCCACTATTACCACAATTCCAATCATTACCCAAGCCACCAAATCGCCTTGAGCCTATGGATGTAGACAGGTCCATTCACTCAGTGAATTTGAACTATCAAAACCGACCACAACCTAGACCACTCTACGCTCATAAAAGGGATAATCCGCGACCTATCGATCACGCTGCTTAACAACAACGTCTATACTTCACGGAAGGATCCGAATTAGAGGCCTACATGTAAGAACAGCAAGATGCGATAGAAGCTGAAGACCAACACCATAGCCAAACGTTGGTAGAATACGTTCAACCTTTCAACTTGGAAAACGAACAACATACCCAATGGGAGCCCGAAGAGGTGGAAACTTCTGAATATACAGGAAACTCAGACTTTCAAGATATACATTTTTTAGGCTGACGAACTCTTCGCTCCCGTATTTCGAATATAGGACGAAGAGTGGAGATATCATGACATTCCTAATAGACACTGGTTCTAACAAGAACTACATTAAACCAAATTGTATAAAATCATGCTATCCTAATGAAGAACCCTTCTTGGCCAATTCTGTTGGCGGCAGTATTATAATTACCCACCATGCTATGATCAACCTTTTCGGCGCTGACACTCCAACTCTGAAATTCTTTATTCTTACCACATTAAAATCATTCCATGGTATACTAGGAAATGATAGTTTAAAAGAACTACGCGCCGTAATACATACTTCTGAAGAGTGTTGCGGGACAGCTGTGAACAGCCGCCACCACAACAGAAAATTTTAACCTGACCTGCTACCCTCGCGTAACTTTGTGTGCCGGCTAGACACCGGTGTCGTGGGTGGTTTGAGGGGCAGGTCAAGCCCTAGCTGGGTCACGCATAACTAGACATAATCACAAAAAGGAAAAAAAAACAAGCAAGGGGAAAAAAGGAACCCACTTCAAAACATGGCTCCACTGAACCTAATTGCTTGGACTTACAACGTCATGGTCAGCCGTTCGGAGAAGAAACAAAAAATTTTAAAAAATTAAAAAAATAAACTCATATATTATAAAATTTCAAATTAAAACATATACAAATATACAAGACCGTTTTAGCTTACAATAAACTAATATAAACAAATTAAAATTTAATAATTAAAATTTAATAAAAATTCAATTCAGAACAAATATAGATAAATTCATCAAATCAATATAATTGTTTACAATAAATAATATATATTAAAGATAGCTAAATCAAAGAATAAATACAATAAAATTGGTTACTTACCAGTGATATCCAAACCCCGGTACCGAAGCTGGAGCACTGAAAACGTTTTTTTTTTTTTTTTTTTAAATGTGAATTAGGTTTAACGAATTTAAAATTAGATTTAGACTCAGAATTTTTTTTTAAAATGATTTCAGTAATCAAACAATAATACTTGCGGCTTCCTCCGTCAATTTCAAACAGTTATGTATATTATTATACGTAGAAAATGTGTACTTGTAATTGATTCTTTTCATGAAAATTTTTCCCGTTGGCGCGACCATTTAGATCTATCATTGATTTTTTTTTTAAATAGATTTAAATGAAACTCCGATACTATTAACAATGATTTCAATTTATCACGGCTCGATAATGCACTGTTTTATCAAGGCACCATAGATCTTTTTTTACAATTTGTGGCACTTGCACGACAGCTTGAGTTGCTCCTCGTCAATCCAAGTCAGCGTTCTCCTCACTTGACAACCAAAATTCCCTGCCTTCAAATTTCCCTCAACTTCCACAAGATAATCGTCTTTTCTAGCTAATGGATGTGTCGGAATTTCGCACGCACACAAACTCCTTATTCAGTAAGTTGGCGACAACACTCCTCAATTAGAGCCGGCGATTCTTCAATTCGCCTCTCGTTTTAATATTTTATTTACACTTCACGGTCCAGTGTCTCAAAAACCAACCAAACTCCCTCGTTTTCCGCCAACACTCCACCCAAGAAAAACTCCACCGCCGTCCAACGCAGAGCACCCCTATCGTCCATCCAATCTCCCCAAGTCGCCACCAAAAAAAACTCCCCAAAAATTTCTTCCAAAGTCTTTGTACGACGCAAGCTCACTCTTCCGATCTTTACTGCCTCGCGCCAAAACCCAAAACTTTCTGTCCCCAGCAAAAATTCAAGCTCACCCAGCCAGTGCAGTTTCCAGCTGATGATCCCGTTGCCGCCAACTCCCGCAACAGCTTATCTATCAAGCAAGCATCACCCGAACATCAAGCAATGCAGTTCAAATGCACTCAGGTGTTGATTGCATTTGAACTGCACCGCTTCATTGTTGTTGTTTTTTTTTTTCAGTGTTTAGGTGATGCTTGCAAAGCAACAACCGCTCGTTTTGTTTTTATACAGGCAATGCAATTCGAATGCCATTAGATGTCAATAACCTTAATTGGGTGCAATGACATTCGAATTGCACCGCCTGACTGTTTTGTTTTGTTGTTTTTTTTATATATATTGCTGTGAGTGGCGGCAAACAGCTGTCCGTAACAGCGTGGGGATAACTCACCCCAGGAGAAGAGTCTCAACGCCGGGCAACAACCAGTCGCAGAGAGACAGAGACGTCAGGATCCCTATCGGATATCCTTAGCGTGATAGACGCCCATTGAGTTTCCCTTCTCGTCCTCAAGCTCATATGCCACAAGACCTCGTGGACGACGAACCCTAGCCCGAACAAACTTCGGGGCAAGCTTGGCCGCGAAACGGTCCGCCGCACTACTGAGGGCGTGATTTCGAACGAAAACCTCCTGCCCTGGAACAAAGGTTTTAAGCTTGCTGCGCAAATTATACCTTTGTGCGCCCTTTGTGTAGGCCTGCGTTAATTTTTCCTTCACTCGATCGTGTATTAGACGCAGTCGATCACAATGAGTGCTCAGTTTCACCTCCCCATCCTCAAACGCGTTCAATTGTCGCAGAAGAGCGTAATCAGAGCCATGTTGGATAGGGTGATAACCAAACATCAGGAAATGGGGGGAACACTCAGTGGCCTCATGTACAACATTTCGAAAGGCTGCACATGATTCCACTAAATGCTCATCCCAATTCCGGTGTTCATCCCCTATGTAGGCTCTGATTGCGTTGAGGATGCTTCGGTTCGCTCGCTCCGAAGCATTGGCTTGAGGGGAATACAAGGGAGTGAATATCTGCTCGACCCCATATTCTCCTAAAAATTTAGCCAATGCCTTTGCAGTAAACTGAGCCCCATTGTCAGAGTGAAGGAATTCAGGCACTCCAAAGGTCAGGAAGATCTCGCTCAAATATTTAATCACGGCCTCAGCAGTAGCTTTTGGCAAGGCCTTGAGCCACACAAACTTTGTGTAGTGGTCGAGCACCACGAGTAACTGCACATTCCCTTGTTTTGACCGTGGGTATGGGCCCATGAAATCCACAAACAAGCGCTGTAACGGTCGATCCGTGTCTCGAGATGAGCCCATTGGTGGTCGCATCACGGCATTCGGAGGCTTAATTTGCTTGCATGTGTTACAAGCTTTGACATGCCCTGCAACGTCTTGCCTTAAACGAGGCCAATAATAATAGCGTTGCAGCAGCTCAATAGTTTTCCGAATGCCGAAATGAGAGCCCAATGGATCATCATGAGCACGGAGAATCAGCTCTTGCCTGTGACTTTCCGGGACCCATAGTTTGGTTGTGGGAATGTCCGTGGTCAGCGCTCCTGTCGTGTTGGTGGTAATGTAAACCCGCCCATCCCGAACATAAACGTTCATGAAACGGTCAGGCTGTTTTACGATTTGATTTACCAACTCGACATATTTTGGGTCCTGGAACGCTGACTCGGGAATTATTGCAGCCACATGATGGTGCTCCGGCAAACATCCCGAAATGGCCATCACCTCCTCGCCGCATCCATGTGCCCTTGACAAAGCATCGGGTACGATGTTCTGTGACCCTTTGCGATGCTCAATGATAAAATCAAAGCCCTGCAGCTTCAAACTCCAACGGGCAAGTCTTCCAGAGAGGTCCTGTTGGCTCATGAGCCATTTAAGGCTAGCATGATCAGTGATGATGGTAAAGGGCAACCCCTCAATATATGCCCGAAATTTCTTGACGCTTTGCACCGCAGCCAGGCATTCTAGCTCTGTGATACTATAGTTGCGCTGCGCAGCATTTAATTTCGAGGACATATAAGCGATGGGATGCTCTCCACCATCATCATCCTTCTGAAACAGGACGCTCCCGATACCCGTAGTGCTAGCGTCACACTGAATATAAAAGTGTTTGGTGAAGTCAGGATTCACCAGCACTGGAGCAGAAACTAACAGTTCCTTGACTCTATCGAAAGCCACTCCCGCTCCTTGAGTCCACTGGAAAGCCTTTTTGCTTTTCAACAAATCTGTCAGTGGTGCTGTCACGGAAGCGAAATTAGGGACAAAACGACGATACCAACCTGCCATGCCCATGAACCTTCTCACGTCTCTCGCACTTTTTGGTACTGGATAGGACACGATGCCAGACACTTTCTCGGGGTCTG
Source organism: Nemotelus pantherinus (assembly GCA_963978885.1). Taxonomy (NCBI): domain Eukaryota; kingdom Metazoa; phylum Arthropoda; class Insecta; order Diptera; family Stratiomyidae; genus Nemotelus; species Nemotelus pantherinus. Next base: position 182,170,317 of record OZ022264.1, on the reverse strand, counting down.
TCTTCAGGATACCGTCACTAACCACATATCCAAGGTATCTGATTTCCCTTTGAACGAACTTACTTTTTTCGACATTGATGGTGAGTTTAGCTGCATGTAACAGCTGTGCAACTGTGGAAAGAAGTTCCAAGTGCTCATCAAATGTCGAACTTGTAATAAGTAAGTCGTCAAGGTATACAAACACCTTGTCATGCAGCTCATGAGGTATAACCCGATGCATCAGTCTGCACATAGTTTGCGGTGCGTTACACAGACCAAAAGGCATGACCGTGAAATGGTACAGGGGCCTGCCAGGCACAGTAAATGCCGTCTTCTCCCTAGATTCCGCGTCCAAAGGAATTTGCCAAAAGGCATCCTTTAAGTCCAGACTTGTGATAAATTTAGTGGACTGAAGTCGCGAAAGCAGCCCCTCAATCAAGGGCAACGGATACGCATCCTTTATGGTGACCTCATTCAACCTTCGGGCATCGAGACATAGACGCACTTTACCTGGCTTGCGTACTAACGTTACGGGTGAGCTCCACGCACTGTGACTTTCCTCAATCACTCCCAAGGAAAGCATACGATCCAGCTCCTCAAACAACAGTTTCTGGACCGCTGGAGAGACAGCATAATGTCTCTGCTTGATGGGTTTCGCGGAACCAGTATCAATGTGGTGACTTAGCAAAGAAGTTTTACCAAGCCCCAAAACATTGAACGATGGAAACTGTTGTTTGACAAGCTCTAAACGTTGCTGATCCTCAGGAAGCACATGGTGAAAACCAACAGCGGGTGTTTCGGGCAAAACCTCAACAGCGGAGACTTGCACTGGCGCAATCCGAAACGTATTCCAGAAATCAATTCCCAGATATACGCGACCGGTCAATGATGGAACAATTAAAAATCGTACCATCTTCAAGCGGCCGTTGAATCGCACCAGCGCACGCACGTATCCTAGAACGGGAGCCCTTTGACCCGATGCAGTAAGGATGTCAGTCTGCAGCATTGACATCTGCAGCCCAAGATCCTTAATCAGGTCCAAAGATCCCGCTCCAAGTATACTCCCGCTAGCTCCACTGTCAAGGAGCCCCATGAGCTTCCGACCTTTTATTTCGATTTCAGCAAAAGGCCGGTTTTCCCCGTACGGTGTCAGAATTGAATCTGCGCAAGCTTGCTTCAATAGTTTCCGCAAGGTAAAGTACCTCCATGATCTCCCGAAAGTAGAATTCGATGACCAAGTAAAGGAGCGTGTGCGACGAGAAGTTCGGCCATCCCCGAACGCCGACCAACTAGAGGCGGTATTATAGGACTCGGTCAGAGGCTGATTTGCAGACCAAGATGTTTGGGTCGCAGTGTCAGCAGTATTTAATGTTTGGCATCCTATTGACGATGCCACAACTCTGGGTCCACATTGGTGGCCACATCCGTGGTCTCGGGACGCCTTTGTTGGATGGAAGATGGACCGCTCCGAATCCCCGTATTCGTCACGATCCGTCTGGCGTTTCCCGAGCTGTTACATCGTCCACATTTAGGCTTAAGAATACCAGGAGTCCCACAGCCATAACAAAATAACCTGGTCGGAGGCACAGGACAATCTTGATAGGAATGCCCCAGGTCTTGGCAATTCCAGCAGACCCGGAGATCTGTGGATGACGGTGCCGGACGAGAATTATACGCAGGCAGTTGCCGAAATGGACGCATGACTGGAGTTGCGCGAGTTGGTAGTGCAACTGCGACCACATAAAACTCTGAGCCGTCGTTATCAGGTTCTTGCAGCTCGTGAACCATTCGTCGATTTTGTGTGCTTTCAGTTCGTTGGCCTGACGGATACCACACACTTTCAGTCGCAACACACCGCCGCAGCAACTCACGAGCGTTTCGGAATTCGAGCCCAGCCAAGTGCTCTCGTAGGCGCCGGTTCATGTTGCGTAGCAATATGCACTGCAGGTCAACATCGGACAATGGATTGCTGAGCTGCAGCGCCATTGCCTCGATCGCATCGAAAAACACCTGGATAGACTCTCCTTGTTTCTGGACGCGTGCGTCAATCTCCCGTCGGATATCCACGTCGCAACGCCGATCCTCAAAGCGTTCTCGTAATTCTTGCTCCAGATCTGCCCACGTCACCGAGCGATGAAGCTCCATATACCGCCAGTACCACTCCTCCGCGGGACCTTGCAAAAGCAGGTGCAAGTCGTGAGCTAGTACAGCCAATGGAACTCCATAACTCGCCGCCATGGTTTTAATCCGGAACAAGAACCGAGTGATATTGAGACCAGTGGATGTGCCGTCAAATCGAATCGACCACTTTGAAGGAGGCATCATGGTCGCGGAGGATCTGCTGGAATTGATCGAATGGGATATTTCAGCTCCGTCCAATCTGCGAGCGATTGCAGGGCCTTCGATATTGGCTCCATCTGTTTCTAAATGACCCGTAGAATGAAAGGGCCCGGGTGCTGACGATGGTCCTGGAATTGTGGCGGGAACGCCGCCCGAAAATGGTTGAGCACGTTGCTCTGCTGGTGGAGTGAGCGATAACCGTTCCAATGCTCGGCTCAAGCGATCAAAGCCAGAATCATTATTAGTGGGTCTACGATTGCGTTTTGCTCGAGGCATTTTCCCAAATTATAAAGACCAGCAATCGATTATAAATAATGATAAATAAATATTAATATTTTACAGAAAATCTAAACCCTAACTAATTAAAACCGCAAACCAAATAAAATAGGTAAATTTTAAAACAGAAATAATCCCTGGATAAATAAACTTACCCCAATCAAATTCGAACTAAATTCCAATTTATAAGTTCCAATTTGAACACCTAGCGCTGAAGCAATTCTTCAATAAATAAGCACTACGCTAATAAAACAGAGTTCAGTTCAGATAAAAAAAACCGAAATCAATCAAATCAATGCAATGAGCCAATAAATGAAATCATAGCCTCGACTCAAATAAACTCGTAGTAATAAAATAAATAAAAAAATTTTAAGACCGATATTAATGTATTAGATTAATAAACATTTCTATATAGCTTCAGTGAAGCCAGATGTCAGTGAGCAGTTTGGGATGGGAGGAAAGGTATAAAAATTGGGAATGGAAAATAAAACGAAAGGATAGAGGAAAAATGAATCATGACTCCGGGTGGAGCAACCCAGAAGATGCCGGAAGGGAACACCCAATTCAAAGTTGATGACATATAGTCATCGACAGCTACTGCTGGATATGGGGTCCGCAAGGCATCGACGGAATCACCCCAACAACCTGACGAGAGTGTAGAGGCGCCACTCAATTCAAACACTTAGTCAAGCTAAGCGACTCGCAGACGAGGATATGAGTGACGCTCAACCCCCATCAGGCCCAGAACCACAGTTCAATTTTCCTGTGTAAACATTTGACACACACAACAGCTGAATAGGCGCCACTGTTGTGGTAGCGACCGTTCACAAAGAAAGAAAGAAGAGAAAAAAAAATTGAAAATTACGCGAAAATGAAATAAAATTTTAATAAATGTAATCCAAAATGAATGATCTGATATGAATGCCAATCACGGCCAAAGAAACAAAAAAAAAAAAAATTGCTGAGGCAACCAAGTGCTCCCGGGAACAAGCGTCACCCCAGCCTACCAGATCATCCATTCGGAGCAAGAGAAGTTAACAAAAAAAATAAATGGAATTCAAAAAAATAAGTGAAAATTAACAGGAAAAAAAAAAGAATCAAATACAAGTTAAAACTAATGAAATTCCGGAAAATCTAAAACCAATTATTGCGCGATTAAAACTACTCAAAAATAATAATACAAATGTAATAAAAACTAAAACCGATAGATAGCCAAATTTTTGGGCGCCATTTGTTGCGGGACAGCTGTGAACAGCCGCCACCACAACAGAAAATTTTAACCTGACCTGCTACCCTCGCGTGACTTTGTGTGCCGGCTAGACGCCGGTGTCGTGGGTGGTTTGAGGGGCAGGTCAAGCCCTAGCTGGGTCCCGCATAACTAGACATAATCACAAAAAGGAAAAAAAAACAAGCAAGGGGAAAAAAAGGAACCCACTTCAAAACATGGCTCCACTGAACCTAATTGCTTGGACTTACAACGTCATGGTCAGCCGTTCGGAGAAGAAACAAAAAATTTTAAAAAATTAAAAAAATAAACTCATATATTATAAAATTTCAAATTAAAACATATACAAATATACAAGACCGTTTTAGCTTACAATAAACTAATATAAACAAATTAAAATTTAATAATTAAAATTTAATAAAAATTCAATTCAGAACAAATATAGATAAATTCATCAAATCAATATACTAATTGTTTACAATAAATAATATATATTAAAGATAGCTAAATCAAAGAATAAATACAATAAAATTGGTTACTTACCAGTGATATCCAAACCCCGGTACCGAAGCTGGAGCACTGAAAACGTTTTTTTTTTTTTTTTTTAAATGTAAATTAGGTTTAACGAATTTAAAATTAGATTTAGACTCAGAATTTTTTTTAAAAATGATTTCAGTAATCAAACAATAACACTTGCGGCTTCCTCCGTCAATTTCAAACTGTGTACTTGTAATTGATTCTTTTCATGAAAATTTTTCCCGTTGGCGCGACCACTTAGATCTATCATTGATTTTTTTTTTAAATAGATTTAAATGAAACTCCGATACTATTAACAATGATTTCAATTTATCACGGCTCGATAATGCACTGTTTTATCAAGGCACCATAGATCTTTTTTTACAATTTGTGGCACTTGCACGACAGCTTAAGTTGCTCCTCGTCAATCCAAGTCAGCGTTCTCCTCACTTGACAACCAAAATTCCCTGCCTTCAAATTTCCCTCAACTTCCACAAGATAATCGTCTTTTCTAGCCAATGGATGTGTCGGAATTTCGCACGCACACAAACTCCTTATTCAGTAAGTTGGCGACAACACTCCTCAATTAGAGCCGGCGATTCTTCAATTCGCCTCTCGTTTTAATATTTTATTTACACTTCACGGTCCAGTGTCTCAAAAACCAACCAAACTCCCTCGTTTTCCGCCAACACTCCACCCAAGAAAAACTCCACCGCCGTCCAACGCAGAGCACCCCTATCGTCCGTCCAATCTCCCCAATTCGCCACCAAAAAAAACTCCCCAAAAATTTCTTCCAAAGTCTTTGTACGACGCAAGCTCACTCTTCCGATCTTTACTGCCTCGCGCCAAAACCCAAAACTTTCTGTCCCCAGCAAAAATTCAAGCTCACCCAGCCAGTGCAGTTTCCAGCTGATGATCCCGTTGCCGCCAACTCCCGCAACAGCTTATCTATCAAGCAAGCATCACTCGAACATCAAGCAATGCAGTTCAAATGCACTCAGGTGTTGATTGCATTTGAACTGCACCGCTTCATTGTTGTTGTTTTTTTTTTTTCAGTGTTTAGGTGATGCTTGCAAAGCAACAACCGCTCGTTTTGTTTTTATACAGGCAATGCAATTCGAATGCCATTAGATGTCAATAACCTTAATTGGGTGCAATGACATTCGAATTGCACCGCCTGACTGTTTTGTTTTGTTGTTTTTTTTATATATATTGCTGTGAGTGGCGGCAAACAGCTGTCCGTAACAAGAGTACTTAACCATTCTCGATTCTTTAAGAATTCCTATCAAACAGCAAGTATCTGAGGCTGTAAATACTATAGAAGTTCGCACTGATCACCTCTCTGAAGATCAGACGAGCAAACTCTTCAAGGTTTTAAATAAATACCCCAACCTTTTTAGTGAGCCAGATGAAAAACTCACATATACCACTACGGTAGAAGGGGAGATCCGTACGAAATCAGATAGGCCTGTGTACACAAAATCATACCCGTACCCTACGGCACTAAAACCAATAGTAGATCAAGAAATCGACAAACTGCTCAGAGATGGTATAATCCGGCCATCCAGGTCCCCATACAATGCGCCAGTATGGGTAGTACCGAAGAAGATGGACGCGTCGGGCGAAAGGAAATACCGACTCGTTATCGATTACCGCAAATTAAACGAGGACACCATTGCCGATACTTACCCTATCCCCGAAATAATATGCATAATTGATCTAAAGAGTGGTTTTCATCAAATACCGATGAAACCCAGCGATATGGAAAAAACTGCTTTTTCCGTCAATAATGGCAAGCACGAGTTTACTCGCCTTGCATTTGGTCTAAAAAACGGACCACCCACTTTCCAGAGAGCAGTCGACGATGTCCTTAGGGAACATATCGCACACAGATGCCAGCCATACATAGATGATATCATTATTTACGGAGAGGATGAGAAAGATCTTTTACACAATATGGAGGTTGTCTTCAGTACACTGCAAAACGCTAACTTCAAAGTGCAAATGGACAAATGCGAGTTCCTAAAGAAGGAGGTGGAATTCCTGGGATTCGTTGTTTCGAAGCAAGGTATTAAAGCTAACCCACAAAAAGTCGCAGCCGTAGTAAATTTTCCCCCGCCTACCACGTTGAAGGAACTTCGATCTTTCCTAGGTATGGCAGGTTACTATAGACGTTTCATTCTGGACTTCGCAAAAATTGCAAACCCTCTAACCCTACTTCTAAGAGGGGAAGAAGGTAGGGTTTCTAAGCACCTGTCCAGTAAGGTAAAAATTCAACTAAACCCCGAAGCTTTAGAGGCTTTCCAAAAGATAAAAAGATCCCTTACTTCACAAGACGTCATGCTAACATATCCTGATTTCACTAAAGACTTCGAGCTAACAACAGACGCTTCCTAAAATTCCCTTTGTGCAGTGTTGTCACAAGAAGGGAGACCAATTACTTTCCTTTCTCGAACGCTAACGTCTCCTGAGCTCAACTATGCAACTAACGACAAGGAGATGTTGGCCATAATTTGGGCACTGAAGTCTTTGCGAAATTTCCTTTACGGATCGCGGAGAGTAAAGATATTTACAGACCACCAAACCTTGACGTATGCCCTGAGCAACACTAAAATGAAAAGGTGGAAGGCAAAATTGGAAGAATACAACTACGAGCTCCAATACAAGCCAGGCAAATCCAACGTAGTAGCCGACGCCCTCTCCAGAAAACCGTTAAATTCAAATATAAACTCCATGACTGCAAGCTCCCATAGTGACGAAAGCTCGTCACACAACCTCATTGTGTCCGTTGACACACCAATCAATGCATTTAGGACCCAACTTTTGCTCAAAATAGGTACACAAACAAGCTATCGGCTGGAAAAACCATTCCCAAATTACCTCAGACACACTTTTACGGAGCTTCAATATAACAAAGAAAATCTGATTCGTATCTTCAAACGATATTTAAATCCAGAAGTGATAAACGGGATAAAAACTGACGAAAGAGTAATGGGAATAATACAAGAGATCTATAAAATTTACTTTAAGCATTATCGTATCAGGTTTACCCAGAAAGAAGTGCGGGATATTGGGAGTGAACAAGAGCAGGAAGAGATAATTCTCAACTGTCACCAATGAGCACATATGAATGCTAAGGAGAACATGCTCCAAATCTTGGAACATTCCTATTTCCCTAAGATGGCCTCTAAAATAAAGAAAATGATAAAGCAATGCTCTGTTTGCCGTGCGAGCAAGTACGACCGCCACCCTAACAAACCAGCCTTGCAGCCTACTCCTATTCCTGAGTTCCCAGGACACACATTACATATTGATATCTATTCTACTAAGGGTAGACTTGTCTTGACAGCGATCGATAAGTTCTCAAAGTTCGCCCAAACTCGAGTTCTAAAATCCAGGGCAATTGAAGACGTACGTGGTCCACTAACAGATATCCTATTTTTCTACGGAGTGCCAAAGTGGGTAGTTATAAATGGAGAGAAATCTCTCAACTCCGCATCTATCACCTTCATGATGCAGGATCAACTGAGCATAAACCTCTACAAAACACCCGCATATAAAAGCGAGGTAAATGGTCAAGTGGAAAGATTTCACTCCACCCTAACCGAATTGATGAGATGCTTGAAGACCGATGCAACTCACAGATCGTTTGAGGAACTACTTGAAAGAGCAGTGTATGAGTATAACTGTAGCATTCACTCAGTGCTAGGTGGGAAACCGATCGAGGTATTTTATGGTAGGATCGTGTCAACTGATCCTGAACAGTTGGAAAAATCACGAAGAGATAATGTAGAAAAGTTGAAGCAAAAGCAAGAAAAGGATATTAATTTTCAAAATAAAACTAGGGATAGCATTAGAAACTATGAAGTAGGCCAAGAAATTTACGTCTAGAATAATAAGCGGGTAGGATCAAAACTAACAGCAAGGTATAAGAGGGAGATAGTTAAAGAGAATAGACCTACGACGATACTAACTGAAACAGATCGAGTAATTCATAAAAGCGATATTAAAAGTTGATATTTCTTACAGATTGTTTATCAATAGTGGCTACGCAGCCATTGAAATAATTGACTACACCAACGCGCAAGTTGCTGTTATTA
>OZ022264.1:182151881-182156881 GCA_963978885.1 Nemotelus pantherinus | reverse complement strand
CCTGATTTGAATCCTATAGAAAACTTGTTCGGTATATTGAAACGGCGTATGGGAACAGTACAGTTTGCAAACAAGGACCAAATGTTTACAAACCTAAAAACCGAATGGGAAAAAATTGACATATCAACTTTAAATAATTTAGTTGAATCAATGCCTCGCAGATGTGCCGCTGTTATAAAAAATAACGGCTATTACACGAATTATTAATAACAGTTGCTTAGATTTTGCACAGCCTTTTTGTTGGTGTATTTTGTTTTTGTTTTTTTTTTAAGAACAGTTTAAATACGGATGTACTTTTTTTATTGCAAAGCCTTAAGCAACATGCTAACGTGTAAATTGAAAAGAAAAAGGGGAAAAAATTATTTATATTTTGATTACAATTTGCCCTTTCATTCCGACATTTAGTGAGTTGCTTAAGTTTTGCACAGCACTGTATATATATATACATATATATATATATATATATATATATATATATATATATATATATATATATATATATATATATATATATATATATATATATATATATATATATATATATATATATATATATATATACATATATATATATATATATATATATATATATATATATATATATATATATATCATCATTTCCAAGGATAAAACTTCTTCCAGCTTATTACTTCCCGACTCCAGTTGAAGCAATGGTGGTAGCAATTGAATGTTAGTTGTTTCTGTTGACGTGTACATTTGGCCGTTAATGGTAACTGTTGAGTTCTTGATTTTGATTAAATGTGTCCCCTGAAGGTGTTGTGCTTTGCTGTCGAATAGGACCTCTCCCTTGAAATCGTTCAGTAAGATGAGTCCCGGTGCTATTTCTTCTACTGATGGAATATGATGGGCATTTGTGTTAGTGCATATGGCTATCTTATTTGTTAATAAGTGTGGAATACAAGTTGATTGCGAAATATTTTTAAGGCTATTCCTGTTACAAATATGTAGTTCGTTCATTGATTTACATTTTCCAGATATTCCAAAATAATTTTCTTGTTGTCTTAAGACATATTCATATTCAATTTTATTAATAGTATTGTTTTTCTTTAATGGTTTCAGTCGTAATTTTTCATAATTTGTTTCGTAAGTTGTTGATACATCTATAATATAAAAAATATGCCTGTGGTTCTGAGCTAGTTTTTACATCAACAAATTCAATTACTTCTTCGAAGTTTCCATAAGGAATATGGCTTGTCTTGAAGCTATTTATTATAGTTTTGCATGGTCCACGCTAATGTGTTCACAAATACAGAATCTTTTTTTACTACATTCATAATTTCATTCGTAACGTTCGTTATTTTGTTTATTCTATCAAGATATTCTCTGTTTATTACCATCTGTTTGTTGTTATTTTCCAATACATCATTTATTTTTCCGGTGAGCAAAACGAGGTCATCGTGATCAGGATTTCCAGCAATCCATTTCACAGCAGACCCGATAAAATTTAGAGATCGTTTCGTTTTCTTAATTTCGATATTTTGAATTAAATTTTGGATCTGTGATAACTCATGCACTAAAAATGGATGGAACGGGTGATTCTTCGGGATGTGATTCTGAATTTGGATAGAGGTTTCAGTAAAAAATTTCCGGTATTGTTCAATTTGGAAGACGTGAATAAGCCTTAGATTGCCATTTTGTACTCTTGCCAATCCTGTGCTAATAACAGCAACTTGCGCGTTGGTGTAGTCAATTATTTCAATGGCTGCGTAGCCACTATTGATAAACAATCTGTAAGAAATATCAACTTTTAATATCGCTTTTATGAATTACTCGATCTGTTTCAGTTAGTATCGTCGTAGGTCTATTCTCTTTAACTATCTCCCTCTTATACCTTGCTGTTAGTTTAGATCCTACCCGCTTATTATTCTAGACGTAAATTTCTTGGCCTACTTCATAGTTTCTAATGCTATCCCTAGTTTTATTTTGAAAATTAATATCCTTTTCTTGCTTTTGCTTCAACTTTTCTACATTATCTCTTCGTGATTTTTCCAACTGTTCAGGATCAGTTGACACGATCCTACCATAAAATACCTCGATCGGTTTCCCACCTATCACTGAGTGAATGCTACAGTTATACTCATACACTGCTCTTTCAAGTAGTTCCTCAAACGATCTGTGAGTTGCATCGGTCTTCAAGCATCTCATCAATTCGGTTAGGGTGGAGTGAAATCTTTCCACTTGACCATTTACCTCGCTTTTATATGCGGGTGTTTTGTAGAGGTTTATGCTCAGTTGATCCTGCATCATGAAGGTGATAGATGCGGAGTTGAGAGATTTCTCTCCATTTATAACTACCCACTTTGGCACTCCGTAGAAAAATAGGATATCTGTTAGTGGACCACGTACGTCTTCAATTGCCCTGGATTTTAGAACTCGAGTTTGGGCGAACTTTGAGAACTTATCGATCGCTGTCAAGACAAGTCTACCCTTAGTGGAATAGATATCAATATGTAATGTGTGTCCTGGGAACTCAGGAATAGGAGTAGGCTGCAAGGCTGGTTTGTTAGGGTGGCGGTCGTACTTGCTCGCACGGCAAACAGAGCATTGCTTTATCATTTTCTTTATTTTAGAGGCCATCTTAGGGAAATAGGAATGTTCCAAGATTTGGAGCATGTTCTCCTTAGCATTCATATGTGCTCATTGGTGACAGTTGAGAATTATCTCTTCCTGCTCTTGTTCACTCCCAATATCCCGCACTTCTTTCTGGGTAAACCTGATACGATAATGCTTAAAGTAAATTTTATAGATCTCTTGTATTATTCCCATTACTCTTTCGTCAGTTTTTATCCCGTTTATCACTTCTGGATTTAAATATCGTTTGAAGATACCAATCAGATTTTCTTTGTTATATTGAAGCTCCGTAAAAGTGTGTCTGAGGTAATTTGGGAATGGTTTTTCCAGCCGATAGCTTGTTTGTGTACCTATTTTGAGCAAAAGTTGGGTCCTAAATGCATTGATTGGTGTGTCAACGGACACAATGAGGTTGTTTGACGAGCTTTCGTCACTATGGGAGCTTGCAGTCATGGAATTTATATTTGAATTTAACGGTTTTCTGGAGAGGGCGTCGGCTACTACGTTGGATTTGCCTGGCTTGTATTGGAGCTCGTAGTTGTATTCTTCCAATTTTGCCTTCCACCTTTTCATTTTAGTGTTGCTCAGGGCATACGTCAAGGTTTGGTAGTCTGTAAATATCTTTACTCTCCGCGATCCGTAAAGGAAATTTCGCAAAGACTTCAGTGCCCAAATTATGGCCAACATCTCCTTGTCGTTAGTTGCATAGTTGAGCTCAGGAGACGTTAGCGTTCGAGAAAGGAAAGTAATTGGTCTCCCTTCTTGTGACAACACTGCACAAAGGGAATTTTAGGAAGCGTCTGTTGTTAGCTCGAAGTCTTTAGTGAAATCAGGATATGTTAGCATGACGTCTTGTGAAGTAAGGGATCTTTTTATCTTTTGGAAAGCCTCTAAAGCTTCGGGGTTTAGTTGAATTTTTACCTTACTGGACAGGTGCTTAGAAACCCTACCTTCTTCCCCTCTTAGAAGTAGGGTTAGAGGGTTTGCAATTTTTGCGAAGTCCAGAATGAAACGTCTATAGTAACCTGCCATACCTAGGAAAGATCGAAGTTCCTTCAACGTGGTAGGCGGGGGAAAATTTACTACGGCTGCGACTTTTTGTGGGTTAGCTTTAATACCTTGCTTCGAAACAACGAATCCCAGGAATTCCACCTCCTTCTTTAGGAACTCGCATTTGTCCATTTGCACTTTGAAGTTAGCGTTTTGCAGTGTACTGAAGACAACCTCCATATTGTGTAAAAGATCTTTCTCATCCTCTCCGTAAATAATGATATCATCTATGTATGGCTGGCATCTGTGTGCGATATGTTCCCTAAGGACATCGTCGACTGCTCTCTGGAAAGTGGGTGGTCCGTTTTTTAGACCAAATGCAAGGCGAGTAAACTCGTGCTTGCCATTATTGACGGAAAAAGCAGTTTTTTCCATATCGCTGGGTTTCATCGGTATTTGATGAAAATCACTCTTTAGATCAATTATATATATTATTTCGGGGATAGGGTAAGTATCGGCAATGGTGTCCTCGTTTAATTTGCGGTAATCGATAACGAGTTGGTATTTCCTTTCGCCCGACGCGTCCATCTTCTTCGGTACTACCCATACTGGCGCATTGTATGGGGACCTGGATGGTCGGATTATACCATCTCTGAGCAGTTTGTCGATTTCTTGATCTACTATTGGTTTTAGTGCCATAGGGTACGGGTATGATTTTGTGTACACAGGCCTATCTGATTTCGTAAGGATCTCCCCTTCTACCGTAGTGGTATATGTGAGTTTTTCATCTGGCTCACTAAAAAGGTTGGGGTATTTATTTAAAACCTTGAAGAGTTTGCTCGTCTGATCTTCAGAGAGGTGATCAGTGCGAACTTCTATAGTATTTACAGCCTCAGATACTTGCTGTTTGATAGGAATTCTTAAAGAATCGAGAATGGTTAAGTACTCTTCAGAAGTATGTATTACGTTGCGTAGTTCTTTTAAACTATCATTTCCTAGTATACCATGGAATGATTTTAATGTGGTAAGAATAAAGAATTTCAGAGTTGGAGTGTCAGCGCCGAAAAGGTTGATCATAGCATGGTGGGTAATTGTAATACTGCCGCCAACAGAATTGGCCAAGAAGGGTTTTTCATTAGTATAGCATGATTTTATACAATTTGGTTTAATGTAGTTCTTGTTAGAACCAGTGTCTATTAGGAATGTCATGATATCTCCACTCTTCGTCCTATATTCGAAATACGGGAGCGAAGAGTTTGTCAGCCTAAAAAATGTATATCTTGAAAGTCTGAGTTTCCTGTATATTCAGAAGTTTCCACCTCTTCGGGCTTCGGGCAATCAATGAACGAACTACATATTTGTAACAGGAATAGCCTTAAAAATATTTCGCAATCAACTTGTATTCCACACTTATTAAC
>OZ022264.1:182141881-182146881 GCA_963978885.1 Nemotelus pantherinus | reverse complement strand
GTTCGACAAGTCTCTCTAGGCATTTCATCATAAACGAAGTTAAGCTGATCGGTCTAAAGTTCCTTGGATCGGAATAGTAATCTCTCCCCGGTTTAGGTATAAAAACTACCTTAACCTCTCGCCAAGGTGACGGAACATACCCCAAGGAAAGGCATGCCCAGAAGATTTCTCTCAGGTCTGCCCCCAAGTGGTCAATTCCCTCCCTAAGCATAACCGGATAGATACCATCCAGGCCCGGCGATTTGAAATTCTCAAAAGACATGATTGCATCCCTGACCTTTTCACTAGTGACCACAGATCTAGTTGTGTACCAGCACTTCCTACTGCTGCGAAGAGCAGGGATTTCGGTCACAGGCGCATTTGCCTTCTGCGACTCAATCACCGGGGCTCCCGGGAAGTGAGTCCCAAGTAAAGTCTGCAAAGACTCCTTTTTGGACTTGGTAAAATCACCATCCGAGCGTTTTAGAGAGTCTAGCTTAGCTGATTGATCCTTCTCTAGGACTTTGCAAAGCCTAGACGTCTCCCGTGCGCCTTCCAGTCTTTCACAGTAAGATCTAAATGATTCCCTCTTAGAGGTCCTCACCAGCTTCTTATACGTTCTCTGCGAAGATCTGTAGGCGATCCAGTCATCCTCATTGTTGCTCTTACAAGCTCTGTTGAGAATTTTCCTGGTACTTTTCCTTAGCTTCTGTAGTTCCCGATTCCACCAGGGAACCGTCTTGCCACATCTGCTCTTACTGATCGGGCAGGCCTCTTCATAGCTACTCATTAGGTCTCTATTCAGAGTGCTCAACCGGGATTCTATTGACTTTGGCGATCTTATCCTACCACTAGGACGCGCTTTGTCTGCAAGAAGCCGATTGAACGTAGGCCAATCAGTGTTTCTTGGGTTTCTTCTTTCCACCACGGGTGTTAGATCCGTGGCTAAAGAGAACACCAAGTAGCGATGATCAGAGAGTGAATCCTCATCTGATACATTCCATCCAGTCATTGATCCAACTATTCCAGCTGAACATAGCGATACATCAATGACCGCCCTTCTGTTTGGGGTGACAAATGTGGGAGTAGTCCCAGTGTTTAAAATCATCAGCCCGGCAGAAGTTATAAAATCAAAGAGACTTTTACCCCTGGCGTTACATTTGTTGCTACCCCAGCTGGTATGCTGGGAGTTGGCATCGCAGCCCACCACAAGTTCAAGTCTCTCCGATTCAGCGTACAAAACCAGGTCCTTTAACTCCTGTATCGGCGGCGGGAGTAAGGAGTCAAAGGGAAAGTAAGCTGAGGCAACTATCGTGCGCTTAAGCCTACCATTTTCTCGGTGTTGTACGACGACTGCTGACAGGTCCGGGCTTGAAATCTGTCTGAGCATGGTGGCATCAAGCAGATTGGAAGCCAGAACACAAGTCCTCGGCCGTATTGACCTTTCATCATAAAAGATCTTGGCCCCCGTGGTTGGACTAAGTCCGTAGATCCTACCGCCTCGAACCCACGGTTCCTGTACAAGTGCAATGTAGGGGGAGGCTTGCAGTTTTGTCAATTTTTCGCTCAAAAGATAGGACGAAGCCTTGGCACGCCGCAAGTTGATCTGGACAAATCTTATACCTTCAGGCACAGAAACGTCCGGAGTTTAAATCTTTGGATCCCTTTGCAGGGACCCATAGATAATGTCCGCGTGACCAGTGAAAGAAACTCTATGGGAGAGAATTTCCACTGGATCTCTGCGTTTTGCTCTGGCGATCTGTCCATAGACAGTCACAAAAGCTCGTGCCTCACCACTTCCTGATTTGGTTAAATTTAACCGCATACAAGAAGTAGCTCAGCACCATCCGGTACCTGTCTCTTAGCATCGAGAAACTTCTCTGGTCAAGTACGATCACCAGGTTGAAACCATCTTCACCTGTGGTGGGATTCTTCCTGGGATTCATGTACTTGATGATCCAGTGTTTCGCATCGATGCCCGGATTCAGTTTGCCGAACATGCCAGTGATGTCACCTGCACTCTTGCGAGGACCAGGGATCCAACAACTGACATAATAGGGTTTGGCCAGGTCGGAGTCCAAAATGGTAAATTTGGGCCGACTGCCAGTACCCAATTTAGGAACGATCTGTGTGAGCCACTCCTTAGATGTTTGATTGGAGCAGGCGACTTGGAGGTGACCATCCACAAACTTCGCTTGCGTGAAGTTGTAAACTGGTCCCGACTCCGCTATCTCTCGCCACAGTTCGTTCTTAAGGATAGCGCACTGACCTTCGGTCAGTTTGCCACCCTTGCCAGACACACCTATCACAACAACCAGCGAAGAAGACGCAGCTTCTGCATACGTTCTCCTCCCTACCCTTGTGGAAGGTGTGTTTGTGCCAGAAGGGCCAGCCTCTGCAAGATCTCTCTCGCAGATTTTGACACCTTTCGGCACCTTGCGCTCAGAGATGCAGGTATCCGCTTTCGCCTCAACCTTGCGTCTCTTTCGTGCGCCGCCGCTGGCAGATTTGGCCTCTGTGCTGGCCGGCTGGGAGATCTTCGGTGTGACCGGTCCCTCCTTACCTTTCAGCGTCGTCGCTGAATCCCGATTTGCATCAGGAATCATCGATTTCTGGAACAGAGTCCTCTTCTGTCGACGGCTAAGAGCTTTCCCTGGTTCACGAAGTCCAGTCGGCGTAGCTTTGCATCCAGCCGCCGGTCCAGAACATTTCTGCTCCGAACATGCGACCTTAGCATCACCAGCCAACCTTTCTTTCGCTACCCCGGGTCGGCTCAGAGGTTTCGCTGCCTGACGTCCAGTCTCCAGGGAAACACCTGCAGTTAATGCTGCATTTGTCTCTCCGTCAGCCTTCGGCGGCAGCTTGCCCCTTTTGCGCAGTCTCCTACGTTGTCTGCGACTGAGAGCCTCCACAGGTTTCCAGAGTTCAGAGGAATGAGCACTCTTACTATCTGTACTTCCAGCGGGCGTCTCATTTGCACTAGTCGGAGTTACCTCCTCTAATGCATCCCTTCTCCTCTTATGTGAGGATTCGGGAAGAAACATCTTTACCCCTGGTACGGCCGTAGTCGGACTTCCAGCTGGTGCTGTACTCGCCTTTCCGGAGCCTGTGATCAGGGGGGATGCTATCAGCAAGTCCGAAAACTTGCTGGCCATGGAGTCTTCCACGATGGTAACCTGTGAGCTTCCACTGCAACCAGGGTCCTCCATTGCAGTCATACATGAGGTTGGGGCCTGCAGAATCCGAGCCCCTGCCGTGCTGAGCACGGGTGGATTTCCAGACTCAGTCTGGCTGCCACCTGCAGAGATAAAATCCTTGGGATTCATCCTCATGCTTACTACAGCCATCAGGCTGCAAATATACGCATTTTACTGAGGATAGAGTTACCTCGTTACCTCAAACCCTCCTCCTTTCTCCGGGCTTGGGACCGGCATATCACAAGTTAGACTTGTGAGCGGCGGAGTTATATATATATATATATATATATATATACATATACATATATATATGCATATATATATATATATATATATATATATATATATATATATATATATATATATATATATATATATATATATATATACATATATATATATATATATATATATATATATATATATATATATATATATATATATATATATATATATATATATATATATATATATATATATATATATACATATATATATATATATATATATATATATACATATATATATATATATATATATATATATATATATATATATATATATATATATATATATATATATATATATATATATATATATATATATATATAAGTCCGCCGCTCACAAGTCTAACTTGTGATATGCCGGTCCCAAGCCCGGAGAAAGGAGGAGGGTTTGAGGTAACGAGGTAACTCTATCCTCAGTAAAATGCGTATATTTGCAGCCTGATGGCTGTAGTAAGCATGAGGATGAATCCCAAGGATTTTATCTCTGCAGGTGGCAGCCAGACTGAGTCTGGAAATCCACCCGTGCTCAGCACGGCAGGGGCTCGGATTCTGCAGGCCCCAACCTCATGTATGACTGCAATGGAGGACCCTGGTTGCAGTGGAAGCTCACAGGTTACCATCGTGGAAGACTCCATGGCCAGCAAGTTTTCGGACTTGCTGATAGCATCCCCCCTGATCACAGGCTCCGGAAAGGCGAGTACAGCACCAGCTGGAAGTCCGACTACGGCCGTACCAGGGGTAAAGATGTTTCTTCCCGAATCCTCACATAAGAGGAGAAGGGATGCATTAGAGGAGGTAACTCCGACTAGTGCAAATGAGACGCCCGCTGGAAGTACAGATAGTAAGAGTGCTCATTCCTCTGAACTCTGGAAACCTGTGGAGGCTCTCAGTCGCAGACAACGTAGGAGACTGCGCAAAAGGGGCAAGCTGCCGCCGAAGGCTGACGGAGAGACAAATGCAGCATTAACTGCAGGTGTTTCCCTGGAGACTGGACGTCAGGCAGCGAAACCTCTGAGCCGACCCGGGGTAGCGAAAGAAAGGTTGGCTGGTGATGCTAAGGTCGCATGTTCGGAGCAGAAATGTTCTGGACCGGCGGCTGGATGCAAAGCTACGCCGACTGGACTTCGTGAACCAGGGAAAGCTCTTAGCCGTCGACAGAAGAGGACTCTGTTCCAGAAATCGATGATTCCTGATGCAAATCGGGATTCAGCGACGACGCTGAAAGGTAAGGAGGGACCGGTCACACCGAAGATCTCCCAGCCGGCCAGCACAGAGGCCAAATCTGCCAGCGGCGGCGCACGAAAGAGACGCAAGGTTGAGGCGAAAGCGGATACCTGCATCTCTGAGCGCAAGGTGCCGAAAGGTGTCAAAATCTGCGAGAGAGATCTTGCAGAGGCTGGCCCTTCTGGCACAAACACACCTTCCACAAGGGTAGGGAGGAGAACGTATGCAGAAGCTGCGTCTTCTTCGCTGGTTGTTGTGATAGGTGTGTCTGGCAAGGGTGGCAAACTGACCGAAGGTCAGTGCGCTATCCTTA